>JAGWCC010000173.1:600000-1064941 GCA_022651775.1 Drusus annulatus | reverse complement strand
ATTATTGTATTGGAAAAAGTAATTTATTATTTCACCAGAATTTACTCCCTTAAAATATCAACAACATAAATATATACTCGTATATATTTTTTTATGATCTCTTAGTTGATCCAGCATTACATTTGCCACAAATTCAACAGTTATTTTTTTCACAGATGTATTGCACATAATTTATTAATTGTTTTATTTTTTTTTTCGTGGAAATCTATTTTTTAATAATATATAAATATATTTTTAAAGCATTGCACATAATATAACTTACAGTTCACATCTACTTAAAAATCACCGTTCAGTCCTAAATAGATTGATAATTTATAAAACATTTACTTATAGTAAATTTAATGGCTAATTTACTACCCGGCTTCGCCCGGAACTACGTTTTTTTCTTATCAAAGAAAATGTAACAATCAACATAGCATCTTTCCATTTGGATAAAATAGATATATCAAAGCTTCATAGCTAGTGAATTTGATGATACATTTTAAACAGGTCAAAATTATATAATGAATAGAATAGAGTTATAAATATAGAGTTATGACTAAATATAAATTTTGCCAAAAGCACGGCTATAGGGTAAATCAACCCAATCTAAACCAAGTGCAATATAATAATAATACTTGGATAATTTATATAGCATTATTTTTGGAAATGTCACCTCATGGGCAATCCACGCCTTATTATTGTTTGTATAATAACCGAACAGCACATTAAGAGTGATTTTTTTATTAATAATAATTAACAAAATGCTATGATAAATAATCGCATTCTGGTGGTCATTTATTATGCTAGGCGTCCAAATATTTTTTAGGTTACCGGTTATGTAAATTATCGTCCAACAATTGCTTTGGTGCTCATAACAATAAATAGGTAGTGTACATTTGTTGTTGGCGTCGAGCAAGTTTGAATGAAATCCGAAATGAATAAAAAGCCAATCAGCGGTTACCTGGATTATTCTGTTTGTTTGACAGTCCGGTGTTATAGGTCGGTGTTGGTTGGTGTTGGTCGGTGTTATGGTGTTAACAGTGCTCGAGAAGGAAGCAGGTAGGCCGCGTCCAAAGCGAGGTGATTGTTTACATAATGCCGAAGCACATGGACAAGGTGTATTCTTAACCCACATTCCAAGCGATTCGAAAGAAAGTTTGGCAAAATAAAACAAGTAGTATTTTACGCATATAATATGCACACTATCTGAAAAACCAACTCCGAAAATTTTGCAATCGCATATATAATTAACGTAAAATAATATATAGCATATTTGCCGCACGTTCCAGAGTGGTGGATATTTGAAAAACCACCGTTTGCCTCAAATGGCCTTAGCCGTATTTAGCGATCAGATCTGATCTGAAGAAACGATGGGTGCTATCCAACCTTCCTCTTCTCCGTCTCCTCCTCCTCCCCGCTCTCTTTCAGCCATACATCATACCGCGATAATCGAACACGCCGTAGTTACAATAACTTTTGAGACTTTTGTGCAATATTCACATAAATAAAAGAAAAATATGCAATATTAAATACAAATAATGAGAGTAACACGAGGGCGTTTGCATTATTCAAATTGTGTCTACATTAACGGTAAATAATATTTATTAAAATTATTACATACAGTGTGCACGTTGTTGCATTATTGGCGTGAAATGTACAATTTTCAGAACCACTTTCTCGAAATGAATGTGGTAGGCACTAGGCACTGGGCACTTTACTTACATATTAGGCAATACGTGACATAATCATAAAAAATATCCTGTTCCCTGCTCCCTACTCCCACCGCCAATATGCGCCAACACATAAACAAGGAAGACGCAACGTTGCGTTGTGCCAACGGAAATATTTATGTCCTGTCATACCATAAACTAGACAAACTTGCAGTAGACAATACAAACATAACGCCAAGAGGACATGGCGCTGCAAAAACGAGGGATTTACCCGAGATTCACATTTGAATTGATTCTTATGAATCTGTAACAAAAATCTCGAATGTTTTCCGAGAGTGCACTCGAGATGTAAGTAATTTATATTTTAGATTAATACTAACTACTGACCCTTACTATTCAGATTTCACGATTTCTAAAATTTCCAAATCGTTTTTTAGCAAAATTATCAGCGGCAAAGACCAGATTTTATCTTTTAATGCGATGAATGAATTACTTCTCGAGAGATTTCTCCGAAAACATTTGAGATTATAGTAAAATGTTCATCAGAATTGATTAAAATTTACAGCTCGCGCAGAACACCCTTCTAGGCCTGCTGCATCTAACTCGACCCTATGGCCATTCTGTCCGCGATGCAACAAGCAATATGTTTTTCGTCCCGCCTTTCGAGTTAGGTTATTTCTGGTTCAGTCGCCGTCCGAAATCTGTACCTAACGTCACCGTGAATAAAAAAATAAAAATTGAATGAATACTCCCTAAAACGTTTTTTTTTTACATTTTGACTTCACCTACCTGCACATAAATGGTTATTGTATGTTTTATCTTAAAAACATGAACGAATTTCAATGAATTTATGATATTTTTAAATCTCCGCCCATTTTTTTGGGGGAACGCCTCTCATCGATTTAGTGTAGGGTACTGTGTCCTCTTAACCACAGTTTAGTCTACTAAACCCATGCCTGACGTTTGCAACGTCATGTGTCAGTGAAATTCACGAATATATAATATAAAAATACCAATAAAAAAATATGATTACACTACGTCTTACGTACACAAAAAGTTATTCTATAATTCCAGTAAAATGAATTTGAATGTTGTTTATCAACAATTAATCAGTTATTTTAATGACAGACTTACGTAAACTTTACTCTCCGCTTCCTGCTGTTTGAAATGTTCTATCCTTTCCATCAACTTCTGCTGCCTTTTGATTAAACTCATCTTAAAGGCAGGAGATGCACACTTGTAAAACAACACGGCACTCGAGAGTACGGCGGCAGAGATCGCAAAACGAATCCACTTTCTATAATACGAACATTCGTGATTCTCGCCAGAACTCAAGCGACTGGGAAAAGAAAGTATCCCATTTTACGGTCAAAGGAAAGTGAAGTAACGTTTGGACGCAACTTCTTGTAACATCAACTGTGATGAAGTAAAGCGGAGAATGATCCACCGAACGTATTTAAACTTTCCCACGCCGAAGTCAGTGTTGCCAGAACTCGGAACGAGTAGTGGGGGGGACAAGGATAATTAACTATTTCGCCATATTTAGGTACTGCAATTACCTCTTACGTACAATTCCGTATTATTTTTATTCAGTGTCAATAAAAAACCTTTTAATTTTATTTTCACGTTTACCGAGTGGTTAACGTTTCGCGCTCCGTGACATTGAATAAAATAGAGCGTTTGCAAGAACCGAAAAATACAAAAAATGTTAATAAATCAATGATTTTAGAGCCTTTTTTACCGCCGCAAGTTTACCCTTTTTACGGTTCGTTAAATCCGGTAAGTTGTTGTTTTCAGACAATTCGGTCAAAAAAACTAATTCTATATTTCTCCTGCGAAAATTGTCTGAAACAAAGGATATTTAGTAGGTACTTGTTTTATTCAGAGTATAATGCGTAATTTCGTGATTAATAAATAAACTATTCCATCAATGGATAACGTAGCTTTTAGGGGTACCTACGACGTGTTATGACCCCTATTTATGGTTTGGGACTTGCGAGAAGAGGTGACATGCTGGCAGAATCAGATGGAGATACTTGCAGGGGTCGGATAATGAAGCAGACCAAGGCCGCAACATACCCACAAGTGGCTGGACCCACATTAGCGGACTATCAAGAGTCTAGTCAACGCAGTGGAACCGTCATGATGATCACAATCCTTAACGAGGAGATGACAACGAAGATAAGAAAGTCAACTAACATATTATTTTTTTTTATCTCAATGTTTACGAGTTTCCTGTAGACGACAGTTTTTCTTCTAAATACAAGTAGGCTTCTATTAACAACAAAAAACAAGCATACTCGTATACGCGAAACTTCATGAAAAACTAAGAAAATCCAAACGAAGATTTTCGAACACAGCAACAATTTTGTTTGAGCTTTACCTAGATACTTGACGAGTACTAGAGTTACGTGATTCAGTCGTAGGTATCAACTCTAGTCGTAGGTATCAAATTCCCGAAGAGGATATGTAATTTTATGTGATTTTTTCGGCGTTTTAAAGTACATTGCCATTGATATCAACCGAGGGAACATTTTGAATGGGAGAGGTTTAATTTATAATATAATTCGATTTTCACATGAATTTTATAATTGTTACTAAGACATTAGTCGATAAACGAGTTTAAATTCAAGCCAACGTTTTAGTAGAATCCTACAATGTAGGGTTTAGTTGTTTAGAAGATCATTTGTTTTATCACAAACACAAAAAAAAGCCGTTACGAAATGAGTACCTACACTTAATCATAATCAGCGAAGGCCATTTATCCAATATACCGGCAAGATCTAGGTTAAAGGTTACGGTGAGCGAGAACAAAAAACTGTTGACCTTTTGCATGACAAGGAATACAAAGTTATTTCTATATTACACGCGCCACGAGTGCATTGCTAGATGCGCTATTGATCTCATGCAAGTGGCGAAATCATTCAAACACGAACACGTTTTAAATTTTAAACTTTTGACCAAAATAACTTGAGAAAGCCTCAACAATAAGACATACAAGGCCTGTTCAAAAGAAAAGGTGAATTTTGAATTTTCGCGAGCTGTGTACATTCGATTATCGATTTTTTGTTGTTGTTATGTTGGTACACATATGTTTATCATATGTTAGCATTATCAGCCATTTTGGATTAGTGGTTTGTTTTTGACAACTGGAAAGGTTAGCCACGTTTTTGTGTGTTCTTCGATTTTTTACTTTTGAAAAAAATGGATCAATGATTTGTTTTTCCACAACTCTAGGACGCTTATCGTCATTAACATCTTCTCGGCCTTCTGTAAAGCGCTTGTACCACTTATAAACACTTTTTTGAGGCAAAGTAGACTCGCCGAATGCCACCGTCAACATTTTAAGTGCGTTGGAGCATTTTATTCCATTTTTAACGCAAAATTTAATACATATTCTTTGATCCATGTTTTTCAAAAGCAAAAAATCGAAGAACACACAAAAACGTGACTAACCTTTCCAGTTGTCAAAAACAAACCACTAATCCAAAATGGCTGATAATGCTAACATGATAAACATATGTGTACCAACATAACAAAAAAAAACGATAATCGAATGTACACAGCCCGCGAAAATTAAAAATCACCTTTTCTTTTGAACAGGCCTCGTGTATATATTTACATTTTTTTAAGTCCTCCTTAATTCTAAGAAAAATAGTCTCAGAAGACTGAGCAAAAAAACTTGATATCGCTTCAAGTGCAGTTATAGTATTTTATATGGCCGTAACATTAAATTAAATAATTTTCTTATTATTAAGTCAGATAGAGTTTTTATACTACATAATAATAGCTAGTGGGAGCAAAGAAATTATTCGTATCGACCGTTATCGATAGTTATTTGATGCCTGATTTGAAACGCAAATATCCGTGTAATCCGTTTTTTCCTTCTATATTGTTTTTATCGAATGAAAACGCGCATTGCGGTTTTCTTTAATCCTGACACATTGAACAATAATGGTTAGGTACTACTAAAAATACGGAAAAAACTACGTTGCAAAAGCGGATTGGGATTCGGGTATAATGGTTGGTCGAGAAAATACTACACTGTTGAGGAAATACTCGTAAAAATATGGAAAGAAAACTGTTTTCAAAGTAAATTTCATAGCTACAATTTTTTTTATTAAATTACAGCCGAATATTATTACTTAATTGGAATATGTTCGAGATTAATCATAGCTAAAATAAAATAAAAAACTATTTATTTGTCTTTCCAGCATAAACTCTGGATCGGTGAGCTCTGACGTTATGAAATTTGCAGTTTTTTGTTTTGAATTCATAGGTCAACGCAATAATTCTCATTTCCCAACGCCATTTACGTCACGAGTTGTTGAGCGTTGAAATATTCATTTAACTGTCAAAAAATAAGATAAGACGCAATTTTGTTTGTTCCAGATTTTTCAATCCAAATATTGAGAGAGAGCTAAATATTTTTACCCAACCTATACAAATTTACGATCACTTTCTTTGTGTTACCGTGAGAGAGAAAGAGATAAGACAAATTCTCACATAATATAGCACCACTTTTAGGTATGTAAGCATGTTTTCCGTCTCCCGCGTCTCCGGCGACTCCGCCCACTACGTTTTGTTATGCGACATAACAGGACATAACTCAACAGTTTTAAGGTTTTATCCTATACTTTTGTTGATAACAATACTGTGAAAAAGTGGTTTTACATATAAACAAGAACATTATGTCGACATGTGCTATGATTGGATGTATAAATACCCTAGCCACGCCCGAGTCAGGAAAAAATCATCAATCCTGACTACACTAGCGCTCCCTCCTGGTATATTATTACTCTGAGGTTTAACTAGTAATATAAATATTCATAATCGTCCCTTATTCGAACCGAGGACATCGATGGGACACTCACTCGCAGAGCAGCGCTTCGCCAATTTTGAAAAAGTCGAAAAATGGCTCGTCGAATGGCTTGCCTCGAAAGAGAATTTTTTTTTTGAATGGTATCCATGATTTGCCTCAAAGATGGACAAAATGTATAGAATCCGATGGTCAATACTTTGAATAAAAAAATTTGAGATTCCCTTGAGAATTAAGCGTTTTCTTTATTGAAAAAACCGGCAAACTTCAACTAACACCCCTGGCAAAGAAGTGAGACAAAAAGCCATATTGTTCGTTCCAAATCTTGGATGAGGTCGGCTACATAGTCTGTCAGCCAAGTCTAGCGAGACTGGGTCTCTTCAACAGAATAGATTCCATGTCGTCGATAGGGTTAGACGTTATCCACGCAATCTAAATATAGCTTAAAACAGCAACACTGTTGCCCCAGCTTGGCTGTGTTTATAAACATTACCTGCGCTGGTCCCGTGTTGGTAATTCGCGAGGATTTAAAAGTGTATTTTATGTGATTTTTAAGTGTAAAAAGTATATTCTTCATGGCTGAATAAACCCGATGGCCAGTAACGAAGGTCTGGGTTACCAAGGCCTGCCCGCTCGTGCGGGGAGCGAGGATACGGGACTATATTGCGCCGAATGGGATATCTACAAAAAAAATGTTTGCATCCGGTAGGCAGAAAAACCAAAGTAATATTCCACTCCCGTTCTGATTCATTAGATATGGCGAAGCTATAAATATACCAGAATACAAGGAATTTTGTAAACATTAATCAATCTAAGCCACGAGAGCTTGCATCGACTCTTCGCTCTTGAGGTTTGTTTTGCACGAGGGTGCCACAATAGTAAACTATCATATTTTACTCCAACGTTTGTGGTTTTAAACCAGATTTTACCCCCTTTTCACGAGATTATATAATTGTTTGGCAGAATTAGGTTCCACAATAATGTAATTCAATAAAATCATGGAATTGGTATATCTTTTTAGCGAATGTTTGTGGTTTTAAAACATATCGTCGCTGGAAAGGCAAAAGGGTTTAAGCGACAAGGTCATAAATAAGTTAAACATGGAGTTTTAATCAGTTTTTTTTTCTGGATCGAATGCTTTGACTCTTGTTTGATTCTGATTACTTTTGTGGCCTCCTTCAGCCATCTAAAATATATTTACTGCTTGACTCAAGTGACACAAGTATGAGACGTTTTTTTTTAGCTTTTTGTCGCTTCAGGTAACTCAGTGAGAGCATTAAGTTACCTGAGTAAACTTTTTTTTCGAAATCCAACCAGGTACTGAAGACTTGTGAATTTTATTGTAAAACAAAAAAACTTTAAAGAGCTCTGGTGTAACTTCCCAAAATGGCGCTTCAGACCTTTTGTCTTTCCGGCGATGATATGTTATCTCCCTTTATCAATGCACAAGAGGGATAATTTCTCGCAGCATTAGAGATGTTTGTTTAGCACAAGTGTGTCAATAATAATAATAATCACTTTCGTAAAAGCTTGGTGTACGTAAAATTATATAAATATAAAGGGAAGGTTTAATTTACATACAGTTTCAAACCACAAATCAATTATTTTCAAAGAAAATAGACGTAGGTAGAAGTGTTATGAAAAATAAAAATTGTGTATTTGTCTCTCTCTCTAATGTTTTATTTAATTAAGTAGGTAATAATTGTTAGAATCATTAAAAAAATGCAATAAATTTCATCATCGAAATCGTAACGTGGAATTAGCTGTAGCTTGTAACCCTCAATTAAAATCAGTAAATGGTAATTTTGACAAACAGATGTGAAACTCAGTTATTTATAAAACAATTAGCAACTAGGCGTGTATTACGGGTATAATAATTGCAAGGATATCTTCCCGTGCGAAAGGTGTGGTGTGGTTGATTACATTAAAGTGGCTTTATTTAACGGATTTGTTATTATTATTTATTCATAAAAGTTTATTTCATTACTTATTTGAAAAAAAAAACTAGATAATATGAGTAAATAGTCCATCATTATCACTTTATAAACACTATTTATTACGTAAAAAAAGCTCTAAGTATTTTTTTAAATTCATACACCAATTAGTACCTACTTGCCTAATTCAGTACACCACACTGAAAAGAATGTTCCTAGAAATGTGATCCATACCTGTTTGAAATAATAATGTCACCAATTTACACAAGGCTTTTCGATATTTTTCGAATCGATATATTTGTGCTTAATTTCAGTGATGATATCAACAATAAAATAAATTAATTCATTTGTGTTTATAAGATATTTTTGATGACAATTAAATCAAAAATAGTGTTCTGGTGCTGTATAATTATTTTCGGGATACAAATAAAATATTTCAGTTGACCTTTTACTTAAATTGTCGTAAGCAATTTGGCAATCGTTAAATAGTTACCCATTAACATCATACTGTAAAATAGATGCCAATATCTGCTTAGCCGTTTTAGAATTATTTTGCTATACCTACTATAAATTATACTTATCTCTGCTGGCGGCCAAAAGAGCAACTAAATAACTATTTTTGAAATACAAAGTTTTTTTTCAGCCACAAAATCTACATTTTCACAAGCGACCCTTTCGACTGCATAGATAACTAGAGATGATCGATATTCCTGTCCCGGTTAAAAACAATCACAGGAATCTTTTCTTAATAAAACAAAACAATATAAAAATCATATTTGTGGCACTTTTCTGGCACCAGGAACCGGTTCCAAAAATAACTGGATATCTATCCAATACCAAGCCAGTCACCGGTAATTGGAACCGCGGTGACACCATAAATCCGATATCAACCATCCCTATAGAAAACTATATGGATAAAGGTACTATTTGTATCAAAATAATAACCATAAATCACGCGTTGTGAATCTGAGTTGAAATAAAATTATTTTATATCGATACCGGATTAGATAGGTTTATAATATTTCTGAACACAGTACTAATATAATTAAAAATACTAATTGTAACCCGTGAGAAATCACGGGATGTAACTTGACTTGCCAAGGTGAAAACTGAGTAATTTTGTTTAAAAAAATATTAGCTGCTTTAATTTCAAATATTGAATAAATATAACCGTCTGGTAAAATATAAACAGGTAAGTACTTTATCGATTGTGAGGATTTGAAAAGATTATTAGAATAATTTTCTTAAAATGTCACACACGTACGTGCGTACGCACATGAAATTTTATTGTTTGATAAATTATAAGAAGGCATATTTACAGAGTTATTATCAAATCAAATTTTATTCAGTAGTTACCCAATATTAACAAAAATAAATTGAATTCAACAAATCTATATTTTTTTATCATTATTTGAAGGCTGGGTTTGAAAAATATGAATATTTGGCGTAACTTATTATTGCGGAAAAAAATAATTGATAATAGAAGGAACTTTTCGGAAGGTGTTTTTCTTCATACGTGTATAACGACTGCAATCAAGTTTTACATTTATTTTACACTGCCCGGAATGTGTAACCAAGTGGGGAATGTTACTAGGCGGAATGAAGTGGGAAGCAGAAGGGGAAAGTGAATATAATATATGAAGTATGAGTAGTAAATACTTATTCAAATCTGGTAACACTAAACATAGATAAAGACATTTCAACCAAGTTCGGGTTCTAAATAAACGGTGGTCTCTCACCGGAGCGATGCACTTTGGAAATATGGCGTCTCATAATTCTATAAGTTTGTTTATTGTTTCTACCTATAGTGGTTTTAATAAAGTCAAATATCGATATTTTTTATCCGTTGAGTAAAAAAAATCTCGTGGGTTAAAAATAATATGAATGTACGAGTTCACTGTGAGGTATTTTATTCGATAAAAATATGTGACTTTGGTGGCACAAATTTAGAACGTTTATGGTAGCAAATAAATTTATCACATTGAATATCATTACAAAGGGTTTTTTAGTTTTCATTACACATCATTTCATTTTTTTTATTACAACCCTCAATTAAGTAAATGATACGTAAACCAGATATTTAAAACGTTCGGGTAAACTTTCAGCCGTCATCAGGGTTTGCCCCCTATGGCATTTTAAAGGCTGTATTAAAGTGCAAAAAATATTTGTATGTGTTAATTTTTTTTTTATCTGCGTATTTGGTACGAAACAGCGTCAAAAATCCAATGACATTACAAAGTTTGTAATGTCATTGCTAAAAACCGTTTTGCCACTTCAAAAATGAACTCGTTGCAGTATGCACAAATAAGGAATTGTTTTAAAGTGATGTATTTTGAAATATTGCAAAATCTTATTTTTTTAGTTAAGTAGATCTTGTAAAAATACTTAATGTATGCAAATTTTTTTTTAATATTTTACATTATTTGTCCTATTCGTCAAATTCATGAATTGCTAAAACTGCGAATCCCTTTTGCGAAAAAGACACTGAAGCTAGATGACGAGGCAAGATATTTAATAATAAATAAGAGAATAAAAAACAAAATATTTTGTTTGAAATAATGCATGTTTTCCAGATATCGGTTTCTCGGTAGGTACTCATCTACCGATTTGAATTTGTCATATTTTCAGTAGGTACACTAATTATAATTATGATCAGAACTTATGTAAGCACTACCTTAATACATATAATTGCTTATTAAAACTAATTCTTTAATTATAAAAAACATGCTATGCGCAATTATTGTTTTGGGTGTTTAGACTATTGGAATATTTATTTTACTAGTCATGACATTTTAAATTATAACCATAGAAAGTATTGTCTCCATTCTGCAAATCATGAAACCTATTTTTTAAACATGCAAATTAATAAGTTGAATACATGGCATCATGTTGTACATGCGATTACTATTGCGTGACGGTATAACAAAAATAGTCGATTGAGATGTTATAAGGTCAAGTTGTTTCACGTAAGAAAAAATGAACTGTAATAAAAATAACATTTATCCCGATTTAATGTTCTTATGCATGCAGAGCACAGGCGCTTTACATCCGCGTGAAACATAACCCAATAGGACTTGAAGAGAATGAATAAAATAAATAAAAAGTGAACAATTCAACTATTGTACACAGATTTTTTTTTCGCCATCCCGGTGTTTACTTTACACACGCCAGTCACCACAATAGCTCCCATCCTTAAAATAACATTATGAACTGTTGATTTTCAAAACATTCTGTTACGGCTTCTGACATACTGATGGTAGATCATACATATTATAACATAAATACAAAAATTCTATATCATTTACATAATTTTGCATTCTACTATTGATTATTTCGTAATACTAGTGAATTTTCCGATCCAAGGTTCCGCCCATATCAACATCTACAAACTATCGTGAATTATAATATCAAGAAATAGATGAACACTTACTGTTTTGAACTTCTTTTTCACTTCTGTAGTTTCCATTGTCAATTAAGAACGTTCAATATTTATCACAGAATAACTGAATTTAAAATATTCATATCAAAACTCACGTATTGAACGAACCTAGAAGATGATACCACTCTTATAACACAAAGTATATATTAATTCGAGTATTTCTCAAATTAACATAAAAAAGAAAACGTTTCGTTTTACGCGGCGGAAGGCTTCAGCTTTTCAAATATTTTTCCTCGTACCAAATTATACTTGACACTGCCTCTTTGGTTCACTGCTTGACACATGTCACCCATGTCATGACAGAACGAGAAGGGCTGCCATGTCGGGGAAAATATTTACCCCGCCTTCCCGGGTAAGCTCATTATTATTTTTTATTAAGTTTATGAGCATGATTTTCTTCTATGGAACTTGTAATACACGTGTTGAAGTTCATATATCTATATCATTGTATTTTGAATTTTGTCGACTAAAGTGCTAGTTGAACTAGTAAGCCGACTTGATTAGAAGCAAAAAACGCGATGGACAGTCTCAGTATTACCGGTAGAGGTGAGTTTTGAACAGATACTTCATTTTATGTATTTTAATATTATGTTGTCAATAAAAAAATGGTTAGTTATATTATATCGTTAGTTGAAATCGTGATTTGTTACAGATTCAAATAGGGGCTGTTATAAATTCTAATCATGTCATATCGAATGATGGTATAATATAAACTGGCTGGCTAATTACAATAAATATCCGATGAATACATTGATATTTGGTTTTAGTTATTTTTTGCAAATGCCCAAAATACGAATGCATGTTTTTTGAGTAGTTTGAATGTCAACTGCCACTTTTGGGTCGATATTTTAAACTTTCGTCATCGGTATCTATGTTATTTGTCGTAGTAAATAAAATAGATGCTTATCTTCCCGCCATATTCCTGTGCAATAATCTTGCTCTTGAGTTTGAGTGGAATAAACAATTCTGTTTGCTGAAACGTATCTTCATGGTCAGATGTGCAATCTGCACCAACTGATGGAACGTGTATTGTTGTACTACCTATTTGGTTTTTATTTTACAAGCGCACGATATGAAGCATTCATGATGCCGAGAGGATTTATTTTCACTAAATAACCGCCAAAAAAAAAACCGTCATTATTAGGTTATAATCTTCATTGTCAAAATGATTGATATAATGTTGTTGCTCTTTAAAGAATTATTCTGTAATTACTAAACTCAACCAGCCTATTACTATTTGTAGGTTCTTTCAACATTACAACTAATTTAACCATTCCAAAACATTAAAATACATTCTGCTTGACAGGTGTGGTTTGTATAATATGTTAATGTATATCTTGCATTACTATTTCAGTGACAAGATCTGCTCGACGCTTGTCAGTTGAAAAGTCAGATAAAGAAGATGATCTTCGCTCCACTGCATCCACCCCCACGAAGAAGAGGCCCACCAAAAGATTGTCCATCAAACCCGACCTTGAGGATGTCATGGAGACAGGTAAAGAGAAACATTCGTCTTTGTTGATTTAACTTCTCAAAAATGGTAATTTATAAAAAACTATTTACAAAGCCGTAAGTTGGAATTCAAATTTATAGAAGATGCCTTGTGAAAATGTTTATAATCAACTACTATACAATATAATAGGAACTTAATTTGTATATTGCGCAATTTAGTTATATTCCACCCCAAGTGTGTTTTATGCTACTAATTTAACCTAAAAATACATTTATTTAGATCTATTCGGGACTCTTCTTTCTTAAAGCCCATATAATAAAATGTGCAAGAAGCTAAATATATTTAAGGTAACCTAAGAAAAGAAAATTCTAAAAGTTTAACAACACTGGAAATTATTTTTTCCATGCTTCTTTCTGACGAAATGAAACGGATGTCATACTTTAAAACTTTTTTTTATAGTAGAGCTATTTGGTTACAAAGTTTTATAAATCAATGATAATATCGATTCAATAATGATGTTGACCCTAATGGCCGTCCCCATTCACTTTGATCTTAACAAAAACAATATGCTATGTATTTAGCGCTGTTTAAAAGCTTTTAAATAATGTTTGTCTTCCTTCTTCATTGTGTTCATAAAATTGCTTTTAGACAATTTCTCAGTGCATTTGACCATTTCTCACACATTAATTGATTTTTGATGAGCTAAATATGCAATCAAAGCCAAACAGCAACTCAGGCTTAGTTGCTGATCCATGTGAAAAATGCATTTGTAGTACAATCGTAATGTGTTTATGCTGCCTCTTCAGTATAATCACCTTGGCCAGTATACATCCCAAATGATAGGGCAGGCACACATTCTTTGAACTACATATCGTAGTTAGCCGCAGTCTAGGAAATTAGTATCTGAAAACTCTTTTAGTATTGTATTATTACATTTTCGAATACAATAGTTACTTCTTACGTGCATTAATATGTTGGTTTTTTACAGATGTGGCCTCGAGTCAACATGGAGACAGCAAACTGAGCTAAATCACGGAAGAAAACCTGATTCCAGATCTTCTTATAAAGGAACTAAAAAAGAAGGATTCCCTTTCTAGTGGCACTCCCGCCCAGGACAGCCCCAGTCGTAGCCTGAGGAAGAGGACAGCTTCTGCGTGTTCCCCGGATAGTTTGAAAAAGAGTCCGCCAACAAAGTCACCTCCTTCCTCAGAAATTGTAAATACCAAAACACCAAAGAAGACCATGCTGAAGAAGATGGAGAACTCGCTATTACAAAACATTGTGGATTCTCCAAAGCCAAGAAAGAAGCGTAATTCTATTGGAGGTAATTATTCCTAAAAACTTTTGTTTATTTTCCATTCCCTTTAGGTTACTAATATAATACAGTTTACATATTTGCAATTTTTTAGTTGCTACAAAAATTACCAGAAAGTTTCATTTTGTGTCATAATATATATTATTCTCATTTCAATAATAAATTGAATCCTTCATAATATTGCTCTAGGTTAGTGATGCACAACCCATGGTCAAAGCAAACTTTTTGATATTTTATTTTACCAAAAAGGCCATAAAAATGAAAAAATTAAGAAGTTGTGTTACTTGTTGAAGTAATAATTATTGTGTTGGTTATGTTTTAGGATCTGATACTGACGCAGCACAGGAACTGACTCCTCTCAGAAGGTCCCGGAGACTTAGTACAGAGTTGAATGTTGTTGTTGAAGATCCTCTAAGTAAGTAACCAAATCTGTAAAAAAAAACTGCATAACATCCTTAATTTTAAATTAAAACTAGAATAATACAAAGCGCACCTGTTTAAATATCATGAAGTTTGAATCATTATGTATAATAGTGCTTGTCTAATTATTTCTGCTTTAATAATTTGCTACCATCACTAATATAATATGTATTATTTATTTTAGGAGAAGAACAGTCTGACGATGTTCAGGTTCCAATAACTCGGAGAGGCAAACGACTGAGTATGGTTCCATTACAGCCTTCTCTTCCCGAAGAAAATGAGGATCAAAGAGACAGTGAAAGTACATCTGCATCACCCATGGCATCCCTGAATGTTTCCTCGTCCAAGAGTAAATCACCTTCTAAGGTTAACAGCGCCCCTGCTTCCCCAATGTTGCTCCAGGATCCTTCATTAACAAGGAGGGATAGGAAATCTAAATCGCCAACCATCACTGTCACCTCGCCTATGCCATGCCTTAATGTTTCTACAAGAAGTGAGAAATCACCCAAACCGCAAACTCCCAATAAGATTGATAGCACTTCAGCATCACCTGTTTCTCAAGATGTTTCCTTGACAAGGAATGCTCGTAAATCAAGAACACCTAAAACATCTCTCAACGGCAGTGAACTCGCCAGTGAGCCTGCATCGCCAAAGTCTATCCAAGACGTATCTTCAACTGTGCGTGATGGCAAATCACCAAAAACACCCAAAACATTGACCCCCAACAAGTCTTTCAAGCAAACGCCGAGTCCATCAAAATCAACATTGAATTCAGAGGATTCTCTTCTTAAAATCATCTCTTCACCACCTTCAGATAGTAAGGCAAATACTTCTACAGGAAAACTGAATAAATCCAGTTCGAGAAAAAGTATTAACGAAGTTGAAAGTCCCACCAAAGGCATTCTCTTTAACGTTGCTAGTGAGGTATTAGAACCCGCTGACTCAAACAATACTAGTTCCTCAGGTAATGAACTTTCCACCGAGGTTTGTAACTTGTCGCAAAACTCCACTCGTAGGTCTCCCAGGAAGAACAAATCCGTACAAAATATGTCAATTGATAAAGGGGTACCCGAAAATGACAAGGAGGCACTCTCTGGAAATTCTAAATTGAATGCATCATTAAAAAATACATCAATCAGTTCTGATAAACACAATCAATTGACACACAGTTTGATGTCCTTCAGTCAAAGCAATTTTGGAACGGGTGGAAATGAGTCTATTTCCTCAAAGAAATCTAATGGAAGTTTCAAATTGAAGTTCAGTGATGAGGATAATGATGAAGAAGTTGTCACATCAATGAATGCTTCTGGAATAGAAGGTAAAGCAAGTGATTCAGTAACATCTTCCACCATGCATATTGTCTACACGTCTCCATTGAAAACTGATTCTCCTGACACATCTGCTGTGAAATCTAATAAGAAAAATAGGAAATCTTCCCACAATGCAGATGGAAATAATGATATTACAAATATAACTAATATTAATTATGACGAAAGTATCGCCACCAGCACTCCATTTGTAAAATCCACCATGGACAAATCCAGAACTCCTTCCACCCTTAAGAATACCTCTGCAACAAACAAATCTCCGAAGATAGAATCCTATGAAACACCAAAGAGAGACAACCCTAACACTTTCACTAAGAAAAGTGAGTCGGCAGACATTTCTTCAGATGAGGAGGATGAAGACGCCATGCAAATAGTGTTCCTGCAGTCGCAGGCCAGCGATGCCGGCTCCAACTATCAATCTGGAGATAGCATGGACGAATCTCAACGAGAAGAAATCAAAGCTAATGAAATAGTAGAAAAGGGTGAATCTCTGAATTCCGAAAGTGGGGAAAGCGACGATGACTCCTATGAGAAGGACTCATTCATTTGTAGCGATGAATCAATAGCGAGCATTTCTTCTGATGAAGATATGCTTGAAATCACTCTTCCCGGTGAAGATACCAGTAGACATTCAAGTGACAAGTCTAGTAAGCTTTCTAAATCAAATGAGTCTGCTATTTGGAAAGATGAAGTTAATGTTCTATCGAACAGTCAACCTGGTTTGTCTGGATGTACTCTGAGCACTACAAAGCCAGCAAATACAAGTTTCAACGAGAAGAAGAGATCTTCCATTGGTTCAAATAATGTATCCAACTCCAATGAGTCTTTTAACACTTCTAAACGGGAGAGCACCACATTAATCAGTACCTCTAACAAATCTAGCTCCAATTTGTCCATGAAAACCGGAACACCTAGCAAATCTAGCCCCAATTTGTCCATGAAAATGGAAACGCCTAGCAAATCTAGCACCAATTTGTCCATGAAAACGGAAACGCCTAGCAAATCTAGCTCCAATTTGTTCATGAAAATGGAAACACCCAACAAATCTAGCTCCAATATGTCCATGAAAACGGAAACGCCTAACAAATCTAGCTCCAATTTGTCCATGACAGCAATAACTCCTAACAAAAGTCTGTTGAAAGAAAATAATGTACAATCATCAAAACGACTCTCAACCGCTGATTTGAGTAACACTGCTAAATTGATTGCAAATGTTGAAAGTGACGCGCTACCTCTATCGACAATCAGCCTTAATGGAATTACACCTAATGAGCTTCTGGCGAATCTAACAGCTGGCAGTGTGTCTACACCAAATACCTGTAAATTACCTAAAACATCTCTCTCTGATGTGAGTCTCTCAGGCAGTACCAACAAGAGATTATCTTTAGATAAATCTAGCAATACGTCCAAAGCCAATGACTCCATCAAAGAGGATAATGTCTTGTCAACCAGTCGAGCAAATTCATCTGGATTTTATGAATCCAATTCATCGAGCAGTAAACTAATATGTGACACAAGTCTGTTGAGTAGTTTGAAAAATATTGAAGCTTTGATTAACTCAAAAAAAAGAGTTTCGTTGAATTCGAGCAATGCATCCAAATCAACTGATTCATTGGATAACAAATTGGAAATCTCAAAAAGCCCAGCCAATGCATCTTCGTCCAATGCTGGCTTTACACCCAAGCAAACGAAAAAGAGTTCACTTAATGCAAGTCTGTCAACTAGCTTTGGTCAAAATGACCAAAATAAAAGCATTACAAAGATTCTGAATGGCAGTGAAAGTGCCAAAATATCTCTACAAGAAATAGCAGTGGCTTCACCCAAACTAACCTGCAACTCCATGGAAGTTGATTCATCTGGTAAGTTTTAAAACCAATTTCAATATTACTAGAAATAATATGGCATTACTTCTATTCATCAAATGGAAATTGACCACAATTGTGTTAATAATTATTGTTTTCTTTCTTATTTTCATGAAGATGACAGCGAAACATTGAATGAGAATTCATTCTCTATAAAGAAATTCCCCGCAGATGTTTTATCTCAAGATAAATCAATGGTCAGTATAAATAAATTCTCTATGTGTGTCAAATTGTTTCTTCATATTACCAATGTAATCTAATATTCTGATGTATTTTGAACAGGAAAAGAAGAAGTCTCAACCAATGGGAGAGCTTCACTCTAACATACTTCCAAGCAAGCAAGCAGGAATAAAGCTCAAGGCCGCCGCTTCGACTGAATTCCAAGTGGAGCCAGTGAGCGTAGAAAACATTGCCATAGGCACCAAACGCAAGCTGGAAGCCGACCCCCTGTGGACCTGCACCGCCGGAGATTTCCAAGTTGTGAAAAAGCCAAAGCAGCAGCCCACTAGAAGTATTTCCGCATCTGATTATGGAAGTACCACATCATTTGAGATTGTGGCACTGAAGAAAAATCCTAAGGCATTACTACTCGTAGACACCCATCTCGAATCCAATGTTGTTAATTTCAAACAAGACATGTTGTACGGCAAACGGTGTCCGAGGAAAGACTCCAGCAAACTATTGAAGATACAGCAAAAATTAAAGGCTGCCAAAAACAGAGGTCCCCTTTAAATGTATGTAAAGACCTACTTTTGGATTGTGTTACCATTTTATGATACATATTAAAGCAGTTGGCCAATAATAAATAACTGCAGTGGGTATGTGAAATGTTATATACGCGAAATGAATGGTGTTTGATTTCAATTGCTTTGGAACAAATAATGGATGTGGCCCCATGATTGTAACTTTTTTATTGTTTACTATATTTATTTTGTCTATTTTTCTTTTTGAATCTTTAATTAATAATCTAATATTTTTTCCATTAAAATAAGTCATTAACCACTTCAACCTCGACTTTTAGTTTTGATAATTAATTTACCGTAAATAAGGATAAGGGAGTTTATGACGGAGACTGTGTGTTGAGGCGGTGCGTAAACCATTGTGGAATCAACACAAGCGCAAATATAATGTCATGTAAATGCCCCTTAGGGCACAGGCGCTGGTGTAACGCCAAATTTATTTTCTCCGTACGAGGTGAAGATGAAGTGGTTGATGTTGATTGTAAGTGCCTCCTGTAGTTGTAAGTAGAATGTTGAAAAATAATTTCTTTACATTGAAAATTAGATAATGTTCAGTAACATGTAATAGTTGAAAAATTTTTCCAGAAAAACTTTATTAAGACACTTGAAAATGCACCAAATTATTTACTAGCTTTAAATGGATTTGTTATTACCACAAAAATTTATTTGCACTGTAATTTGCAGAACAAGAGCAAAGGCTAGATCAATTTAGTTGGATTAAATTCATTTTTCAATATTTTTATAGTCACATTTCTTCCTATGTTGATCAGACTGGATTATTATTTATGTTATGATACCTATATCACAGCGAATGTTGAATTGAACGCACTACTCACACAGGTGCATTGCTTGCATACAGCATGTTTTTCAATTTTAGAAAAAAAAGTTTAATTCAATTTTATGAAAGAAAAGCTTTTGGTTATTTCAGTCTTTTAACAAATGAGAATAAAAAGAACACACAAAAATTCTCGAACATTAAAAATAAGACATTACTGTCAGGAGTGTATACATATGCACCAATACACATAATCCTAATTCTGTGTTTGCATTTTTAATTGCACAACTGATAATAATCCCGGTGTCCTACATTCTTCTGTCAGCTAGTTTAAACTGCTTCTCTATATTATTCTTATGAAGATTTTTGACATAAGAATAATATAATGGAATAAATTAAAATAATTTTGTGCATTTTTAATAATTTTGACTTTCCTTGTATGCTGCGTTTTATTTTTTACAATTTACTATTTTGTATCATTGTATCATTTTTTTTATCTTTAATAAATATTTTTCATATCAAAAGAAATAACTGACTTACTTGTACATTACTTCATATTGTTCCCATAACAAATGCATCTTATTTGGAGGTCTAATAAATGTTTTCAAGATAACATTCAACTGACATACTACTACCCTCAGTTGTCCATACCGACGCCAAACTAGTTAGCAAAACATGACTTAAACTGCAACGGGTGAAGGAAATGGGGTAACCTGAGATGACCAGGCAACGGTTGGTTAAGCTGAAAGGAATGGGGTAACATGAGATTGGTTGAAATATGCTTTCGTAATCAAAAGACATTCGAATGGTAAAAGTATTTACTGTTCGTAAATGAGATCCACTTACAAAAACAATTTTGATGCCCCTGGGAAGACTTACTAGATTAGTCAACTGCCTCGGAGAAAATGTGGATGTCATAATAATTTGAAGGATTATGTATTGTATTGTATTATGTAAACTATGTACTTATATTTTCATTATTTTTTTCGCTTTTTTATTGGTTTAATAACTGTTTTTTTTTTAAATCACTTAATTCCACTTGTAACCACATTTTATAAAAAAAAACTTTTACTCTGTAACAAGATTAAATAATGATATAAAATAAGAAAACAGATAATAAATAATTATTATTAATTTCTTTGTTGAGTTTGTAGAATCAATCAGTTTTCAACTCCGACTTATTTTGGGTTGAGGGTCAGATTAAACAGCTTAGCCAGGTAATGGCATAGCTTACCTTCAAAAGATTTATACAGCAAATTATTTGTATTCATTATTCAAGGTTCGACCGATAAGCATTCTTCGAATCTCAGATGTACCAGCTCCAATTTCATATAACTTAGCATCTCGAAGGAGTCTTCCAGTAGGGTAATCGTTGATGTAACCATTTCCACCTGAAATATAAATTTATCAAAACAAAGAATGCTGATGATTTTACAAAAATTAAATGCCATTGTTTTAGAATTACAGTAAAACCCGCATATTAGGTTACCACACAAAAAGCTTTCACGCTTAGGGATTCAGTTATTTGGTCGTTAGAATCTGAAATTCAAATATTGCCTTATAAAAAGAGTTTCACCGTATGTATATTTTGCAGCTTTGATACTACTGTAAATAATTTATTAAAAAGTGTGCATTTTTTATTACACAAAACACTGAGAAATAATATTTACCAAGAATCTGGATGGCGTCAAGTGCCATTTGAGTGGCCTTTTCTGCGCAGTAAAGGATAACCCCGGCACAGTCCTTGCTGTTCACGTGGCCGGAGTCGCAGGACCTGGCCACACTGTACAGGTAGCTCCTGCAGGCACTCAGGGTTGTGTACATGTCGGCCATTTTACCCTGGAAATCATTTTTCAGTTCTATTACATACTTTACCTATTTTATATTGATTACGATTTTCAAGACATTAACTATAGTTTCAACACTATATTCCAGTATACATTATATTCCAGTCCAGTTGAAATAAATTTGACTGCCTGCACACTACATTTAATTTTTTTTCCCATTTTTGATTTCGATGGGGGTGGGTGTTTCAAAACGAAACTCGAACTGAAAAGGCTTAAATATGCATTATGCACATACAAAAGCATATAATTCGATGTCTACTAATAATATTGCAATATTATTGGCCTTGTGCATTGAAAAATAACTTAAAATAATGCTAATATGTATGGAGAAAAATGTTTTGAACACATTTTGTAAAAATATGATACACTAAAAACAAATTTTAAAAAATATGAGCAGTGGATATTATAATAAAATATTGCAACAGTCAAAATGTCCAGTGATGAATTAAATCTTACCTGAATCAGTTGGAATTCACCAATTCGTTTCCCAAATTGTTTTCTAGTATGAGCATACTCAAAAGCAACATCTACACATGCTTGCATGATACCAACAGGGCCTGCAGCCAAAACCAACCTCTCCAAATCCAGTCCAGACATCAGCACATAAACCCCCGTACCCTCAGCACCGAGAATATTTTCAGCAGGAACCTGAAGTGAGAAAAACAATTAGATTTAATTTATTTTTTAAATTGTAATAAAAGTATGTGGTGGAAAATATAGAGTGATTGCTTACTTTGCAGTCTTCGAAGACAAGTTCAGCAGTACTTGAGCCTCTCATTCCGAGTTTGTCTAATTTTTGCGCAACTGAAAATCCGTTAAAACCCTTTTCAATCAAAAAAGCAGTGATGCCATGTTGTTGCTTTGCTGCCTTGGGGTCTGTCCTAGCATACACCTTGAAACAGAGAAACCACAGAGATTTAATTATTACATTAAATGCACGTAATTATGTTATGAATTAGCATCATCCTTATGTAGTGGTTGAAAAATTCTTATAAAATTACCACAAGAACATCTGCGTCTGGTGCATTTGTGATCCAGAACTTATTTCCATTAAGTACGTAGTAGTTTCCTTTCTTTTCTGCCCGTAGTTTCATGGACACCACATCACTTCCTGAGCCAGGTTCAGACATTGCCAATGCTCCGACATGTTCTCCACTGCATAACTAAAAACAGTAAAGCATGTAAGAATATGTAAGGCCAATAATATAATTGTACTACACTAAAGTTAACAAAATATTTTTGTGGTTTAAACTCTTTCAATTGCCAAAAACTGACTAATGGCTTTTAAGTCATTATCTAATTTAACAAGTAAGCTATGTGAAAATTAATTTTTACCGCACATTTAACCATAATATTATTTGATATATACCTTGGGGAGATATTTAGACTTTTGTTCATCATTACCATTTCGATTAATTTGATTTATGCACAAATTAGAATGGGCTCCGTATGAAAGTGCAATACCGGCACTTGCTCTGAAATAAAAACATTTCATCAGTGATTACTCCAACAATAAAATATTATATGAAAGTATGCACACAATAAATACTTAAAATATAAACGTAATGTTATCATTTGCCGACCATTGTGGAAGAGTTAATCTAGTTAGCATAGTTACCTTGACAATTCTTCAAGGATGACAACATGGTCCAAATACTGTCCACCGGTGCCACCATAGTCGGGATTTGCAGTGATTCCTGAATCAAATAAAATATATCATTACATTTCCAAACTATTTATATTGGGGGTAATTGCTGTAAAAACTAAAATACTATCGTACCAAGGGCTCCTAGATTTCCAAGTTGTTTCCAAAAGGTGCGGAAATCTTTGAATTCATTAGTTTTATCTATTTCATGTGCTTTAGGTGCAAGCTCTTTTTGTGCAAAGTCAAATATGGTTTGACGCAGCTGAAAAAAAAAACACATTTGCTTAGTCCTACTTCATTAATAAAAAATAGATGTATGTATTATATTATTAAACTTACTTATTAACCCTTATCACTCGAGAGGCGCCGCTACGGCGCCATATAAAATTTAATTGAAGTCATACATTTTATTGTTTACAAAATCCAAGGGTGCACGGACAGGTTTCTTCATGTTTGTACCGGCGATATTTCAATGCAACATGACAGTTCAGATAGTGAATAGAAGAAAAAAAATGCGTGTTTTGGACACAAGTAGCAGTTCAAGTGCTTCCGACGTAGATATACAAGAGGAAGATGTAAATGGTGGCGCAAACTTTTTTTGTGTAGGATGGAGATATGTTCCATAAATTCGTATATCTTGTATAAATCCATAAAAAAGAAAAATAACGAAAAACCACTAAGCCATTTAAAGTAAATAAAAGTTTTGGTTGATCAGTTAGTGGGTGAGTACAAAGAGCCTCGAAGTAGGCCATCTACTTCCACTCCATCAGAGACCAGGCTCAATGGAAAACTGCACATTTTAAGGAAAGGTCCTAAGAGGGACTGTGTGGTCTGCTCAAAAAGGGCAGTAAAAGGCGGGAGACGGGAGACCAGCGAGTATTGTGACACTTGTCCTGGAAAACCGAGGATGCATTTGGGTGATTGTTTTGAAAAATACCATACTTTAAGGAATTATAAAAACTAAAATTTGCCGTTTTTTTCTTTTATAAATACTTACTTTCTATAATAAATATATATTTGTAAACATAAAAAAGCATTTTTATTTGCTACCTTTCCAAAAAATATTTTTTTTTATTTTCTAAGAATATCTTAGTTTTTTCTCATATTTTTGCTTAAAAAATTCTCGAGTTGCTGGAAACCCTTATGATTTTTTTCTCGAGTGATAAGGGTTAATAATTTCTGTTATGCATGAATTTAACAATAAATTAATTGTTCGTATTGGTCAAAATTTACAGATACAATTGAGAGGTGTCTGCAAATCTATGAGTGTCAAATGTATCCATGTGAATTCTTAAAAAAATATACATTTGTGCAATATTTTATTTGCACTGAATTATTACCCAATATTTGAACAAAAAATACAATACATAAAAAAACATTGTGTGGATCATATCATACATGACCAAAAACATTCAAAACACAAACCTGAACTTGTTCACTGGTCAATCCAAAAATACTTTCATCAATAGGATAATATTTGGAAAAGGCTCTGGGGAATTGGCTTTTAAAGCCATTTAATTTCAGACAGTTATTAACACACAACTTTAAAGCCATTTTGTCAATTAATTATGTATCTGGATCTTGTGACGTAGATACGTTTTTGGCATGTAAACGTAAACAGGGTTACTGTGATAAGCTTATCATTCTGTTATCAGCAAGTGCTAACATATCATATCAGTGGTGGAAATGGAGAGTGAAACATAGTGTGAACTAATTACAATACTTTAACATTTTATAATCAAATATGATGAATATGTACTCGTATATTAAATTAATTTCAAATCGATTTAAAACTGATTTCTTTGAGACCCTAGAGACACGTTTCATTTATACACACATCCCTGAGTTCATATTTTATAGCTCTTACTGTTTTCAAATAATAATATTTGGGAACTGCGGGACTTTCGATATATTAAATTTAATTTATTTCTGTACAAAACAATTAAGACTTACAATTACTTTGAAAGATAGGAACGCTTGTACAAACTTGCATTTTTATTGAAAAAAATAGTGAGATAAGAAACGGCTCCGTATAAACACTATTGCCCCGCCCTCACTGGCCACTTCAATGTTAATTGTTAATCCTGATACTTTGACCTGGCATTGTTTTCCAAAAGATAAATATTCATTGTTTTTATGCAGTTGTATATTTTTTTATAAAATCGGGCCTTAGCTGAAATCAAGTGAAAAATTTTGTGGTCTCTTTTTCTGGCCAATGAC
The DNA here is from genome assembly GCA_022651775.1 of Drusus annulatus. Classification (NCBI taxonomy): domain Eukaryota; kingdom Metazoa; phylum Arthropoda; class Insecta; order Trichoptera; family Limnephilidae; genus Drusus; species Drusus annulatus. The sequence goes on along the minus strand of JAGWCC010000173.1, from coordinate 1,039,492 downwards.
AGCACTGCTATTCCAACAATGGCGACAATTGGCAACACTTTTTCAAGGCTGTCATTGGTTAGAAAAAGATGCTGGAATCTTGTTGTTTTCCAACATGAACAGAGTGTGATTTAAAAATACATTATATATATTTCAATGCATTGAAGTGCACAAGTATTTCATTCGAAATTCTCGACTCTTTTATTGTTAAAAAAATAGGAAAATCATTAATGTTTTAGATCTTTTTTAGTACATATTTAATTTTAAGCACCTCTTAGTGAAAAAAAAGAAGTGCCTCCAACTTCAGAAACTACCTTTGTATGACCAACCATCAATAATACATAAGTACATACTTACCTTTCAAAATTTAGTACATCAAGTAAATTTTCTGGGGAACTCACATTATCACACTCAATGATTTGGAATAATATCGACATACCTTACTTGTAGGTACATTCAGGAACAAAATTATAAGTTTTTTTTTAGTGAGGATCAAATCACAAAGCAAGCATTTTTTTTGTAAATACATGTCATGAATTTTACTGAATTTTTAAATATTCTTGAACGTGAAATTTTCGATACAATCTGTGCTTTTGCATGTTCACATCTTCAAAGTTCCCATTTATAAAGTTACAAATTTGCGTAATTAACCATTTTAGTGTTGGACGATTTATCAATACTGTGCCATTGTACTAGAAAAAATATTATAATAGATTCAAGAAAATAGATTACAACATACCCAAATATTAAAGAATTTAATTAATCCTATTTGATAATTGCATAAAATAGTTAAAACAAGTGTTAAAAAAGATGTTAAATTAAAATATTGTAACTTTTTAAGAATTTCTATATATGTATGTTATAAAGAGTACGATACATAAGACACATTCATATTTTTTTATGTACATATTTTACAGAAATAAAAAAAAAACAAATCGGTTATAGTTAACATTATATCTTTTATTTACATATTTTATAATTTAAACTGAAACAATGCAGTTCGTTTTAAAGTAAATAATTTATAATAAGCAATAAGTCATACAGCTCTATCAGTTAAAATAATAGTCAAGTTCAGTAATGAAATAAACACGGAAACTTTAAAAACCCCACTGATAATGATGGATAATACAACACCTACATACTTATTGTAACATTTACTTATAAAGAATAATAAAAAAATAAAAAATGGGCCTTGGTTAGCTCTTACTGAATAGAATTAATGTATACAAACACTTCTGTCGCCATGCTTTCACACCTGATACAAGCATGCCTGGAAAACCTGAATCTGTATTTAATATAGGTACAACTAATATATTATGTATTACATACTCTAATACCTGATACAATCATATTTGGAAATCTAAATCGGTATTTAATGTAGGTATAAGTATTATACTTATATTATTACAGTACGCACTGCTTAGAAACACTTGAGTAATCCATGCTCTCTTACCTGATAAAACCATGTCTGGAAAACCTAGATCTGTGTTTAATTTAGCTACAAGTAATATACATAGTATGTATGTATTACATACTGCATACTTTCATGGTTGATACTATCATGTCTGGAAAACCTAGATCTGTATTTAATTTAGGCACGAGTAATATGGTATTAAATACTGCAAACAAATACATACTTAGGTATACTGCATATTTGCAAGGTTGATACCATCATGTCAGTCGCCATTCTCTCATATGTAATACAACCATTTCTGAAAACCATTTTTTTTGTTGAATTGTGCCTTCTTCAGGGCAATATAAACTACAAAAAAAAAGTGTAATAAGCTATGTTGTAAAAAAGTGTTCTAAATATTAGAAACCATTTTATAATGATATACATTTAATGGAGATGCAAGTGTAAACCGACTACACTTTGAAGTAAAAAAGTTAGAGAAATTATACAGTATTTATGTCAGGTGAAAGAGAGAAGCAACAGCAAAGACAAAAATAAGTAAGGGAGAAATATATTCATATAAATTCATACACATATGTATGTATTTATATGTGACAACTATTTGGCCTTCCTGTAATCTCAAAATGTGGTGACGCTGTTGACAGACAAATTTGTAGAAAAGGTAAGTTTCATTTTGTTTCAGAATCCTTATTTTCAATGCTTTTATCACATTTCCAAAGAATTTTTCAAATAAATATAAATGACTTTATCTGTTCCTCAAATACAGAAGTAGAATCGATGCCTTCTATAAAACAACTATTGCAACAGACAATGTTGGATGTGCAAACTGGTAACTTTGCATTAGAGCTGTTTAAAGTTTTTGTATTTACATTTACACTGTAAAAACAATCATATTTCAAAAGAGAGAAAAGGAAATGTTTTTTTTTATTAAGACAAACGGGGAAACATCCCGGGATACGATTAACCTGACAATATTTGAAAAACTTGTACTACCATCATAATAAGCAGCAAATGTTGCTTGTGTAATGATGGAGGACTTGAAGAGGAAGCAGAGAAATTGAACCCAAAATATCTGGATGAGAACTTGACCCATTTATCAACTCGGCTACTACCCGTGTTGTTTTTATTTAGCAAGAACCCCTATTTATTCATTGGAATTATATAATATATTACAGCAACCTTAAATAACTCTGATGCAAAGTTACCAATTTGCTAATCGGAGATTGTTCGTTGGGATAGTTGAAATGTCAACAAGATGTCAGGCAATACAAAAGAACATGACACCGTTCAGAGCAGAGATATGAATACCAGCGTTAATACATGGCAAGCATGTTTTAATAAGTATAAACTCAGCTCATTTAAACTGATTTTACATCAGTACGTCATAAATTCAGTCAAAGAATGGAATAACAAGAAAGAGTGGCAGAGTTGTCCCCATGTGCGGGATGGGATACTCTCCGAGTTTACTCCAGAGTTACGATAATGACGGGTTCCGAGCACTTCCCCCGGGAGGAGGGGGGTCAATAGCGGTGTCGGCTGGGGTAGGGGGCCGGGCTCTGTTGCACGGGAGGATTCTGCTGCCTCACCGGGTAGCCCGAAGTTATGCTGCCAGTTTTAGCAATCTGGAAAGAGAACTCATATGAAATGGTAAATCTTAGCAAAATCAAGCAGGTAAAAATAAGGCAGATGGAATCTTAAAGCATAAAAAGACAGGTTACGGTGATCTAGGGAGAAACATAGTAGCTTTTTATAAGATCTCATGACATAATCAGGTGAAAAAATGGTTTTAATAATAGAAGAAAAAAAAACAATTAAATGTCTTGATATATTTTATTTTTATTAGAAAAAAATACAGTCAAGACAGCATTTTTATGCATTTCTAATAAAATAATTTGTGTAAAATTATACCATTAGTAATTTCACATAAAAAATTGTTATGTAAGTGAACTTTTATCTTTATGTCACTAATATTTTTTTGTATGAAGTAGTTGAGTATGAGGGATTTCTCAACAAATCTTTGAAATACGTACCACAAATTGGTTTTAGTTGCATAACATGATTTGCTTAGAAGGCTTTGAAAAAAAAGGCAATAGTAACCGTACCTGTGGGACAGTGTGTTGCATGGAAGGGTGGACCTGTCCGGAGACCAGCTGGCTGTGGCGGGGCTGGGCGGGGGCGACTGTGGCCTGCGGGGGGGCTTGTCGCACATACTCATTCTAAAGAAAGTCACACTTCTATATTATTTATGTAAATGCATAATACGGAATGTAGAAAATACACAAAACATGGATGGTATCCAAACTTGCTTTGAGGAAACATATTATGTGAAATACAAACTGAAATAAATAAACTTAATAATCCTGGGCAAATCTGTGTTCAGCTCAACAACATCAAGACAAATTCTGAAAATGTTTCATAATAAATAAACTAATTAATAAGTAAGAACTCTGTAATTTACATTCAGATAGCCAGTTCCTATGAGTAGGTCATGCCTCACTGCCCAAACATCAGGGTTAGCATTAGTACTAACTCCACTGTGGATTGCTAGCCCCGCTTTGATTTTTATTTATTAGTAACCAGTTTTCTGATAATTGAATTTCCTGCATTCACCCTCCTTTCAATGTCTTCTTCAGCCTTTCTGTCTCTCGTAAACACACCTCACAAATACACAAACTCATCGACTTGCTTCAATCATTCATGGTCCATGAATTAGTTGATTATTGGGTACTGCAAGTGTATTACCTGCTTGACGTGGTGTTGAGCATGCTGGTAGATGGGTGCTGTGTACGCAGGCTGAGAGGACGGCAATGCATAAAAAGATGCACTGCTGCTGGAACTGTATTGTGATGGTTCTGAAACATTAACATTCAAGTCAATAAAAAACTTTTTATTATTTTATAATACACAGTTCAAACTCTTTCATTATACATTTAATTTTATAGTAGGTACATAATATTCATTGAATAAAACTTTGAATGTAGAATCACTAGATTTGGCTGTGCAACATTAGGCTATTCGCAACAATGATTTGTGAATAATTCATGCCTGCAGAGATATAAGCATTTATTCAAGAGTCGGTTTTAAAATAAAAAGCATGACACATTTGGCCATATTTTCTACATATCAAAATCACCATGAAAACATAAAAAATTCCCCAAGATAATAAGCAAACAGATGATAGACAGATTGTTTTGGATGCCCTGCTCTACCCGAATCAATAGTTTGGGAGGCCTGACTATCCATGGTATCTCGAGCATTCATCAAAGCGATATCTCAATACGATCTGTTATTTTCCTTTAGCTTGCTCTGAGCGTTCATGTTTCCACACCTCACAGAAAAATGGGAAAGGTCAGCACCCGGATGGGTCTCATCTTAGAATTGGCAAATATAATATTTATATATATATATATATATATATATATATATATATATATATATAAATATATATATATGAGTAGGTGAAAGAAGAGCAACTTACTATTCCACAGAACTGCACGAGATATCTCCCGGCTCCTTCCATCTTCCATTTCTAAAAGAATAATAATGAGTCATTTAAAAATTATACTCCTGTATATTACTGTAAAAGTCGGAAGTCACAACGGGAAATAAGAATAAAATACAGTGATCAATATTGTTGATTGAGTCTGTTTCTCTGAGGATGATTGTGAATGGTGAGCGGTGAGTGTGTTATCACTTACTGTGGATGGGTCCTTGTGCGTGTGGCGGGTGCTGCTTGTTGTGATGGGCGTGGTGGAGGTAAGTGGCCCCGGGATTGGCGTGGGGCGGTGACGGGCTGCGCACCCTCTTGATATTGGCGCCACCACTCTAAAATTGTAATTATCCCATGAGACCGTTGTCCACATGTTGATTCTCAGAACATGTGAATTAAGTTATATTTATAAAGGCTACTATGAAAGTGTAACAGTACCTTGCTGAGCATGTGAATGGATAAGGGAGGGCGGCCCATGTTGGGGTTGCCCTGGGATACAGTAGGCGGTAGGAATAGTTGGGACTGGACCATGTTGCCTCCAGATACCATGTTGTGTATTATTTCACTGCAAATATAAAATACCAGAGTTAATTAACTAAATAGATTTCTAATTACTTTAACCAAAAAATAAATAATGTAATTTTCTTCAAATTCTACACTTAATTCACATGTAAATAGCAAATCCGATCCGCTGCTTACGATGGGGTAATTTAGAAGATTAAAAAATATTTGTGCAAGTAAGTTAAGTTCTTCTAATAATATTTTTTATCTAAAATACTGACTTAGAGTCCTTGTTGTTTTGTTGTCTTTTTCTGTTATCGCCTTCGTTTAGTACTTTTTTGAGTTGCAGGAACAACTGATGCTTTTCTTCCTTCGATTGAGCTAGTTTTTGTTCCAACTGTTGAATCTGTTCCCTTGTCTCACCTAGTCAAGAATGTCAGTACATTATTATAGGTAGTATAGTTATAGTTGGCATATAGCGATCTCCTTAGGAAAAGTCACTGGGAAACAGTCTTGATTGTTATTAGCGAAAAAGGTACAACAAGTGTATAAATGATGATCAATTTTGAAGTTTTTACAGTGGGTAACTTTGCGTAAGAGTTGTTTTAAGTGGGCATAATATTTTTTTTCCAATTACATAATAAGATTGTTATATGTCTTGCTCACAAAAATTTAAAAATGTACACATAACTTTTAACACATAGAAACTAAACTTTTAACAGCTCTTATGCAAAGCTACCAATTTCCACATCCTGACATCGTTTGTTGGGACCATCAACATGTATTTATTTTGCTATAGTAAATGACATCATCAGAACTGGCTTCTTATTATGTTTTACACAATATAATACAACATAAGCTGCTTAAGTGCGGCTGTGCAGAATTCCCAGTTTTTTACATCTCTAGGAATAGTGACTAAGGGTAAGTGTTTTTTTTTACAATCCATGCTCTGAGGAGTGAGTTGATTTATTTTAACGACTGATATTGTTCAAACTTGTAAGCGTGACGTAACGCGAAATAAAGAAATGTTATTTCCAGTGACGTTAATGAATTAACGGTTGGAAATGGTAAAAAGTAACAGGAATTTGTCAAAAGGTGGCAGTACACTGGATATTTATAAGATTAACATGTTGATAGTAAATCTATAGTGAAAAAAGTCAAATGACATCCATACTCTTTTGGCGAAAGTACAAGTATGTCAATACTCTCAGAAAGGTTAAGAATTCAAAAAGATGGTGTTATTCCGGTAAAATCTGCTCATTTTCACTTACAAATTAACCCATTTGATTGTTGTTTCCATTACATTTAAGTTTCATCGAAAAACGTATCACAATGTTGGTCTATGGAAATTTTACTTAAATAATATGAGGTCATAAATGAAAGCAATTGACATTGATAACTTACCGAGTGTCATAACATCCTGTCTCTCGCGAGCTTCCCTCTCTTTTCTAAGCCTCTCTTCCTCAACTTCAGCTTCTTGTTCTGCCAACAAAGAAACAACACTAGTGTTAACCTATCGGAGTACTGTCATTTTATCACATGTTGTAAAGTAACTCGATATCTGACTACCTTCGTCGGAGAGGCAAACAATAATCAATAATAGGAAATCATTATGATTTGGGAAAGTAAAAGGGTACATGCATTGTATATTAAGGGCATACTGCTGATAGCACCATTTTAACGTATCCTTCTTTCTCATAAAAGACGCATGCAATAGAAAGAGAGGTTGCAACAGGGCTCTTATTGGCAGGACTATACTAAGAATTTATTACAGAGACAGTTAAGATTAAGTCTTAGGTTTTAAAAACTTTATTTTCTAAGCAATGAGATTAAGACAAGCAAAGAACAAGCACAGGAAATGTGTCATTTCCACATTCTAAAACATTGGCTCAAGAAGAAGTGAAAGAAAGCACGGCCCATAAATCAAACACCAATGTACAATTGGCCGTAGAAATCTAGTCATCTATTATAATTAATATATCGAAAATGACTTCATAAACTTTTTTCTAGGAGGGTAGATAACTGTAAATAAGATATTAAATAATATAAGTCAAATTGTAAACAAACCTTCTTTTCTTCTTTGGCGTTCTCTTATAATGTGTTTTTTGAGGGCAGCCCGTTGCTGATTTGCCTTTTCAGCTTTAATTTCTTCTTCCGCTGCTGATGTTACGGCCGGCATATCGTAGTCGACAGTACAACCTTTCTTTTTTAACGTGTTGGCTTATTGTTTTTCAGTGTAACAGTAACACACTTTATAGGGTTTCTTTAGGCCAAGCGTAAAGGCGAAACGTTTCACACGTTAAATATTATTGTTAGATCAAAAATCAAAATATGGATCAAAATCCAAAGAAATTGCATAGAAATTGCATAGTAAAATTATTGAAATTTGACAGTAGTGAGGTGCATATTCTCGATATCTATATCGATAAGGTCGATTAAAATTCAATCCAAAGAACTACAAAATTTGCCTTCCTTATCTGTTATGTATGATATATTAGCATGTACTCGTATTATCTATGTCCTGATATGACACATATTTATTTACATGCACCTACCGACTACAATTTGCCATACGAGTTTTTATTGTTTATTGATAAAAGATTTCATTTCAATTCTCGCCGAGTAAAATATAACATTCCAAATTACATTATATTGTTATAAAATGTTGTACAGTCACATTAGTTCAGAGCCAAGTCACGGGAATAATATAAAGAAAAATCCTTCAATCATCGTATTCAACTGAGTCGTTTTGTAACTCTGAGTTTTTCGTGATTAATTATTAATTATTTTACAACACCCGATACTTTCTAGTTGTTCCATAAACTCCCCGTAAATAATAAAAAAATGAAGGGAAACTTTCCTTGGATAGTTTCCTTAGAACATCAGATTTTGTATTGCTTTGGAAACAAATATTTTCTTATGGCGACCAACACTTAGAAGAATATTTGAAAAAGTAAGATATATATTTTTTTACAAAGGGTATAATAAAAAATAGCCAAAAAACCATCTCGGTGTGAGGTTTCGATTATTAAAAGTCGAAACATTTAACTCGAAACACTCAACTCGAAACATTCAACTCGAAACATTTCAACTCGAATTCGATTAAAATAAAATTATTTCTGAAGTTTAATATTATTTATTACAAAGATCATTCAATTAAACCTATTCCTTGGGATGCCTTTTGACATTAAATGTCTTTCAAATCGATGCAAGGTGTGAGGAAGCAATCACGTCCAAATGAGCAACAGTTTCTGTCAAAGTATTTTCAAACTTCAATGACTCGACTAAAAATAAACATAGCACCGCCATTTTAATCTCGTTTTATGGAAAATTAAAAATTATATTAAAATTAGACGACTGCTCCGAAATTCGTGGCGGCCGGACGTCAACGAACTGCTTACACGCACTCACGATTTTAAACTTTTCAGATTCAAGACATGTTCATAAAAAAAACGAATCTCAGAGACTAATTTTCCGATCCGAGTAAACCAAGTGTTATTTTGAAAAGGAAAATAGGCAACATAAGCGCGCTCTAAAGAGCCCCTAGGTCAAGTATGGATGTGGATTTCATTTGCGGAGTCCGATACTACCCAATGTGTTTTTTTTCTTCGTGCAAGTAGTTATTACGCGTACAAATATCTTCTCACAATGTTTACACTAAAACATTTTGTTCACACGATGATTTTGGACTGCTAAAATGTTTTGGATATCAAAATATCGTTGAAGTGCATTTAGCAAAAAAAATAATAATAACCTTCTGGTAATTGATAATTTGCATAAACACAGGGATAATTGCTATGGTCAGATTTGCGTTTTATTTTCGTGCTTACTGAGATTTATTAGGATAGCTATGAATTTCCTTAACAGCCTTCCCGTAATAGATCTAACTGTCAACGTGTCAACCAGTGTCAACTGTCAAAATATCGTCCTCATGTGAATGTCATGACTGAAATGATAAATTTTTGGTTATGCACAAACTCGAAAGATGAGTAGACCAATGTTATATTATGCCCTTGATTCCGAGTGCTTATGTCTGCTACGCACTGTATGTATAATTCAAAATCAACCCACCTGTCCTGCACATCTAATCTGTCAAGTTTTAAAAAGATGTATCGAACTGTAAGAGTGCTATGTAATAATCTACAAAGTGAATGAAACAATGTCAACATATTATTTATTTATTTTTCTGTAGATTTTAGTTTCTGATATAATAAGGAGTATTCTCTAACATGATATTATATTATGCTAATTTTATGAGTTTTAAATACTGATAATTCATCAAAACATCCAACACTTGATTTTTTACATATTCAACACAATCTAAAATATGTGTGTAAGTGAGAACAAAAATACAAACATTTAATTTAACTAACAAGTATTGTAACGACACGATGAACATGGGATGAATCATTTAGTAGAATCGTATTAGTTCAAATAGCACCCAACACCTAAATACATTGAATTAGTTAGTAATAAAATACTTATGTATGTGGATGCCTTTGGGTGATAAGAAACTTCTAATACTGTTATATGTAACTATACTCTTATAAATGCATGGGAAATAGCGTATTCATCTTCAACCGTTATTCTCATAAATACTGTTTCACCAGTTTCTGTGCAAGATTAGATTATTTGGAAGTAAACATTGAAATGCCACAAAGTTAAATAAGATTGGGTAATCATTTTATAACGACTTCCAGAGAAACTCACATGTATTTAACATGTGACTACTTCTTTTGGATATGTCATGAAGGAATAAAGTAGTTTTTGAATCAGTTGTTTACGCAGAGCACACAATGCCCATCATAAAAATGAACACTCAAATGTCCGACGAAATTGTGTTTATGCGAACCTTAATTATAATGATATAATAATTTGTTCAGATTTGAAGAAGTTTTAGCTGGAAAGGGTCAAATCTGAGAGACAAAAACCCACTGTTTTGGTAAAACACACTTACATCATAAGGTTTATTAACCCTGCGGGAGATAGATATTATTTGTTAATACGCTGCATTTTCTATTTAAAATGTTTGCTTATTTAATTTTGAATAAAAGGTTCCTAATGTAGATCTTTGAGACTAAATGATAAAAAAAATAATTGTAAATTATGTAGTTTGTTTCAACCAAACAAAACAGGTAGAAGAATATTATTAAGTGCTGACACTTTATTATCAAATAACAAATGTGCAAAATCTATTTATATCATTATCATCTTTACGACTACCCTCAGAACCATTTCCAAAGAACATTCAATTAATGTAAATATCGCCAAACCTTGATTTTCCACTTCTACAGCGGTGATATGTTATCAAACCATAAGTTTCTTGCTACATTTTATTTCTCGTGGTAAATTTACAATGCAAAGTATTATTTATAGAAGTCGCGTTATTTGCAGATGTCAGATTTATTTATTTACTTTGTTCTATACACACCAAAAGCAATTTCTTCTACTAGTTATGCACAGCTACTTATCTACAAGGTAGAAACCATCTAGTTAAAGCTTTCTTGACTGATTAGCTTCACACGAGACCGCCATCACATCCACCATCCCCATTCACAGGTAGAGGAAAGGAGCTCGCAAGTATGTGTGTATCATTTCATAGAATTATTTTAGCCAAAATCACTTAAATAAATCTAGCACATTGAAGTTGTAAGTTTTATACATATCCACCAACATTGTACCCGAGTCATCAAAACATTCTACTGTTACTATGGATGAATATGAACTTTTCAGGCAAACAGATTCAGGCATCCTACATCAACTTTTTCTTCATGGAAACAAATAATGAATCGATGTTGAATACGTCATTACAATAAAAAAAGATTTTCCTATACTCTTCTGAAATTTAATATATATATATTATGTATTCACACTCTATAAATTTTTATTCAAGTTATAACGTGTCTTTATTACATAATAAAAAATTGACTATAAATATTGTTTTATTTTAACTAGTTAAATTGATAATAATATGTTATTTAATTAAAAAGTAACATAATTTAAATTGACTATATTTTATTATGGAGGATCTTCCCTTCCAGCCAGATTACATTCAAAGTGCAGTTATCTAAACATTAGACAGCATTATTAACATTACAAGCCCATAACATCTACATCGCAGCACTACCACTCCGCTGCCCACATCCCTCCAACACATACTCGTATTATTACTTTTTACACCCCTCGCCCCCGTATTGACACATGTGACACTATTTCATGATTCCACTATTGATGTAGCTTTCTAAAGTTGCCTTCAAAAAACTATTTGTGATACATCTCAAATTATACGTACATTTATGGCCAGAACAGTTATAATGCCATCCGCTGGCTTGTAGAACCTTGGAATTTTAATTTAAAAAAAACTAATTCTTAGGAGAAATCAACGTTAGTAACTGAACGATAATTGTCAGAAATTTGGCGCTTTAGTTACAAAACTGAACAAGTTTAGTTCTTTTAATCAATTCCAAATTGAACAAAACAATATAGATAATTGATTTTTAAAAGCAGTTAACATCATTAGCTTGAATAAATCAACCAATTCACAGGCGCGTTTCACAATAAATTGGAAAGTTATTAATTACAAATAGATATAAGGTCATAATTCCAGATTCAAGCAATATTGAAATAAAGCTGCGCTGTCATAAGCAAACTTGTTCAATGAAGAAGATATACGTACATATCATTTTCTTATGCAGTATTGATCTTGGTAATGATCACTTTGTGATATTTATTGAATCCGCTTGTTATTTATAACTCGTTTCAAATTCTATAGGGAATTCTGAAACCTAATCAAGTGCTTGACAATAATAATAATTGGACAATTTGTGTGGCGCCGTTTTAGTGAAACAGTTACTCCATTAGGGACAGCACCAAACTAAACTTGGAATTAATCTTCATAACTCTAAAGAAGATTTAAGCTTTAAAAGTTTTTGCTATCTGGAAAGAAGAATTGTTTTAGTTTTTGTCATTTTTAAATGAATTTTTCTTATTTTAGACTATTTATACCACTACAATCTGGAACAGTCCAAATCAAGACATATTTTCTGCATCATGCGAAGCCTCAATAATAATATTATACACTCTTATATAATAATAATGTTTGGTTTATTATTCCTTTCCAATAAGTTATTATATATTTTGCTGTAATGGTATAAGTAACAACAGTGGTGGGCTAAAACCATTATTTAATTAATACCAGATTATCAAGAATTTATTCACTCTAATGTTTGCAAGTAGTACATATTATGTACGTAGGTAAGTAATCTATCATGTGTTCTAATTTATCCTTTCAGTTTAGTAGGCCATATATATTCATATTGAATCAGAAAATCCAAAATCTCTAATAGTCGATACCTTTTTTTTTAACTGTAGGTATCTTAAAACCTTACTGAATGTTTTGTCTTGCTGAAAAAAGTGACACTCAACACAACTCAGGGACTTTTGAACTATTAAAATGTATTATTTAACATGTATTTTTATATACACTTGTAAAATATGATTTATTTGCAGTGTGATTGACCAATAAAATAAATTGTTTCAATAAAAAATAGAATGAAGGTGTATGTTTGTGAATCCCTGGTTGATATAGCACCACAGTTATTTTAAACAAAAGACAGACATAATGTTGGAATAAAAAGCTCAACAAAGATGAATATACGTAATATTACAGGTCGATTATATGAGAAATTAAATCTGAATAACAGAATGTTTCAAGACTGTAAGCTTTATCAGTAGAAAAGGTCCTAAACACATACATTTATACTCAGTTAGATACTACAACTCTAGAACAACTTTATATTTACAAATGGCAGTGGCAGAAAAATTAAAGACTACGTCTTACACACTATCGTGAGAATTGTTTCTAGTTAATTATTGTATTTTTTCCAATAAATGCTCATTACAAAAGTAATGATATCCATTCGTTAAAGTCGCCTTATGTAATAATTCTGACTTCCTTATATTTAGTTTACATAATATTACATACAATAACTTTGTACCCACCTACATTTATAATGTTTTTCCTGTTCATTTTTAAAATGATCAAAAAAAACATATGTGCATATCACAAAACAAGATAATGAACTTATAATGTGTGTAGGTAGGTACATGAGAAACATGAGGGCAAAACCATACATACATAATTAATAATTATAAACACGTGAACAGTGGATGCTTGTAACAAACATTTTCACTGGTTCTATGTAAAATGAGCGAGTCAATTTATTTTCAGATTCCAATCAAAATCATCAGAAATATGGTGGTGCACGTAACACCATTTTGTGCTCTTAGACTCTACAATAGGAAGGTTTTCGTAAGATATATATAACATATTAACAATATATAAACAGCAGTATACTTTGCAAAACACACACTTCAATAAACAGTGTAAAAATCTCATACAAATCTTACAATTCACCAAGTATTACAAGATGCAATATATCCTGCTAGATTAAATAATGTAGAGTTGTTCGATTGCATTGGTTCGTGTTTTAATAAAAAAATTATAAATAAATAGGGTTTCATTATTCCTAACCTAAATACATTATCTTTTGTAAAATCCATTCAAAAGTGAAAAAGTGTGAAAGCGTAACATGTATACAATATCATATAAAACGATGATGACACATCACTACTGAGGGATATTTGTAAACAGAGTGAACATCCACAGATGTCTTACTGTCTGGCTAACATATCAGATTCATATTGTTTATAATAAATTAGTGTTAGAATTTGTAAGCTATATTTTTGTAAGAACAGGAATCCCTTCTAAAAGTTGGCCCAATATTTTGATTAACATGCTCAGTAGTACTAAAAAGGAATCATTTCAAAGAGATCTCTTTCAGTCCGTGGATCACATTAATTAATGCATACAGTATTTTATTCTCAGCAAGATTTTGAATTTTCCCCTACAATTGAATAAAACATACTAATAATAGTGAGTTGGTCTACAAGTTTTCACTTTATTGTACGCTGTAATATTAAAGATTATAAATATGGTTGTTGTTTTTTTCAAATACATACATAAAAAAACTTTTATTGAATTTTATCCATCAACCGTTATTCTTAATAAAATGATTGCAATTTAGTAAATTTGAAGTAAAAATGCATGTCAGTTATTCACGTAGTACAAAAATTATTATAACAATAGCTGTATGATTATAATATCATGGAATCTAAAAAAACAATGAAAATAAACACAAATGTAAGCAGGTATTATATAGTTTCCGCTTAACAATTACAGAAATGAGAAGACAAATATTTGAGATAACTTCATAAGATATAAGATTGGTATTATTAAGTTGTAGATATTTCAAAAGTTTGTGTAAAAAAATGAAAAATACTTCAAAATAGCATTGGACATGTGTAACGGTGGTTATACTCGTATGTATATGTCCAATGAATACATCACTGAATGTCCTGTGCTGCACGAGGTAGCTCTTTCACGATGAACTGATTTAAATGGAGTTATATTATATTAACTGAATCTTATAATATTAGCAGTCTGGTACAACAGGGTTAAGCAGGATGGGCAAGGGAGAGTCGTGTCTAAGATTTACAAAAATGGTGTTTATTTTTTTAGGACTCGTTGGAGATATAAATGCCCATCCTTTGGGATACTATATCATTCCAGACATACCTGTATAAAACTATGGTAAACACACCCCTGGACTTGTTTATATACTACATCATAGTTATATTATTTGTGTGTTGATAGGCGTCCCGCTTATTTGTGGGTTTCAATCGCGGCTACAGTTTTAACCACAAACATATAATATACCAAGTATTTTGAGAGGAACACCTACATTATTTATAAATCCTCCACCCGTACAAAGTGAGCCTTATTGGATTTTAAAATCCAATTGTTCATGTTCCTTTTCCAGATATCTAAACAATGAACCAAGTATAGTAACACTACGCCAAAGATATGATCCATTCACAAAAGCAGTCAAACATTTATTGATATTTTATACATGGTGCCCGTCAGACATCTGGAGGAACAGGCTCACGGTAGGTGCAGGAACATTCACTTGAGATTAGTCACTTTGTTCTCATTTTCATGTTGGCTCTTCTGCCTGTGCCGGCGAGGGTTAGTCACTTTGCTCTCCATCTCCGTCAATGTCTCGGTCGTAGGTGTCTCTGGGGCGCGAGTCCTCTGTGCCCGCGCTAGAGGTGGGCGTCAGCTCCTCCCCTCTCCTGCCTCCCCCTGGCCCCAACAGGTCACCTCCGCCACTCACTGAAGATCCAAACAGATTAGATGAAAAGGCTCCTTCGCCATTTACTATATTTTCTTCTTCAATTGTATCAGTTGTATAATTTTGTAGGAATGGATTAGTAGAGCTGTAATTCAAAAGATCATAACCTGAGCTCTGTTTCAACGAACTGTTTTGATTTGATCCAAATATATCGGACATTTGCATGTTGAAGTTGTGACTCGATTGTTTTGCAGTGTTATGAATAGAATCAAAAATGTTTTCTCCTTGGCGGGACCCGTAGGTAGCATAGCTGGGCACTGCGGAATTCACCGCGGTGGAGCTTACAGGGGCCATTTTATGTCCATAAATCGATCCTTTGGTCTGGAACAGATCCTCGGATTTGGGTCCATTACTGCTGGGGTTCGTATGGTGGAATATAGAATCTGCCGTAGTGCTGATATTGTTAATGGTACTCTGTAGATTTGAAATGAGAGTATTCTCCATGCTTGTCAACGATGTGGATGTGAGATCTGTTAGGAACGGCGAAGCATTCATAGTTACAGCGATTCCCGCATTAGTTCCTGGAATGCCCGGAGAGGCAGTGCGGCTGGCGAGGTGGGCGGGAGACGACACGCGGTTGAGACTGGGAGACTCCCGGGGGCTCTTGCCCTGGCCGTTCGTGAACATCTGCGCAGAGGGGCTGCTGCAGTAGTAGGAGCTGGAGCTGGGCGGCAACTGGGAGCCCTGGGAGCTCTGCAGGTAGGATGAGGGGGTGGAGCGCCCGCCGGCCCCGGCCCCGGGAGAGACTCGCGCCGCTGGCTGCCGGGCAATGGACGACACTGAACTCCCGTGCTTGAGAGTCTCATTACCTGACTGACTGTCGGAACTGCTACTTGGTGAGCCGGGCGAAGATACTATCACCTGGAATAAAATTACACATTGTTAGATGGACAGTAATAAATACCTACACAAGAGAGGCAGGTGCATTGGAAGTGAGCTGACATTGACCTTGTTGTAATTAAGCACGGTGGTAAGTTACCTGTCGGGAGCGAGGAGGAGCGGGCAGAGGCCCAGTTCGCGGCGATTGAGGACGATATGGGCCGGCCTTGGCTGATAATTGAGCCTAAAAGAAACAAAACTCATGTAATCAAGGTCGCAAATAATAATATTTGGTTATCATTATAATATGATAAATATGTAAGTGCAAATCTCGTCAAGCAGTTGGCCATTTACATGTAACCTGTGTTGGTGTAAGCAAATTTGCAGGGTGGAGGGTAATAATCACTATGACATTTTATGATATGTATAATATGAACTTTGTACAAATGTTCCTACACAATAAACACCATATGTATGCATTAGTGTATGTAAGAACTTATCAACTGTAAACACATTATTATGTATGATGGTGAAGGGCAATATTGAAAATCATGGATTTGTTTCTTAAGATTTATTCGTAACTGTTTTAATAATA
Organism: Drusus annulatus; assembly: GCA_022651775.1. Taxonomy (NCBI): domain Eukaryota; kingdom Metazoa; phylum Arthropoda; class Insecta; order Trichoptera; family Limnephilidae; genus Drusus; species Drusus annulatus. The sequence continues at coordinate 1,022,441 of JAGWCC010000173.1, read as the reverse complement.
ATTGGCACCCGTATTCTAGGCATGCCTGGGACTAGTAAAATGGGCAACGAAAGAGAAGAAAAGAGGTTGGGGCAATTGGGGAATGGTTGCGAGTAGTACACGTTAGTAATATGGTGGAGATACTTACATGCCCTACCTGTGATGGGGCGAGAGAGTGCCGAGCCGATGGAGCTTGCGATACTGCTGATGCTGCTGCTGCTTGCCGATATGGACTGGCTGAGTGCGGAAACTGGCCTACGGGACCATACACTATTCTTAGTCTAGTCTCATCTATCTGCTATGTTAGCACCACAGCACAGCACACCTTTATAGCACTCTCTCACTCTCACTTCAAATATATTACAATGTATTATATCAAAATCTAAACCAAATGGCATTTTGAATTATTGACGTATGAATGGTCCCCGCTAAAAGCTGATTCTCTGCCTGTTTCAGCTGTTGATCACATTGTGATCAGTTGACAGCATGATCGTTATGCTTGAGATGGCTGAGAATCGGTGTTTAACAGGGACCGTCCAAATGTCGAAAATTAAAAATGTACTGATGGTGGATTTGATGGAGTTTGAAACACCCAAAGCTTGGTCAAATTAAAACATTAGTTGTACTTAAAAGTGCACTGTATCATTAATATCATTAAGCATTTCTATAAATAGCACAAATCCATTGCAGATATTGTGTATTATGTACTTAGTATAAAATCAAATAAACAAATGATTTTATAACAACGAAGGATTGCCGAGTTGCTGGAGTGTAGAGGAAAGCATAAAAAAGCAAAAGTTGAAAAAGTGCCAAGTGCTAAAAGCTTGAAGCCTTAATAAAAAGTAAAGAAATACAAACATACTTGATATTAATATGAGTGATTGAATAATGATCAAACTGCAAGCAAACTACAGAATGTTTAGTGCACTATGAACCACGTCAGTTTGTTGTTGCTACATACTTGAAACAACAGTCGAACATAGATTAAATCCATGTGTGGTGAAATTTGTATGCGAAAGCAATTCTTTATTAGAAAAGTGAGCACAGAATTGAGGTGAAATGTGAAATTAAGTAGATCTACATAAGTAAGGTAAAATCATAAATTAAAAATGTAAAATCTTTATTGAGAAATTTATTAATTTTACTTTCAGTTATAAAAAATATGAATATATCTTCAATAATTTTTTCCATGCAGTTATGTTCTGTGCGTTATTTAGTTTGAATTTATGTAATTAGAGCTGGTTTAAACTAAACTTTTAATATACTATTGGGAACTTTAAATTACAGCACAGAATTATTTATTTTACTTTTCTATGACTTAGGAAACTATAAGTTTTAATACTATTCAATATTTTTAAAGCAAGTACGTATGTTTTATATGGTGTCTTTGAAATTCATTCATATCAAGTTTCTAGGATGTACAATATTATTACAAATGTTAAATTAGATTCAAGCATTGTAGATTCAAAATGGTTTTATTTTTAATGTCAATAATATTATTTCAGTCTTTCAATAATGTGTTTCATGCAAGCTAGTGGTTACTGATGCAGTTATTGCATTTGGCCAGTGAGAAAATATTTATAATCATTCTGCACTTTTCTTAAGAATGTTAATGTGTGACCTGAGAATGGTAAGGAATAGAACTAGGAGTTGTTTGAGAGGAGAGGATGGTAGGTTGAGCTGATAGGATCTATTCAAGAGGAGGGTGTGGCGAGGAAGTTGAAAGTGGGTAGGGGGTTGGGAGGGTGACCAGGTCTGAGTGAATGTTACCTGGCACCGTGGAGAGTCCCGCTGGAGACGCACTGGCTGTGTTTCCATGCGGCCCGTGCGCTGGCTCGCCGCGCCGAACTGTCTACAAACATACACGCATTAACCACATGCCTCCTTCTTCCACAACCTTACTTCCTACACACGCCTCATGCCTCATTGGCCATACTCTCACTTCCTGCTAAGCCCTACTCCACTCAACTCAACTCTCCGGTTGCCAAGGTTAGGATTGAGGGAGTCACTGTAGTGTTAGCACAACATCACTAATTATTAACTAACAGAAACAGTAAATACCAGTCAACACCCATTTAACATTCCATGGACGTATGAAACTACTTTGTTGTATTATTTAATTTTCTCAATGTGTGAAGTAAATTATAAGTCTTTTTCTTCCCCAGTAAACAATATAAGCAAGACTTAAGAACTTTCAAATTAAATAAACCAACATTTGTGCTTAAGCAGCATTTACAGCAAAAAAAAAAAACTAGAGTATAATATATGTTTATATTTTTTATACTGCGGAAAATATTACGAGGCATAGCTGGCTTGAAAATATTCAATCTAATCAAAAAAAATCGTCCAAACTACAATATCGATGAAAAATATCTGGTACATTTAAAAAATATATAAATTACCTAACTTCATTTTCAAATCAAACATACCATTCACATTCAAAATCGGTGTTCAAGTTGTAACAAAAAAAAATCGATAGATTTTCAAAATGTAAAAAAAATATAAATAAAGAAATCACTTCCGCGGTGGAAAGTTGATAAGAAGAAATAATGTGGAATAAAGTAAAAATATTATCGTAGTATGGCCTAAAAATAATATATGAATAAAGGATCTTTCAACTGATGTGTTCATGTGAAATGTATGCAGACAGATTGGTATAACGATCGGGAGTGAAATTGTTTGATTGTTGCCACGATAAGATAAATGGTCGGACTTGAGAAATAACTATACCGTGGAGAGAGGAAAACAGATCTTCTACACCATCGGACACCCTAACCTACGTTCAGTTGTTGTCAACCTTCAGTGTTGTGGGTGAGCAGAGATTGTGACTAATAAATCCATGCTTCACATAACATCAGTGTTTTGCAGAAAGGGTCAGAAAGCCGTATGACAGATGATTCATTTGTGCTTTTTTCATATTTTACCTCGTATCATAAGTCTAGATTCTAAAGATAACATGTAAAGATGTTCAAATCCTTAGTAGACAACTTACACGGAAATAAGTTTAATTCTGTTTTTGCCCTTTCTACCAAACAAAGACCATGTACACTACAGGAGACATAATCATGCGTGGATCTTCTCAGAGTTTCAAAACACATAAAGCAGAATGGACTGGTCAGAAAGAATAAGTCAACAAGTAGTTTAAATAAATTTAGAATTAAATAAAGAAAACATAAACACTGTGTCGTGAAAATTCTACAAATTATGAGAAAACACTTGATGAATAAAAAATATAGAAGTAATTCAAGGAGATCAAATTTATATTAAATTGCACTTTTTTTAAACAAGGAAATTTGATAAATAAAAGACGATAAAAAAAACAAAAGCTGTTGAAAGATACAATTTGAAATTCAAAGTAATCTCATTGAGAAGACATTACCTGAGTGCTTCGGGGCTGGCCAAATTTGGAGAAGGTATTTGAGGACACCAATGGGCTGGGCATAGTCGAGGTCTGTGTTGGCGTGACCCTCGTTGGCAGAGTGCAGCATCAGCGGAGGAGCCAGGGCCGTGGCCAGGTTCTCCGGGGACATCTTGTTCCTCTCGGAGACCGACACCACCATGGCCAGATGGTCGAGCAGGAAGATGAGCGTTGCGCGGTTGGTACGGGGCAAGCAATCCAAGATGCTGAACATCAACTTGGCGTTTCCTTCGGGATCGTCTGGTAAGCAAACACCTAAAACACACACGTGTCAACATATGATTGAACACTGAATGATTGAAAAACATACTTATAGACAAAAATTTGTCTAAAAAGGTCAAAGGTGTTTTTTTACTATTTACCAAGAGCATCCACAGTCATCTGATAGAGACACTTGGTAAAGAGTGGCTGAGGCAGCTCCCTCAGGTAGTCCTTGAGAACTCCAGTGATGACATTGATATCGGGAACATTGTCGGGCGTCAGTTCTACAGTGCGACTGTTGCGTTCAAATGATTCGCGCAGGATTCTCTTCTTCGTTGCTGATCCACACAAGCGATAGAGACCTGGAAAACACAATCTCATTATTTAATTTGATCGGTGATTTGTTTATTATTCCTGGTAAGAAATGGCATAAATAAATTTGAGATCGAGTAATTACCAATATAAAACTCAAGAGTGAAATATTATTGCACCAACTTATCACACCCTTGTTCAGGCAGAAAATGTTGATATGAGAATTCTAGTTATGAGCAGGACTCAGATTTATATATGAATTCTATGCCAATTTGTGGATGATAGAGCCTTAAAATGCTTTCATTTTGGTATCATTAAATCAAAACATAAAAAAAACGTTTACAAGTTAATTACTGTTGGGCATGGCAGTTTGTTTCCTAATTTCAGATTCTGATTAGATTAAACATATTTTTTGTGATGTGGGATTGTCAAAAATACAGTAAGGTCGGGAAGTTTCAAACTTCATCATATTTGATGACCATCGTCGATCAGTGCCATTTTGAATTTTTCACATTTAAATGGTCCCCATTAAACGCTGATTCCCAGCACGTTTTAGCTTATAGTCAAATGTGACAAATAATAGCTCCGTTGTACCCTTTCTCACAAATAGAATAGAAAAGTAACAGTGGAGCTGTCAGTGTGACGCTTATTCTATGCAAAATACTATAGTTACCAATGATATCGAGGCCTCGCCGCTCAATCTCTTCCACGCAGCGCCTAATGATGAGCGGCACCGGCGGCTGCTGGGAGTGCTGGGCACCGCGAGCCCCCTCACGCGCCACCACTGCCTCCAGCTCGGCCCCAAACAGCGGGGGCGCCGCCCGCGCCACCGGTCCGCTGACCCCGCGCCGTCGGTACAGCATCGCAGAATCCGTGTAGCGCAGACGGAGGTACAAGGTACCTAACAAGAAACATGGAGATCAGATAAACGCAATGAAATAAATATAAATAAAAACAAAACGTCCTTAGGATTGGGTGTATTGATGCATATGCATACACTTCTGATAGTGATGTCCTTGTCAAAGGTCACTGAGAAACAGCCTTTAGTCTTACTAATGTCTACTTACAATTATTATTAGTGAAAAAGGTATGTGATAGCGATTTAAAATTTATTCGAAAAGTTTTTAGTGTGTTCTTTTAATTCATTAGTTTAAAAAACTGAAACGACTGAAAGTTTTTTTCTTTTTTACAATTGAACTTTTTTTTAATTTCACTGGAACTTTCTTTTATGAAGTCAAATAACAAGTTTAATACACGCTGTATGCAAGCAATGCATTGTATCAACAATTCCAAATGTTGCCAAGTAAAATCCAAAAGTGCACTTGGTGTTTTCTCCTTAGAGGAGTTATTTTTTTAATTTTGGAGAGCAAAATTCATCTTTCATCATAATAGATATTAGTGTCATATTAGTAATATGATATTATGATCCAACCTCTAGGGTCTATCTTGAGGGCCAGTTGATGCAGGGGGCTCTGCCCCAGCAGCTGTTGAAGGTTGAGTGCCCCGCGGTAGCACAGCTTGTGGCGGTGTTGCGGGTCCCAAGAGTACACCAGCAGGTCTAGCTGGCGGTTGTTCACGAGGTCCAGCTCAAAGGATTCATCCCAGTCAAACTGCAGCTCCCCTGTGCGAACCTGTTTAAATCACAATATTAAGCCAAACGTTGGCAAACTGCTACTTTGACACATATTTTTAAATACATATACGGTGTTAAATATTTTGAGTACTTATTTAGTAAGATTATTTGAAAGTCCCTCCCCTGTTTCTAAACATAATTTTATTCTCTACATTAGACAAGCCTTGAGGTGATTTTCACAAAAACGGCACTATGCTGATAATCCAAATAATATTATTATCAAGCGCTAAGAGAGAATATGAATATGAGAATATGTTGAGAATATTGACTGATTATAATAAATATTAATGAAAAATATATTGCATTCATTGTTTAACTGTCACATTGCTTGAAATGACTTTGACTATGTGACCAGATCAGTATAGCCAGGTACTTTAAAATTTTCCTCTACCCCTTCTCCTATTCTTTCTCTACTCCTTTCAGCCTTTCAACATTCCTTAAATGGGGATGTCACAGTTCTGCTAGCTCTGGGCAGTCGGAACTCTTATATGGAGTCACATTATTAAAATAAAGCCATGCATCTCCCGGCCGCAGGAAACTTAACTACATATCACCAGTTTCTAACTTCACATCCTGGATATCTGCTTTTTTACCGTACTTAGACCCTCCACACAGGATCCCCAAAGATGACACAGGCCTTGAGGGAAATTATTTCCCTCAAGGCCTCGTGTGTGGATTTATTGTAAAAAAAAAAAAAGTAGGCGAAAATGTAAACATGGAGAAATGGACACATAAGAGAGATAAATTTAGTAAAGAGAACTTACAACAGTGCGCGCCTTATGCACCCTATCGCACTCCAGCACGCAGTAAAGATCCCGGGCCCCCGCAGGTGCACTGGGCTGCGAGTGCGGAGTGGTGGGGGTGGCAGACCCTGAACCTCCCGGGCCCCCGCGCAGCCCCCGCCCTGCCAGCAAGTGCAGCCACAGCATGCCCGACACGCCGCCTGCCATGCCCGTCACGCCAGAGCTCATGCTAAGGGTCTGCTTGTCTAGCTTGTACTTAGCGAATTCTGGAACATTTTTGCAGGTTAATTATCATTAAACATTCTATAGCAGTCTCCAAAGTGGAGATAGTCATGAAGATTGATTTGTCGCAAATAACTTCAAATTTTAACCAGATAAAACACATTTTTACTCATTTTTTAATATTTTATTTTACATTTCATATTATTTCCAAAGTAGCTCATACGAGATTTTATTTAAAAGATTTGCGAAAATTTACACTAAAATCGTGAAAAATCTTTATTTTTTGTGGTCTATATTTTATAAATAAAAACAAAAATAAAACTCATACCTTTTTATTAAAAGGGGTCATTCATTTTAATTAAGAATTATTTAGTCTTAAGTCAAAAACAAAATTTTTATGAAACGGGTAACATATGCATTCATCTTAAACAGAAAAATACACTCAAAGTAGTAGAATAAGAAATCAAGATAATTGAAGTATTGCTTCAATTATCCAACTGTACAGGAAAGGAAGATGGGGATTAGCCTAAATAAGCTAGAACAAATTGAGTACACTCAACCTTTTATCCTTTTCATGTTTTCTAAATATGTATGTATATATTGAATTTTATCAAAATACATACTATGTTCCTTGCTTTATTAAATACTGTATTATTTTATATTTTTACTCATAACCTCGCAAAATTTTTAAGTAAAGAGTGATTTTACATAATGCCAAAACTTAATTTCTTTGCGCACACAGACAAAATATATTACATGAACCACGTCAGGCCGGGTCCTGCACTGGTGCAGGAATTTCTGACTGAGGTAATACCGGCGCCCGCTTTAGGATTATGAGGTGAGCGAGGAAGACCTTGATCCTCCTTACACTGTCTTACGGTTACAAAGAATCATGCGTCGGTAATTATTAAAAATGTATTCAGGAATGAAGTGGTTAATTTTAACTGTCAATGCCAATGAAACTGGTACCTATTAAGCTCAACGGTTTTATTTGATGATGAGCCTGCAAGGTTTGAATGTTTAATATGTCTTTTACCTGTGGGATTGATGTCAATGTGGCGGGTACGTGGGAGGGTGGAGGAGGGGGTGGGGACGGGGCTCGGTCCTCCCCGGGACCCCAATTCTAGGAGCTGCCTCATGCGACGGGTGGAGGGAGATCCTATCATTCCTGGAATTAAAGGATATTTCTCAATAAATGGAGAACCGAAACTAAATATACACCCTAAAAAATTTTATGCCTCATTTATTGAAAATAATTTTTGATTTTTTTTAGTATCATTATAAGTTTTCATTTTTTTTTTAAAACTGTTTGGAAAAAATGGCATAATGTGAAACCCACATATTTATAGGGTTTTCCCACATAAGAAATTTCTTTTCAATCCCTTGATAAACTTTTTTAGAGATTTTCACTTTGGAAGTTAGACATTATTATTATTCAATTGTTTTGTTTGCATACCCCAAAAAACTCTGATTTAATGTTTTCACCCTCATATGTGATATAATAGTAAAATTTTTACTAAAAACAATTTGGCAACTGACCAAGAAAAAAGCTGACTTCTTCTTCTGGTGCCCTCTCCTATCAGAGGTTGGCTACCTTCAGGGCAATCTTCACCCTGGAGACTGCAGTCCAAAATAACCTCAAACAATACTGACAGTAAAAAAATATTCTAAAAATTCTCATATGTGCTTCTCTGTTCCTCAAGAAAAAAGTGCTTCAAGCATACCTGATGAAGTAATATGTTGGGTAGAAAGGGATCTTGCTGGGATGGATGTGTGGGTGGAAGATCTCCCTGTGAAGTTTCTGTCTAGGGTTCCGGTCAACGCAGACCTACCAGCCCCATACAGTCCGTAGGATGAACTGAATGCTGCAGCATTCTCTGCCTGTTGAAATACGTCAAGTAAAGATTGAGATTGACAGGAATATTAACCGCTAGAATGCGGCCCAGCGCCATTGCGCTGTAAACGTTAGTTACGTAAATTGCTATTCAGCGCTGTGGCGCTGCAATTTTCAGTGAGTATTGTTTATCATATTAAAATAAATTCACACTAAAGTGAATCCATTTCAAAAGTTAGTTCTATTGCGGGCGATCGCGATGTATTAAGTCGAAACACCACCCAGTGTTACTGTTATCAACCAATGCAGACACCAATAGTGTAACCATAAAGAAAAAACGAGGTGATTTTGAATCAGAAAAAGATAAAAAAGCTGTAAAAAGGGACCACATGAACTTTGAGCGGGAAAACACAATTGTGAAGTGACATAATCTTGTATTTTTATATTTTTAATATTTTTTGTTGTTGTAAATGTGTAGTTTTTTTTATTAGAAGCATAAAATATCATTCTCTACTTGTATAATTTCGAAAAGAATAATTGTTTGATATTTGTCCAAGTTATTGCATTTTTATTGAATACCATATTTTTTAAATCTAAAAACACAAAATATCTGTAGCAATTTATACACATACTTGCTTAATAATCATATTAATAAAACGGTTAAAACGTGTGCTGGCAGCCATTTTTCATTTTGATAATATTTTGAATTAGAAATTTGATGAACATTTTAATAGAAGAGACAACTTACATTTTTCAGTGCATCGTGAATGTTTTCAGCACTGTACGTGAACCTCGCTGCTCTGTGTTGATTGAGAACATCTCTGCTTGCTCTTATCTGTTCATAGATGGCACTTGTCGATGGTGTTCTTGATAACCATGAACGGTATTCATCTGTAAAATTACACAACAGTTCACAGAATCAATAACGAATGAATCCATATCCATATAAATGTACTTATAACTGTTGCAAAGTGAATTTCCCATTCCATAACTGAAAATGTTATGTGAAAATAGTGACTAACCCCTTGGACCTCTGCCAGTAAGGTGAGGCATCTCAGGAGCGGACAGGTTTCCATCTGCGTCGTCCATCAGCAAGGAAGATATTCCTCCGGGGCGATCCAAAGTTCCAAACCTCTTTCCCATTGCCAGCCTAAAGAAATTACAGCATATTTATATCTACATGATGAAATTACGGATATATAATAATATGTATTGTTCATTAAGTGATAATAGTAGTTTTTATGATTTAAGAATCTAATTTCTTACCTTGTGGAAGCTCTTGTGTCTCTCGGAAGTGAATTGAATTTGTTGGCTAAATCTGTACCTGTTATTGTATTTGTGCGTTGTACGGAGCTTAATGCTGATGATGGTTGATTTCTGAAAATAATTTTTCATTAAATAAAACAAAAGAAACATTTTAAAAATTTCCCAATAAGTAGGTACTCTCTGTAATCGAGAAGCTTAGAGAGTGAGGATTGAATAATGTAACATAATGAAGGGCTTCCCAGGAACAGGACGTTCATGATGTGTCGCTATAGAGATAAACGAAGAGAATAGAGAATAGAATCATAATGCAGTTACCTATTATAATAGTAGTAATTGGATCTAGAATTAGCGGGGCCGCAGGTGGCCTCAGTGTCGGAAGAGTAGTCCAGGCTTCGGTTCCTCCGAGTGAGAGTTCCCTGCGCCGTCATGGAGCTGGGGGCTACATACTTATTATTGAGGCCTCTGGAATCCGGGCCAGTTGTGGCATATCGTTGATTGTATCTGGACAAGGTTGAACCTACAAGAAAACAATATAATTCTGAAAAGGTTCCAAAAGGCCAGATGAACTTCAGCTTCCTTATACGAGTATGTGGTGGAAATTAAATTATTTGACGTGGGTTCTAGTGCAGTGCCAAACTGTCAATAGCTGGACATTTATTTTGAAGTCTCTGAAGTTTGCCACCAAAACTTTACACTATTACCAAATGTACGGAAACTCCGGCGAAATCAGACGGTTCATTTTTGTCTTTCATTTTGCCCCTTTCACTTGAAGTGAACTGTCCAAAGACAAAATGAAACAAAAGTGCCGAATGAATTCATTAGTGAACCGATTCAACGATGTTGGATTTTGGCATTCGGCACTATTCACTCGCACTCGGAATTAACGAAAAATGAAACGTCTAAACATGAAATGAACATTCACTCGGGTTCGGTCATTTAGTTTCGCTTCCTGTAGCGGAAAGACGTCGCGTCGCACGCAATAAAATGGTTTTCAAGTGGAACGACAAAAAACACTGCTCTTTTTAGAGAATTTCATGAATTACCAATGTTTCTGGAATTATAAACTAGATGTTATAAAGACAGATCGCTGGTGCAATTTTTTTTTTATTTAAAATTTATTTATAAATTTATTCCAGATCTCAGGGAGGGTGGTGCAATCCAATAAGTTCAATTTAATACATAAAAAAAATCCAAAGATAATGAATACATTTAAAAAAACATAATAATATAGTGATAAATAATTTATAACCGGGGCCCTGCAAGAAGTCCAGTGCGGTCATAACAAGAGTGTTTTCGCTCGTGCCTATTCTTATTCGGTAGAGTTAAAGAATTAGAATTAAAATTTCCATAAAATCGCTAATTCAAGATTTCTCCATAAAATCAATGGTCGCATCCATCGCCGTCGGCGTTTCCTTTGCTTCTTTTTTGTCAATTCTTCAATCAAATTATCACAAATCAAACAAATTCCGAGCTGCATGACTTCGTTGGACGACATCGTCGAGAAAAAGAACGAGTTTACGTTCATTTCTGTTTCATTATGTCTGTGCCGTGTGAACACGGAATGAAATAAAAATGGAAGTGATCTCAAATGAACGTTCTCCCGAGTGAATGTTCTTCCGAGTGAACCGTCTGATTTCGCCTTTAGAAACATGCAGGAGCAACAATAAATCATGTGCTTGCTGGAGTGACCGACGCTATACTAATAAAATAATTTTGATTGATTGTACATCTTACCTGATTTAAGACTAGAGCGTAGCAGTGTATGCCTGCCCGCTGGCGATATTGAAGTATAATCTGAGTATTCTACGCGAGGTAAATGTTGATCAGATCCTGATCGAGGCATTATGCGCTGATTGGACGAAAACCTAGAAAAATATAATCACATACTCATTGAATAACCTTGAACTGCTATTATACCAGTTCTACCTAAAATTTAAATTAGATTCTACAAGAGCCAGGAAAAACAACTGTTTTGGCTCTGGAAATAGAGAGTTCACTACAAAAGACAGAATATTTTGGTATGAAAAAAAATCAGATGAATTATTTGTCCATAAGTGCGTATTGGATTATGCTTTCGTGGATGGATTTTTATATGGGTGAACTTTTTATCAAGGAGTTTTAGTGGCGAGCAAAGTGTAGTAATATTATAAGCCATTTTTGTCTTGTTCATCTTTGCTAATGTTTGTGAGTTCACTGCACATACGTTCGAAAACCACCACTTCATGAGAAGATTAGAATCAAAATTGGCCACCTCCAAAAAAATATTCTTAGAGATACATAAACATTGGTAAAATAATGTTAGGAATTGGAATGAATTATTTAATCAATACTGTTTATTGTCAATTTTATACTTGAGAACATTAATTACAGAGAAATGTAATACTAACATGTGGATTTGACCATTATTGATAACATTGTGTGAATTTGAATACTCTTACATAAGGATTAGATATCGATTTTATTTGACTAAATTTGAAAATAACGTGATCAAATCAATAAAGAGAAAAATATCGGTATTAATGAAATACCAGATTTATTTGTATACTTATCGTCTTATGCAATGTTTGAAACAAAGAAATAATATGATCAGCATAAGATTACCTAGCAGACGTCATTGGCTGTCCACCGGCAGAAAGTCTGCGAGGAAGTACGGGCCCAGAGTAGAAGGAGTGCACCTTCTCGGCCAGGCTCTCCAGAGTCTTGGGGTAGCCCCTCTCGTAGCCCTGGAAGTGCTGAACGGACGTGGACTTGGGCTGCTCTGTGATCACGGGGGCCGGGGGCTGATAGCTGAAAGAAAACAAAATATTTGATGTTAAAACATGCAGCTAGTTTTTTTACCGATCCTTTTATTATTCTGATTTTGAAACTGTTAATTTGTGGTGGAACTCCATTTTAATGATTTAAAAATGCCAATTTCACCTTATGACGGGCAGTGGCGGCTCGTGACTTTTTAGTATGTTTGAGTGCTAAGATTGAAAAATACGACGTTATTGATGTTGTTGTAGCCGAAAATGTTTTTTATTTTTTGGAAAAAAAAAAATTTTTTGTATGAAGTTTTTCAGGATTTTTCAGTTTCGGTGGTGCACTGCACGGTTTTCTGAAAAATCTTCACACAAAAATTTGAAAATTTGAAAAAAATAAAATCCTTTTCGGCTACAATAACATCAATAATTACGGTTTTTTTTTCAATCTTAGCTCTTTAGAACACTAAAAAGCCACGAGCTGCCACTGATGACGGGCATCTTCAAACTGATACAATTTTAAGTAAATCTATGGCATATATATACTATTAATGTCTGGAATGGACGCTTATTGAGTCTCATAGCGAACATTTGTGACTTTGGGTTTTGTTTTATTGCTGAAGGAGGCGGCTTTACAATAACATTAAAAAATACCTTCGGGTAGTTTTACTACCTTCTGAGAGACTAAAAAATAGTGGAATAAAGTTTAAATTTTTGTATTATTAAAATCATAGTAGAGGAATATCAGGGTAGGGCGAGATTGTCTTTCTGCGCCCTTTGGTTGACGCTTTCACATCACATAAATTGTATTTCAGTTTATGTCATTAGGTGTACAACCATGCTTCCGCCGTTTGGAATACGAGGCATTACTTATTTACTCGTGTCAAAGTCGCGAAGAATTGCCATCAAAATTTTATTTTTCACTCCAAAAACGGCATTTTGGTGCCCCTTGCCACCTGGCGCCTAGAGCGACCGCTCCCCTCGCTTTACCCCAAAGCCGACGCTGGATCCTGCGGTAAGTTATTTTTATTTATATCTTGTTAAAAGACTAGAATATAAGCACAAGTCGATCTAGCAATTTACATAAGTGGAATAAAAATAGCAGATGCTTATGACTAACATTCAAAAAAGGGAGGCAAGGTACTTCAAACTGTGAAGAAACAAACACGAAAATAAATTATACGCTAGATAAAATTATAATCAGATGCCATCTTTGAAATAATTGTAGTGTCTTTTTTAATACCTCCAATGATTTGAGGGTGTTTCTGAGGGTGGCCTACTGTTGTAGTACAGATCTAAACTGGAAGACTGATCTGGAGAATATCCGGCAAGCCCCAATCCCAGCCGCGATCTGGATTCCGTCATCTCCCTCCCGTCTCCCGTGTGTCTCAGTCTCAGACTCCCAGCATCCCTGAAATAAAACAATACTATTTTATGTTCATGGTGGTTTACATGACATATAGGCCTGACGAAAATAGCTTTGTTGTAACCCTTATTTCTTTCTCATAAACGAGAGATGTAACAGCAAAAGAGGTAACAGTTGCTTCTTGAATCGTTGCCTCATTGTTGAGGATCGTGACCCTCCACTCCACTCTCAATGATAAACCAGACCCCTTTAAGCCTGATTCACACCAACGTCCGGTTCCGCTCAGTGCCGATATTGTTCCGCAAGAAAACTTATTGATATAGTATGAATATCAATCAAGGAGTATGTGCCAAGACAAATTTGTGTGGCAGTATATCCTTCTGCCCACTCTTGTGATATTTAACTACTTATTTAGTTAAATAATTATTTTGAGGTGTAAAAATACTAACATCGCAGATTTTTTTTTATTAAAAACCCATTTTTTTATCACTAAATAATATTTTTATTAATTATTAATTATTAAAAAAATCATTTAGTGATAAAAAAATGGGTTAAAAAAAAAAAAATCTGCGTTGTAAGTATTTTTACACTTCAAAATAATTATTTAACTAAATAAGTAGTTAAATATCACAAGGGTGGGCAGAAGGATAAACTGCCACACAAATTTGTCTTGGCACATACTCCTTGATTGATATTCATACCATATCAATAAGTTTTCTTGCGGAACAATATTGGCACTGAGCGGAACCGGACGTTGGTGTGAATCAGGCTTTACTCCTCACGGTTCTGCGCTGCATCAAAAGCCGCGGGTATCGATGTTCCAGACGCCAGTGGTACTTGATTAGTCTAACGCTTCGGTGATCTTCCTCTGTTTCTTCTGCCTTCCACTTTGTAAATGACTGTGCAATTTTCCAGGTTCGAGTTCTCAGTTTAGCAAGTAACATGTAAAAAGTATTTTAGGATGCCTTGTAGACAGACAGTTAACAGCCTATATTTGATGCTTAGCTCTTCCAGAATTGATGAATTTGTATGCCTGGTTATCCGTGGTGCCCTGAGAATATTTCGGCAGCATCACATTTTGAAGGCGTCTAGCTACAGGACCACAGGTAATTTGATTCTGCTGGCTATGTTAGCTTATGACAATTGCATGATTATAGTTGTAAAGGTTAAAAGGTAAAGTCTGATATTTTGTGCATGTCATATGTATAACATTAGATTAAAGATATTGACCTGTTTGAATGTCCTCCGTGATCCATTTCGTCCACCATATCTTCGTCCCTTAGTTCCCGCTTTATAACAACGACTGGGGGCGGCTTGTGCTCCGATCTCGGCGGCAAACTTGGTGAACCACTGCCTTTATTTCCTAACAAACAATAACATATATTCGTTTTCAAAATCAGTTATTCACGAAATAAATCAAATACATTCTTCATAAATACTACAATTCTAATCCTATGGAATGGGGATGTTTTATTGTAAAATGAAACAAACCTTTACGTTGTCTAGTGGCTAGAACTAGTCGTCTGGGAATTGACATAATTATCACCACATCATCTAAGGACATATGGGTTACATCCACCAAGTTGACGGCCAAGATTTCGTCTCCAACCTAAAAAACAATATGAGATCAAATCACAGTAATTGATTTCATATGTGTTATATGCATGTTGTAGTAGAAATTTATCAACGAGACCAAACATCCTTTTTTTCTTCACATCGAAAATTGTATGATATATTTTCATTTTCTACTGAAAAGTGATATTTTTTCTTCATTTTTGGTTACAAGACTTGAGTAGGTAAATAATTAAGCATTCACCATGTAAGAAAAAAAAAACATTAGCGGTGTATGGGCCTTTTGCTTAGGGGTTTTTGGTTTAAGGTTGGCAGATCATACTGCTGAATGTTTATCAATGTAAGAAAATAAATATTATTTTGAAAGGAAAAACAGTACATAGCCCTAGAGTATATAATTAGAGTTGTCAAGCCCATACACATGCTACTTCAAACTATATTTCATTTTGTATGGGGAGGGGACTACCGTATTTTGCACGGTAAGGCACCGGACACGAGGTTTGCAGACGCTGCCGAGTGTACTGCTCTATGTGACGGTTGCATGTGATTTGTGTGTTTGCGAGATATGCTCGCTTGGTTTTCTTATATCACGAACCGCCTACCGTCAGTCAATCAAAGTAGTGAATCTAGATGTGGCTACAGCTGGCTGCAACTGAGTGGATATGCATACATTTATTTATACAGCTACTGTATAAGTTAGAATAAAGAGGAAAGTATAAGAAGATATGCGAGAGGAGGCTACCTTGAGACAGCCACTGTTGTAGACCGCGGACTCGAGCGCGATTCGGGAGATGAAGACTCCATCCCCACGGTCCATCCCGTTTCCCTCTCGAATGTAGAGCCCCAGCGTCTGCCCGGGCCGCTTCACTATCTCTACCAACTGCACCGTGTGCTTGGCATCCTGCGTGGCAAAAAATAAACTAGTTTGAAAACAAACGAAACGAATCATTTAGTACTTTGACAAGAAAGAAATGCACGAAAACTGTCACGGCGTTTAACTCACAGCAGACGGCCATGGTTTTATAAATAGCTTAGCACCAATTTTAGTGAAGTTTTATTATTGATTTGTTTATGATTCTTTATTTTTTCTTAAGAAACGGGTATCTATCTTGTGCGGCATTCATATGAAAAAATAATAAAAACCCCGCCAATTATTTTGTATATCATGTTTTGTCGAACGTGGTCTGCTTCACTTCTAAAACCAGAATCTAGACATCCAAATAAATTAAATTCTTCGATTGAAGATGGCCGACGACCTGTAATAAGCCTTCGGGACAAAGGGGTGTTTGGAGGCTGCGCCCTTTGTCAACACTAACATTTTAGACAAACATTTTTTTCCACTAGAAATTTACGCCATTTTCCATGTGGACCCATGCGTATTATATACAAAAAGCATCACTTTAATACAGAATATCATCACTGTTAACCACTCGTTTTTGGCGGTTTTCCCTCTGAAAGTAATTAAATATAAACAGATAAAACAAATTGCAAGTGTAAATGCTTTATTCTGTTAAATTTAATATTAATTGTTAAGAGTAATAACATAGATCGCGTATTGTCAGAAAAAAATCAGCGCCTTGAAATTTCGCCACCTGGAGTGGACTACTCCAATTGCGCCTATACAGGACCGGCCCTGATTTAGGCATACGGAATAGGTGGGAGATAGCAGTAGACTGGCAAGAGTGGAAGCGTTTACCTAGGGGCGGCCTGGACTCTCCAGGGTTATAGCATCAATGATGATTAATAAATTGGTTTAGTGTGTTATGTTACCTGGAGCATGAAGAATCGCTTGGCGGCTTCATTGGCCGCCCGGCCGACTTGCCGCGGCTCCAGGATGCGCACTATCATCTCACCCCTCCGTTCCACGGCCTGCAGCAAATCATTGATATTTTCATTTATTTATATGTAGGTAATAGGTATAATGCTTTTTATTCAGAGCAGGTAAGAATATTCACATATCTAAGAAATGTGATGACGCAGATGAGTAGTAAGTAGATATTTGTAAAATAATTTACCTCCAGCGCTGCGGCGGTGGTGGCATCGTGGTCATTTTCCACTGTTTCTATTTGACGAAATATTTCTGAACTAATTCCCGAGACCTACGAAATAAACATAATTTACATTTATTAAATTGAAACAAGTCAACCATAGTTCTAAAACGAACAGAAAATAATGTACTTAATTCATAGAAATGAATTCAGATGAGGAAAGAGTTAAGAATGGTCGAGACAAAACCACAGATCAATCATTCAAAACTTGAGAATTGGAATCTCAATTCCACAGGAAAAGCGGAAAAATGTTCCAAGTATCTTCCGCTGTTTTCTACACAAATAGTACCTCGTGTTGTCAATGCCAATCGAACAAAAAAATTCAACAAAAGAAAGTTTTCCCCATATGTGAATGATGAATGGGTCCCGTAAAAAAAACTCAGAAATACATGGATTTTCTGGAATAAAAGCACAAACTGCGTGAGTACCATTTATAAAACTTTCTTTAGAAATAATAAAACTGGAAAGGTATGTACTGATTTACAAACTTATCTATGCAGGCGGACAAAGGAAGAACTAAGGAACGAATTAATTTAATTTACATATTTTAAATGCTGCGCTATATCCCCAATATCTACCATAACGCAAGAGCTAACCAGGATGAGAAAGTGAACATATTCAAACTTTAAAGAAAAGGAATTAAATGACATTTAAAAAACTTCACCAGAAGTACAAAACTAAAAATATACTGTGTTAAATTCAAACCTAGTTCGCCTCCTCCTTACAAGATCTGACAAACTTTATAAACATATTTCTGAATACTTTATAATAAATTACTGAATAAACAAAAAAATAAGTGAGTACCTTTCTGAAGTCACTCTGTATGACCATGGGCGTCTGGTCCTTGAGGCGCGCCGGGGGGGGCGCACGCCCAGGCGACGCAGTGAGGTCCGGAACGTTGCGCCCATTTTCCTGCAAACAGGTGCAAACACAACCATCAGCATTCTCACTCTGAACCCATCATCACATAGGAAGAAGGAATACTGTATATGTTATCAACTACTAACTACTAACTTAATAAGGAGTGGCATGAAGTCAGGCCAGATACATACACATTGATAGGCACGCAGGAAGGATCGTCTCCTAATCAAATTCGACTTTTATCATTTTTTTGTTATTTAAAAAAAAAGGGAGACGTTAGCGCTCCACACGGCGATTGATCAAATCATGTACGACATGCTTTACAATATTAATACTATCAGAAGTAAGCATGCCATACCATGTATTGGCAATTGTTAGTCTTACAGTAGGGTTAAGCCCTTGGATTAAGAATATATACGGAGGGAGATCTAAATATTTTTACCCAACCTGTACAAATTTACGATAAACCACTTTCTCCAGGTTTTTACGTTGTAAACCGCGAGAAAGAAAGAGACAAGAGAAGTTGTCACATAATATCGCACTACTTTTAGGTAAGTAAGCATGTTTTCCGTCTCCCACGTCTCCGGCGACTCCGCCTATTACGTTTTGTTATGCGACATAACTCAACGGTTTTTGAGGTTATATCCTATATTTTTGTTGATAACAATACTGTGAAAAAATGGTAATACAAAAAAACAAAACATTATGTCGACATGTGCTATGAATGGATCTAAAAAGGTGTGTCCATGAAAACCCTAGTCACGCCCGAGTCAGGAAAAAATCAACAATCCTGACTACTCTGTTTCGCAAAACTATCCCTCCTGTAAATTATTGTTCTGAGGTTAAGGCCTATAAATGGTCACCAACACTTAAATTGGGCGCAGACCAACCAAAAGCCGCCCGCGGGGCCTAACAGCAGAAACCCGCCCTATCGGGTTTTTGTTTGCCAGTTTTATTATATTTTCGTGTGGCTGAATAAATTTACTTTCAAATAAAAATAAAATTGGATGAGGTTTTCCTGTAAATACAAACAGTAATGTCACTTTCAATATCGTTTTTTTTCATCCCCACTGATGTAAGCAAACTTCAAATATGTACGGGCTGATTCACACATTTAGTGATAAAAAAATGGTTTAAAAAAAAAAATCTGCGTTGTGAATTTTTTACACTTCGTAATTATTTTAAGCGAATAAGGTTAAATAAATAAGGGTGGGGGGATATAAACTCATGAAAAGATAATGATGAATGCCCGGTGACTACTGGAATCTCCGGCACAATAGAGGTTAATGTTAATGAATTTGATGTCCGTTAAAACAAATAATTTGAACGAAATTAAATTAAGAAATGAGAAAGTAACGTTTAAATATATAAATATGTTATGAGAATAATAATGTATTATCCAAAATGTGATAGTAACGTATATTATAATTTCCTTAATGTATTCGAACGTATTATAATTTCCTTCATTCGAACGTGTAAACTTTAGTCTTGTTTTTTAAGGAGAGTATAATGCGTGCAAATTACGCATTTCGAATTTCAAAAAGTAACCAAAAATATGCGTCGCGAGTTAAACTTTATCGGGCTTGATTTATGAAACTTGGTTCACAACTGTTGATGAACATTATTAAAATTGAAAGGAAAAGCAAACAACGTGTTTGGGTTGGAAGCATTTTAGAGCGACATTACGGCGGGTGAAGATAATGTTATCATAACAGGGGTTGTAGAGAGGGTGAGAGTGTTTGTTTAGGAGAGAAGACCTACAAAATGAACTAACAAGGTGAGGAGCAAATCTCGATGAATACTCTCCATATGGTCTGATGAGAGACCACCAATTGTGATAGCTGTAGCTATGACGGAGCATGGGACAATATATTAATGATAGCAAGTTTCAGTATGTCCCAAAGATTGTGATGGACTGGATAAGTTAAAAGATTGCCAGATGACAGGACACCAAAACTGATGACCAAGTACGTGCCCCAGTGGAAATGACCCAGACCCAGAGGTGGGTAGCTGGCGGAGAGCATTTGTGGGGGAGGCCAAATTCCACCCGCCCGGGATGCGGACGGTTAATACACGCATGACCCATGTAATTCTCAAATTCCCGCTTTCCTTCCTCCCTCTTCTCCACCCTCGCCAATTTCATTCCGCCTCGAAGGATTTCCCGATTGATGTGATTGAATGTGTTAGCTCCACTGGTTTCGGGCATTGGGACTTTTGTATAGTGCTAAAAATGAATTTTACAGTAGCTGTCATTCCCACCCAGCACGTTGAGTAACCCAATTTAAGACAAAAGTATTCGTTACCGAATAAGAATTTCTTTACACGCCGAGAATTGGATAAAGTTTTCCGGGAAACCTCCGGAAAAGATAGAAAAAACGCGTAGCCCATAATGTTTAGGATAAGCACGAGAAGGGAATGGCGGACGGTAGGTTTGGGGGCGGGGAGAGGAGTAGGTATCGCGTAGCATGACTTACAATATAAACTTGTCGAACCTTCGTAACTTTTAACGAAGTTTTCGTACACTGTGAGAATCCTGAAATTTGTTTGTAAACTCTATGTTTTTGTTCTTTGTGCGTGAAGGTACGATATCAAGCAACCGTTCACGAACGTGAAAGTAAATAATTGCTCGAACGGGTTGTTACAATTATTAACCACGACATAATAAAAAGTGTGTTTTTTCGCTTTAATTTTCCATGGCGATATTTTATAATTTTATCTAGTAGAATGAAACACATTCTCAGATTACAAATAACCTGATTTTTTTAAATTCCTCCCACATCCTTCATTACAAGCGGAAATGTTGTATATTGAAAACCGAATAACCAAAAACTTGGCGTATTTAGTTCCTCTTCAGGCCGCCTTCAAATTTATCCGTTTCAGGCTGAACGATGGTTCAGGAAATCATGTTTAGTGGAGGCATCCTAAATTATATCGACTCCAAACTACAACCATGATCAAGTCCTTGTTCCGCAGGGTCATTGCCACTCCCGCGAGTGTAATCGTATGCTCACGTGTAGAGAAGCGGCACCGCGGCCCGTAGACTGTAGAGCACAGCGTGTGCTGTCGCCGCGTAGTGTGTACCCCGCGTGACGTACGGCGCGTCATCAGTCACGACTTCGCGCTACGCTGCGCTGGCTCGCGCTGGCCCGTGCTACGCCGTGGTACCGCGATAGAGTTAGGGTCGTGTACTGTGCCGCTACGCCGGGATGGGTACATCATTAATTCAGAGGCCCACTACATGATTGTTGTGTAACTCGATTTGCCGGCGTCTACGGCGTCGCGGCGCTCGGCGCTCTCGCCTATTTTCGAGTGACACTCAAGCGCCTGTTAAAGGATTGAATGGGAGTTGGAATGCGAGAAATTCGGTTAGCGGCGTGCTCCGCCCCACCCACCCACCCTTAAACAACACTCGTAGCGTTTGCACATTCGTATAACAGGCCATTTCGCGGAGCACATCATGAAATTTGCTCAACTTTTCGTTTCTAGGTCAATTCAACTGTTTCCAGCTGGCAAAGTCACTACAATCATGAGCATTAGAGCTTTGAAACATCTATTGTACTGTTAAAAATCTGACTTAAACGTTTTTACTCCATATTCTCTATTGTTCAGCAAGAAAAAAGATTGTGGAAGTTGGGACGAAGCCAGATAGTAAATAATAAATTCTTATTCCCGCCCAAGTATTTTCTCAAATACAAGCAGCTTTATCAGAATTAGGAAAAGTGTGTTAATACATAATAATATTTAGAATGCAACCAGGTCAAAGATACCAAACTATCGGTTGAAGTTACGGAGAAATTACAAAGTTTTTGAAGTTAAAATAAAGGCAGGGGTAGGGGTCACGAGAGGGTTGTCGGGGGTGTTTGCCAAGTATTTCCGGGTTAGGCCAGCACAGCCTTTAGGGGTGAAGTTCACTTGGCGGACGTCCAGAGACTTCCGGCACGGCTCAACGGCCCTCTAGAACGAGTGTAGGCAGGACAGGAGGCTACGTACCCTCTACCCTCTCTACCCTCTCTACCCTCTCTACCCTCTCTACCCTCTCTACCCTCTCTACCCTCTCTACCCTATATTCTCTTCGCCTTATTTTTTTTTTAATACTCTAAAAATGGGTCGTAATATTTTTCAGAGACATTCAAAATGACCGTTTCACAATTAGGCTAAGTGCTTTTTTTATTCTTCTCACCGATCGATTTTCTACAAAACAATCGTCAAATGTTCCTAAGATACAGTTTAATGATGTTTTCTTCGAACATCACTAAAAATCACTACCTGGCATCGCTCGAGATTTCAACAAACTTTATTTTTATTGAAAAATAGGGAGCCAATAATAATACGTGTTGTCTAAATTTATAACGGAAAAGATATTTTAAAGCTCCATAACCCATGATGGAAATGACAAATAGAGCTTAAAATGTGAGTGTGGGTCTATTCATTACAAGGTGTGTACATTTTAAGACTCCGGGATACATGTGACTACTTTATAGATAAGATACATTTGTAGGAACCTAATTTCACATTGCTGATTGCTACTAGTAACTTGGCAATATCTTTTCAATTTCGAGGGATTCTCGTACTCAGTTGTTGTTAGTGTTTATCACAGATTTGAAGGAAATTTGACCACGGTTGTGAACTTTGAGTTGTTCAACTCCTTGTTTATTTACATTCACAAATACGAAATTTCTGCTATGAGCAAAGTTTTCATCAAAGGCTTTGTGTGCAAATAATAATATCCTTTGAAAAGGATGTGCTTCTTGGAGGGTATGCAAAATTCATAGCACGGCAACATTATTATCAATATTTGCTCGGAACACACTAACAGAGCGATTATATTCCGCCGATGGTTTTGCTGTCTGGAATGTTGCGCCCTGCCTTTTGCGATCTTTTTTCCAATATTTGTGAGCATTTTCTCATCATCAGGGCCATAGAAAATAAATCGAATGTAGATCCTAAGAGCAACTGAAAAGGCGGTGTCTGGCGGACAAGGTACAACCACCAGTCACCATGATACTGGGACAGCTCCGTGGGGCAGAAACTACAGAAAAGTTGGGGGGTTGTCGTTTACTAAAGAGGCTTCTCTATAATAAACCTAGAGGCTAGAGGTGCACATTACATCTTTAGGCATAGACAACTGGAGGGAGACAGCAGGAAACCGGATGAAGTGTAGGCGGCTAGGACCCTTCAAGGGTTGTAGCGCCGATGATGAAGATGATTTATTAATCCAAGATAGTTTAATATAAAATTTACTCTTCGGCAATTAAAGGCATACCTATTACCATCACTCCAAATGGAGGAAAATCATACAAACGATTGGTATTGTAATATTTCAATTTATTTTTTACTTGAATACCGCACATGGGTCCCAATTGGTCTCTACTGCCCGGAGCCAGTGGGACTTTTGGAAGTGGGGAGAGGAATGTGATGGGCTAGAGGAAGGTTGGGAAGTACCTGGCTCTAAATATTCAGGTCTGGTAACCAACCACGGCTAAAGCCATTTCAAGCAACGTTTTGATTCTTTACGGTGGTCTCTTACCAGGGCGATACTTTGAGTATCTTCCACTCGTGCAGAAAATATGCTTACTATATATTATTTTTTAAGGTTATATGTGAAATAATACATAATTTTATTTTATGTGTACGCCGGGCCTCGAACCCACGACCTCTGTATTTGTAGTTGAGGATCTAAACCGCTCGGCCACGGTAGTCGTCGATTAAAAATAATAAAAAAGAAAGGTCACGAATAACCTGACAAAATTTGAAAAACTCCTACTGCCATCATAATAAGCGGAAGATGTTGCTTGTGCAATGATGGAGGACTTGCGAATTGAAAATAAATCAGCCAGGAGAAAGCCCGGATCCGACGCGTTTGTCCACTCCACTACTAACCGGTCGATGAAAGAATATTCATTTATTCATTTTATTATATACGCCCGAAGGGGCTCTTACATAAAATGGTTTACAATCAACAGTGAAAAAAATAAAATTATTAGCACAAACATAATAAAAAATAGTCTTTGATTACATATTATGTATGTGTTTTTATTTCAGATACCTTTGTGAGCATAATTTTGTTTTAAAATGTATAGCTCGGTACTACATCTTTATACATACGAGGCCTGTTCAAAAGAAAAAGTGAATTTTGAACTTTCGCGGGCTGTGTACATTCGATTATCGTTTTTTTTTTTGTTATGTTGGTACACATATGTTTATCATATGTTAGTATTATCAGCCATTTTGGATTAGTGGTTTGTTTTTGACAACTGGAAAGGTTAGTCACGTTTTTGTGTGTTCTTCGATTTTTTACTTTTGAAAAAAATGGATCAAAGATTATGTATTGAATTTTGCGTTAAAAATGGAATAAAGTGCTCCAACGCACTTAAAATGTGGACTGTGGCATTCGGCGAGTCTACTTTGTCTCAAAAAAGTGTTTATAAGTGGTACAAGCGCTTTATAGAAGGCCGAGAAGATGCTAATGACGATGAGCGTCCCGGAGTTGTAGAAAAACAAATCAAGGATTTTATTCTTTGATCCATTTTTTTTTAAAGTAAAAAATCGAAGAACACACAAAAACGTGACTAACCTTTCCAGTTGTCATAAACAAACCACTAACCCAAAATGGTTGAAAATGCTAACATATGTGTACCAACATCACAAAAAAAAACGATAATCGAATGTACACAGCCCGCGAAAATTCTAAATTCACCTTTTTTTTGAACAGGCCATGTATCTACATATTCTAAAGTTATTTTCCAAAGAGCGCTTTGTAGATAAAGCCATCGAACTGGAAAGCGTAAAAGGTATGATATTTGTACTTCCTACGTCCTACTTTCTACTTCCTACGTGCTATTCTATTATGATGTTGATAAAGTTAAACCTTCAGAATGCCGAGTCTACTCCGAATCTGATATTAATTCGAGCGAATCGAATTCCAGAATTTCCAATCCCCCGGCAATAATTGATTTGTATAATCCGTTCCTACAACTGGCGGAATGTCATGTAACAACCAACTGGCAACTGGAGCAGATCAATCACGTTTATTATTAGTCTGCCGAACACACGCGAATAGACAATAATGCATTATTTGTGGCTTTCCCGAGTGTTTAAAATAACATTAACTCCGCCGAGGAATTCTATAATATTTTTCTTCTCGGAATTTAGCGCTCAATTTCAAAATACCCTTACTTTTATACCCACACGTTTTTGTGTGTGATGAGTATTGCAACTATTAGGAGTAAGCCAAACTATTCTGGTACCCTCTTCTATTGGAGGTCGGCTACCATCATCCTGTAGGCAACAACTGTAGAAAAGTGAAACAATGGTATTTTTTATTTATTTTTTTACAATAATGCCACACAGGAGGTTTTTAGGGAAATAATTTTTCCTCAGGGCCTATGTCATCTTTGGGGATGCTGTGTGGAGGGTCTTTTTGAGGAAAGGAATGAGTGAACTTGGGTCTTGAAGAGACCCATGTTGAAGGAGGGAGGAAACACAGAGGCCGGCAAATCGTTCCATAGCCGAGCTGTTGAACATTAGAACGAGTCGTAAAAGCGACCCGTTCTCATGTACTGAATGTCAACCGTGTACAAATGTTGGGCGCGCGTTTGGTGAGTTTCCCAACTATGCACCGGTGTCGAAGGGATCAATGACGCAAGTTCCTCGTAGCATCTTCCATTGAAATACCCATAGAAGAAGGACAGCATTCCCACCTGATGTCTGTGCTCCATTTTTGCAATCCGTTTGTTAAGATAGGAGAATCTATCAAACGGACCGCCCGTTTCTGCACAAAGTTAAGGGTTTTTTCATGGCATTCGCATTTGAGGAATGTTATGAGGCAGAAGAAACGAAAGGGGACGGAGAATGTGTAGAGGAAGGTTGGGAAATACGTGGCAATTCAAATTACAGCCAAAACTATACACAACTTTTCAAATCAGGCGATCAAATCGATAGTGGCGATAAGATTAAAATTGCCACTTAGTTAGAATTACATTGTTCGCCTAATTTGCATCGCCTAAAAGTATGTTTTATTTTATTTTGCTAAGCTCAGGTACTAATATTAAAATGTTTTCCGGACGAAGGCTTAAGTATTTAAAGTACCACATCACACAATACAAGTAAATCCGAAAAAAGGTTGGAAAGTTCATAGGAGGTTTTTCGCTTCAAAGAATTTTCACATACCTGAAACATTTTTTTTCCATAGTTATAAAAAGACTCGCTAAATAAATGCCCAGCCAAAGCAAAAACCAAGCTGTGCTCTACTCACTACTTTATAATATTTCTACCTTTTAAAATTAAAAATACAATGAATGCATTTTGCATTTTACGCCCACGGGTATAGCACGAGTGTCATACTTCAACAGGTGCTAATGAGGTTTTTTATGCCAACACCGCACAAGATTCTCAACTGAAGGAGTCAGTGGAACTAAAACATCGCCGCTTAGATAATGTTTTGAGGCTGGCTTAAATAGGGGAGGGAAAAGGGAAAAATGATGACTGAAAAGTACATGGAAATTCAGATCTGATCACCAAATATGGCAAGAGATACTTCAACCAATATTTCGATTCTGCATGGTGGTCCCTTACCAAAGTAACGATAAGAGTATTTTCCATTCTGGAACAAGGTAAGTAATTGCTATGAATACATATTTAAATAAAATAATTATTTTATTTAAATCAATACGTGCTTTCGACTTCCTCAAATAAATGTTAGTATTATTCTATGTCGAATGCTAAGCGCACGTTCAATGTTACCAGTTTCGGCGTACGAGTGTAGGTACGCATTATTATAGCATCGCGTGACTGGACTTTTTTTATAAAACGTTAAATTAAAATTCATGTACTCTAAGGAAATTTGCATTTAATTTTGATGTATGTTTTCGCTAATGGATGTAACGTTTCCCTTCGGTTGTGTAATAGGGTAACAGGGCAACAGCGGAGGGCAAGGGAATCGATAGCGGATCAGTGGCGCGCGGTCGGGGGCCGCGAAATCCGGAAAACCTCGCTGGCGATGACAGCGCGATAGCACCGCTGCTAGCTGCTACCTACGTATCATGTATCTAGGAGCCACGTAAAGCTAGTGGCTACAGTGAGTGGCTAGTGGCTAGTAGCTGCTAGTGGCCAGCAGCTAACAGCGGGATCTGTAGCCGCTATCGGCTTGTAGCTCGTGGCGTAGCGTATGGTCTTGCCATTGAAAGCTCCGTTGAAAGCTCTCTCTTTCTCTCTCTTTTCTCTCTCTCTGTTACACGCGTTATTCATGAGGAAAACGTAGAGGTTAAAACGGATCTAACAGCCGCTTGGAGGAACAATAGCCGTATGCCCATAAATCTGTTATTTTCTTATACCTAAATATAAAACCGATAGTCTTTTGGCGTGTTTCACTAAAAACTTTTCTGTCTAGAACTTACAGATATAGCAACTATTTTGTCTCTAGCTCGCAACGTCGTTTCCATCAAGAGCTGTGAACCTTTGAAACACAAAATTATCTGTCAAAACAGAAGACCTGTATTATTTATTTGTTCTATGTTTTTAATCGTTCACTAAGAAACTCAGGCGAAGCCAAATAGTAACTGCTAGTCTATTTAAAACAATGTTATTATCTTCTTTGATTATGGGCACTGACTGGTTGCCCGAAACTTTATCTAAAGAATGAGGAAAGAAAACAACAATGCTCAATATCCCGAAAAGCAACACTAGATCCGTAGCGACGAGCATTCTAAATACTTGAAAACTATCCACCGCCGCCGTTCCCAATATTTCGCCAGCCGACGCCGAGCTTCGGCCAAGTAGAGTGAAAATGTTTTTCTAGCGCAGAGTAAAATATAGCTATAAAATTGGCGGTCGGTTTTATTCATTTTATGTAATATCCTTCGTATTGAGGCAATAAAGGAATATAGGCCACGCGAATAGTGGTGGAGGAGCTTCTCCTACAGGCGGAAGGGGGTTGGACGGGTGATGCAACCCCTACAAAAATGGAGGGACTTTATACCCAATCCAAAATTACCCCAAGCGCTCCCGAAGCGAAAATTTCCTCAAAGAAATCGACAGGCGAAAATCTTGACGACTGAAATTCTGGGCGAAATTTTAAGATTCACAATAGATTAAATGTTCTAGGTATCTGGTCTGGCCATTGAAGAGATACAACGACGGAAGTGTGTTGTGCGCATATCCGTGAGGCCGAAGAAAGCTCAGTTTTATATTTCGGCCATGTTGTGGTGAATCTAGATGTAATGTGGTTTTCCCACAGCTTAGTTGTAATAACCGCAAATGTATGGCAATGGCTTTTAGTGGACTAATAGAGAGCAGCGACAGTACGTTTCAGAATATTTATTTATTTTACAAAACATCTTTTAACGAGAAATGATATTATTTATGTGGGAATGTAACTAACTAACCATCACGCCGTTGCACTGCAGGGGTCGGCAGATAGGATGGACCGTCACACAACTCTGTCGTGGCACACACTCCTTGCTTCGTTCACATTCATACACACTTTTTTGTTATTCTGATATGATCTGTCTCAAGTACCTATTTGATTCACTTGATCGTGCCATGTCTTCCTCGGGCGTCCTCTACTTCTTCTATCATTCACTTTCACGTCATATATTCTTCTCATCGTTAGTTAGTATTCGATAAAATGGGATAATTTATTTGTTCTAGCGAGATATTTAATTTTAAATTAATAAAAGTTTTTAATTGAAATATAATATTACACCGTTACATATAGGGTCCCCAAAACTCTACAAGCATGACAACTAATTTTCAATTTCTTACCAGTCTACGAGGGTAGGAAATGTGGTGCCTAATGCCTAAATATGTAATCCGTTGAAATTGAAATGAAAAATGAAGAAAAAAAAGTTGAAATGTATCCAATGTGCTTTGTAAGAAGAATGGTATTCATTCATCTTCGTATTGACTCACGATCGATGCTTTGGCGATTTGGACCGCTTCTTTAAAAAATAAAACTTGCACCGCTAGGAGATAATAACGTTATATTATTTAGCTTAAAGCCTAATTATATTACGCATAATAATATTAATTATATTATATAATAATTAATATATAATAATTATTATATCATAATTTTAAGTTAATAATTGTGTAAATCTGATGGGACCTGCCAGGTAAGTATGTTCCTGTATATTTTCTTATCTAAACTAGGAATTAATGTGTAATGATAGAAAGTAAGATCTGTACAGCGCCCTTGAGGTGATTTTTCACAAAAACGGCGCTATACAAATCGTCCAAGTATTATTATTATTATCTCGAGGGACGCAGTATTTTTTTCAAAAAATTTTTAATTTCAACGCTGTATTTTTTAAATTATGTTTCAGTTCTAGATTTCGCCACCAGATTTCACATACGGACACATTCTTGAAAGCCTTTCGGATTCAATAAAGTGGCTCACAAGGAATGTGGGATTTAAACATAGACATAAAATACAAGACACGTCATATTCATACAAATCTTACGAAAAATTTAGCACCACTAATGTTGCACCACTAAACGTTTCACCCGCGTATGAAAAGGATAACCATTCAAATAATATGTGTGTGCGGAAGAGATAGCTATATTTATTTTTTTATAAATTAACGGACTAAAGTCCAATTACAAAAATACATATAAAACACGAAATATAAAAAAGAGTAACAGAGAAGAAATAGCATATAAATTGAAATAAATGAAGCGATGACAAAAATAAGGCATAATAAACATAAGAGAGAACATTCAAGCCATGGTCTAGTCAAAGTTTTGGTAGAGTGGTAAAGCATGACGAAAATCATTTAGACTAAATTTCAAGACCATGGCTTGAGTTAACAAGTCTTGACATTCTGGACATTGGAGAATTATACCCGTAATTAGTATTGTGATGATTGAGGAACAGCAATTCATTGTTACTGAGTCTACGGCAAGGAATGTTGAACTGGATAAGTCGCAACAGAGAAGGTGAGTCAATAAAACAATTAATAATTTTGTAAATGAAAATTAAATCGAAGTCTTTCCTGCGCTTTTCTAATGAAGACATTTTCAATAATTGTTCAATTTCATCATATGAATAATCGCCTCTTTCTCGCCCCAATCTCCATGCAATACCGCGTAAGAAGCGATGTTGTACGGATTCAATATGATGAATATGAACGGTATAGAAAGGGGACCAAATTACACTAGCATATTCTAAATGAGGTCGAACTAATGAGCAGTAAAGGGTTTTTAGAGTCTTTATATTCTTAAAGTCACATGCAATTCTATTGATGAAGCCAAGAAGTTTTAATGATTTATTAACTACATTATTAATGTGATCACGAAAAGAAAGATTATAGTCTATAGTGACACCAAGATCTTTTATAGATCTGACGGTAGATAGGGAGACACTATTTAATTTATAATTGAAGAGGATCGGTTTATAAGTTCTATGAAATGACATAATTTTACATTTATCAATGTTTAATTCTAGGCAGTTAGTTTCACACCATTCATTAAATGAATCAATATCACTATAATCAATATCACATATGAAGCGTGTTTCGAAGGTATGTCTCGTTGACTTGGTTTAGTGCTACCAGGCGCGTTGTCTCAGTAACGAATCTAAATTATTTAATTCATCTAAGGATTTAAAGTAGTTTTTTGTCTTTTCAATACTAAACTCCAACCGTAAACATAAAGTTAACCAGACTATAAGCCTATAAGACCTGAACATGAAACAAAATTAATAATTATAAACTTCAAATAGGTAGGTAAGTATTATTATAATATTCACGGCGGGTCTAAAGGTTGTTTCGATAGCTCAGTAGCTTAGAGGAGTCGCCTGGTTAGCGGAAGATCCCAGGGATCAAGTTCACAACAACCCTTTTACTCGTTTATTATTTTGATAGTTACCTAATTAAAAAATATTTAAATAATTATAATAATATTTGGATAATTTTTATAAAGCCATTTTTGTGATAAATCACCCCAAGAGAACTGATTAAATAGTACCAATAATTAAATAATCACTACGTCTATTCTGAGTTATAGGTAAGCCGATTGACTATCGTCGTTTTGTCCCCAAGATCATCCATAAACAAATATAAATCATGAAAATCGATATAAAAATGAACACGAAAATCGGCATAAATTATTCAAAATCACCACCTTCACGTCCTATCTCAACTAACTAGTTACTCGATGCCCACCATTAGCAATCTGGCTGAAAATTTGACTTTCCCAGCATCCCTTTGTGTGGGTAGGGTAGACGCCGAACCTATCTGATTTTTTTTTTGGTTTGTCAAGATAAATGAGCTTTCCTGCAACTAAGTACGTACTGGCGGTCGTTTTTAGCAACGACCAATCTTCGCGGCTAAGACATTACTCTAACGGGGCGTACTCCGTACCTGCCTGGGTGCCTGGCCAGTGCCTGGCCGGTGCCTGGCCGGTGCCTGGCCGGTGCCTGGCCGGTGCCTGGCCGGTGCCTGCCTGGTGCCTGCCTAATGCCTTCCCGGTGCCTATGTGCTATCGCCAAAGTACTCGCTCTTAATTGCTTAAATCCAACTAATAGAATCCCCTCCTGATATATTTTCCCGATAAGGGACAGGGAGAATTAAATTGTTCCGAGAACTTCTCTAGCGAAGCAGCGAAAGTGCTATTAACAAAAAGAAGTAAGGTTTTAGGTTATTTAATAGCTTCGTCCACACTAGCGCACGAGCCATTCCCGACTAGCAAATAAGTTAATACATAACTGAACATTGGAAAGGACCGAGTATATTATTACCGTCACAAATTATTTCAAAGACTTTGTTTTGCCCTTTTGACTCCTAAATTATTTATCTGATAGCTGGGAATAGCTCACGTGCCTTGCCGCGGACTGTCTGGACGACGCTATTAACGTTCCTGACGGTGGATATTTAGTCAATTCAATACGAGGTCGGCTGAATCGGGAGGTCGAGAAATACTAGAAGCAGTCAGTTTAGTATTACCGCGTAACCTTCTGGGGAGTTCGTACGATTACCAATCAATGGTAATCGTACTTGGAAGTCATTAAATATGTTTTCGAAACATTTTGTAATCAATGGTTGGTAATTAGTAATTACACAAACTAAATATTCAATGTTTTATATAATTGTAATATCCGAATGTTATTTTATTTTATTAAGTGTACTTAATAAAGTTGAATAGCATGTTTTCTTGGTGCTCGGCCCTGCATGCGGCCTTAAGTTGGGCTACGCTCATTTAAGGTGTTGGTGATCATACTGATCCCGCATAGGTATGCCCTTTTGTATCATTAACAACTGCCATCTGTCAATGCATAGTATAGCAACTAATGAACCATTTTGCCTGGAGGGGTAAGTAGAGATGGTAAACCGCCACACAACTCTGTCTTGACACGCGCTCCTTGCTTCATTCCATTCATGCATCGTTTTATGCGTACTATGCTATTTTATTGTGACTCTTGACATGAAGTATTTGATTCACTCTGTCGTGTCGTGTCTTTCTTCGGGCGTCTTTTAAGGCTGATTCACACCAACGTCCGGATCCGCTCAGTGCCGATATTGTTCCGCAAGAGAGCTTATTGATATGGTATGAATATCAATCAAGGAGTATGTGCCAAGACAAAGTTGTATGGCAGTATATCCTTCTGCCCACCCTTGTGATATTTAACTACTTATTTAGTAAAATAATTATTTTGAAGTGTAAAAATACTTACAACGTAGATTTTTTATTTTTTTATTAAACCATTTTTTTGTCACTAGATAATATTTTTAATAATAACATCCGTTCAAAAAAAAAACCTACCTACCTAATAAATACCTTCCTATAATATATTTTAGCAAGCATTATTCTGTATATCAAATATCTCGAAGCAACCAATATTTTTTCTCGGCAAGTCAAGTTACATACATCCCGTGATTTTTCTATATTATTAATAACTAGTTTTATTAATATAACAGTAAAAAATCTCATGTTTCTCGAATAAAATTAAAAATTTTTATTTGGTCTAGTATCCACTTATAGCGCAAAACGCGTCTACCGGACCCCATTGCCGATTGCGTTGGGGGTTGGAA
Source organism: Drusus annulatus (assembly GCA_022651775.1). NCBI lineage: Eukaryota > Metazoa > Arthropoda > Insecta > Trichoptera > Limnephilidae > Drusus > Drusus annulatus. The sequence goes on along the minus strand of JAGWCC010000173.1, from coordinate 989,219 downwards.
CTCACTGCCAATGCTAGAATACATGTATCTGCTCCGTGATATGTAACTGATTAGTGTTGACACATACGTCAAATAAGACATAGTGAATTCATCGTGCAGTAGCGTGATATTAATTGAAATGCAGTTTACTATGTAACCCCACATAAGAGTGTAACCGAAGCTCGTGGGACTGTTGTGAAGCGGAAGGAAATGGGAAAGAGAAGTTAGAAAGAAAGATTGAAGTAGAAGGTTAGGTATCTACATAATTATTCTGATCTGGTTACTAAATATAAAATTAAACCTATTTGAGCAAGGACGCACCAGAGCGATATCTACTATCGAAATTCTTTCTTGAACAAATATTCATTTTCATTGGAATGTCTGAGGTCTAAAATTCGGAAGGTCTTAATCTATGTAAATTTGCCACATCAGTTTTCTTTCAAATTGGTTTAGATCACACCTTTTTGGATTTTCTGTACAATGACTGAGAGAATACTTGACTCTCGGTCGAATTGTAAAAGGTATAGTTTTAATAATTCATTTGTAAAAAACATACAGCTACCTACGTGTCTGAAATAATACCACGTCCACGAATATTATATAACATCACACACGTGGAAACAATTACATAATGAGAACACATCTATCATAATAAATAATAACGGACGAATGTAGAGCGTGAAATACAACATATTTAGCTTGACACGTGGAAAGGCAAATGTAAAAAAGGGTCAGGGCTGTAATAAATAAAAGCAGGCAGCAGGTAGTATCCAAACACAGTGCGAATACAGAAACGGATTCCTCGCGTGGGGTAGTCGACACTAGCGTGTTTACACGAGGATCGGGGGGGTGGCAAACAATCAGCACCACGTTTGGCCATTATGTCTACCTGCCCGTGCTGGCGGCTGGTAACAGTGCTAACTGATAACTAGTTACTCGGGAATTACGTATTCTTTTCTCAGTGTACAATGTGATAAAGGACAGTGGCGGACTCTGACTGTTTTGAAGGTCTTTCAATTTTGGTAAAAAAAAATATTCAAGACTAATACTTGACAATCAGCGCCATTTTGAATTTTCGACATTTGAACAATCCTCGTTAAACACCGATCAAAGTGCCCATTGCCCATTTCAGCTTTTGATTAAATTGTAACACCGTGACCGTTATGCTTGTCATAATGGCGTCGATCGTCAATTTGATGGTTATCAAATGGGAGTTTGTAACACCTCAACCGTAGTGAGTGGTGAGAAAAACGTTTTTAGAATTATGTGGTATGAAAACAAGGAATATCTTATTCAATAAAATTAAGGCTAATAGAAAATCTGTGTGGTGCAGCAGTAAAAATATGAAATTTGCTAAGCTTTTTCTGTTTAGGATTTCTTGGCCAACGCAAGTATTAAAAACTGTCACACAATAAATTGTTTTGTTCGTTCCATATTTTTCAGTTGTTCAATATTAAAAACGTAATGAAAATCGGGAGAAGGCGTAGTAGAAATATTGTTACGTTGATTGATAAAATGAAACGTATTCATAAACAATTTAACAGTTTACAAAATCGCCTTGCAATGTACATTTCAAGAAACAATTTGCATATTAAATAATTGAAAAAGAAAAAAAAACAAATTAAATAATTATGTTAGCGAACGCCATTAAATAACAATAAAACGGTAATATGCTAGCGGTCTTCAGACGTGGGAAACTGATTTAATTATTTTTTTTGCGAATTTCCAGCTTGCGATGGGCATTGTCAGCGTAGTACCTACTTATTTTGGGACAAAGAAACTGAAGAACTTGTGCGCATTGCATTTAAGGCCTTTTTTCTGTATTCTGGTTTCTGTAATTTGGGGTTATATTTACGATATTATTTACTGTCCCCAAAATTTTCAAGAATTCTGAGAAAAACATTTTCAAATGATCATTTTTATATATATGTATAACAGCAAAGCCTTGCACTTAAAAACAAAAAATATATATTTTCCGTTTTAGGACATTAAAATGTTCACGAACAAAATATATCTGCTTTTAAAAATTTTATATTTAAATTGTAGCATCGATGATATTTTTAATTATCTTTTTCAATAAAAGCCTGGTTCCGTTTCAAAGTCTTTTTGTTTTTTAGGGAAGAATGATAGGCAAGCCAATTTGGCAATTGTGGCATTGCAAAGCATGCCGGGTACTCGCTAGTCTAATATAAATGATTAAAAAAATTACAAAATACCCTACATTTTTATCTATAAAATAAATCAGTTATTCTAGAAATCTTTTGATCTATAGACAATATTGATTCGCCTGGTAATTTTGAGATTAGGTGGCCTCCATTACTCCATTCTCCCTCAGTTCTGTTCTAGAAATAATATCAGGTAGCTTTCTAAGAAAGCTGTGGGCGTCTGTTTGAATCGGAATGCTGGAAATGATTTTATTATATTTTGAGATCTTCCTACAGTCTACGCCAACAGGCATTAGGGTATCTATGAATAAATTAAGATAAGCCCACTGGTTCATGAAATACGAGGGATAGATCACAAGGATCAGGGGAAAGGTCTCGAGGGTTGGAATTTTAATTTATCGGTAATACTCAAGTATTATCCTGTGGTGAGTTGGGGCTGGCGGTATAATATTTGGGAAAATAATCATGGGTCAAGTTCTGAAATAATGAAAAGAGAACCCGACTAGTGAAACTGGCAACCCAACTTTTGATTCTACGTCTTTTACAAAGTCATTACCAACCACACATTGCTTTAAACCACGTCTTAGATAAATGAGGCGTTATCGAGCTTGGAGCGTAAACATAGACTCACTGTGAACTTTGCTACAAAAATGTCCATGGGAAGAGCCATGCTAGTTATCAAAAAAACTGATGAGTGGATGAAAGTTGTAGGTCCTACCAATAGATAGGTGGAACTTGATAATTTTAGGGGTTGAAAGGTGTGAGAGTCGCCAAGAATGAACCAACCTTACATATTTCCCAAGCCGGACATCAGAAGGTTAATAAGACATGTTAGAAAAATAAGAAAGGCTGCGATGAGATAAAAAGAAAGCCGTTTTTAGTAGTTGACATTCTGTTATAGATGTGTTCAGAAGCTGTGGACGTCATAATGATACAATAAATATGAGTGTCATTTAATTATATTTACAGCGCATGTATGGTAGAGCTCATAAGGTAAGACTTCTTTTTAAGATTACCACTATCAAAAGAATTGACTGAACCACTGATTTATTTTTCATCTGCTTGAGTAGAAGGTTGAATTAAATTAATCATAGCTACTAAGCCTTTAAAATGAATGGAATAACAAACGATTTATTGGCTACTAAAGTCAACCATTTGTCATTCTTTTGCAATTTATGGTTTCTTTTTTATTTTTAATGGATTTAATTTAATTTCGACCACTGTCCAGAGTGGTAGTTACTATCAGTACAGCCCCGATAGAAATTACCATTCAGAATCGAAACGTTGCTTGAAATTGCTTTAGCTATGTTTAGCGATCAATATTTCTAAATCCTCTTATTTCCCAACTCCGAACCATTGAACGAATGACAGTATTTTAGACCGGAAAGAATATTTATCAAGGAAGACGTGTTTGTATTGGTATGAGTCTTTGAAGAGGCCTGCCAGAGCAATTATTCGTGCTTCATTGGAAACACGTCATGACTACATAATCCGAGCCTACGGGCTGCGATTCTGCTTCCTGCCTTACTAGACAGTACTCGGCACTCGGTACTCGGCACCCGGTAGTGGGCACGGGTGAATGAATGTATTAGCTTGGTAGTACGGCGGGCGGCCGTCGCCCGGCACTTCTACTCGCCGCGCTTGCGCCCTGCAATCCGAGGGAAATTGTACCCGACGTGAAACCGGCCGATGCTAAAATAGAACCTGAACAGAAAGTCTCATCCCCGTGCACGTAATCAAATCGAAACTTTTGTATACATTTTAATGCTTTTGCACGGGGGTGAGTTTTCCACGAGTTACTGTTATCCTGGAAACTCCGGCTACCGGAGGCCGTGCCGCGGAGTAGCGCTAGTATTCCAATACACACACGTTTCATTTTAATATCATGGCGGACAATTCGATTAAATCTTACTACGGTTTGTAAGATCTGTTTGTAAGATTAAAAGCGTTTATAAACTTTTGAAACATGATTTCAATTGAGGTGTTGATATCATGTTATGTTTATCGAGATTTATAATATGGAAATTATGCTTTGCAACGCACACCTCGAATGTCATGTTTCAAAGCAATACACACACATTTAAATGCATCGGGTACAAAGGTAGGCAATTGAAAGTTTATAAAATATTTGCACTAAAACATAAAATGTTTGTAAGGGTTTGTAATATTTGTGTATTTGCTAGTATATAAAATTGAATGTTTCAGAGTGTTTAAAAAGCTAAGAATGCATTTTCGATAGTCATACTAAAGGAGAAGTTCCATAGATTTAAATAAATGAAGCAAGTCAAATGTGCAGTAAACTAAATCAAATCAACCGCTAAATGTTTGAAGATCCGCGAACCGTCAAACGTACTCGCAAAATCTGAACTATGGGTAGAATTCCCCGAATGAATCACAGTTTAATTGGCCACTTGCGCGCTACAACAATGTGCACTGATCACACGAAATAAAATTAAGAAATTGATGCTGGCTGTTATCTGCCATGGACCACCTGAAGTAGGCAATAAATCACTCGCTCTCATCTGCACATTTGTGTATTTGTCATTCGGGTAGATGTCTCGGAAGGGTATTTAAGGTGATTCGCTAAGGTTTGGTTGCAGCCGTAAAGACTGGGTGTGGACTAACCTTCCTTGAAAAGAAGCATCCACTTCCCTCACTGTCACACATTAACGTCGACTGCTCACAGATCGAGGATACTTATCGCACTTTTAACAGTTTCTGTGAAATGATGTACGGAGCAAAGATGGCGCGGCGGACTGTACCCTGTTCCCCCCCTATCGTCTATCGATTGGCGGAGGCGCCGCGTGACGTCACGGGCCCGAGCGCCGCCCGGAAACGTTCGGGCTTTTCCGGACGCAGGCGTCCTCAGCTCGGCTCGAGCGTGTAGCGTGTAGCGTGTGGCGTGCAGCGTGCGTGCAGCGTGCGTGGATGTGGAGCCGTGGAGCGATTCGGGTGGGAAATTGGGAATGTGCATTTAGGGAAATGCACTCGCGTGGCCCGCCTACACGGGGTAGGCCTCCGCCATATCTGTACCTCTGCCGACTGGGCTGAACTGACCGCCGGCATCGTACTCCTATCTCCGACCTCGTATTTCCATATTTCTAATCACTTATAAAATAAATAATTTTCTACGTCTTTAGAGAAAATATGACTGTTAGTAAAAAGGTTATACAATAAATTACCAAAAGTACAGACAGACTACAAAGAAAGTTCTGTCTCAGTCCCTTTAGTTTTAACTCAACGAAGGAGGTCATTCAACGGCGAAACTCAATATGGTTTCCAAGACGAGCGACTTTTTCTTGCCCCAAGCGAGGAGAAACATTTTCAAATCTTTTAAATAAGAATAATAGGCAATTGTTTGTGTAACTTCATAGGTTTTCGGACATATTATTTTAGACAATGTCGAATCAAAGATTTAGTTTTCATTTCGTATTACTTGCTTAAAAATAAATTGAATAAATCTTCGCCGTTCTGAAAAAACCATTTAAAATGCGCTCTACCTATATAATTTTGAATGTTTCAGAAATATTTTGCAAAGAAAGGTAACAAAACGTGTGTGGTTCATTGTATTTTCGAATGATCTTCATCACAAGCATTACTTTAAAAATTAAGACATAGGTATTTTCCTCTCAATCTTAATACCGTCTAACTACTCGATATATTTCATTATGTTTCATTAAAATGTTGTGATAAAGTTTTATTATTTTGTCTTTTTGTCCGTGGCTCACTTTCAGTCCAAAATTAAATGAAAATATGTTTACAAATTATTATTTTTAAGTATGCAGTAGTGGTTATATTCTTCAAGCACAGAAAACTTATGTCCGAAAGTTTTTATTTTTTAGTTTCGTGAAGAAACTACCTACGTACTCGTATAATGTTATATTCAACAAGTGTAGTTATAATATAGATTTATTTAATACGTATTTAGTAGGTAAATTGGCCATATTTTATGTAAACTTTATCAAAAGCGCTGTAACTGTTGATTATTTTTTCAATAGTTTCGTAAATATTTCAGTCTACAGCGAACCTTGAACCCCATCTCTCAAATTATTTGCCTCGAGATGCAATCGTAATAGAACCATAGTTAATACACATGTAAAAGCAGCATTCTTTGAGATTAGTAAAAGTATCGTGACCGAGGTGCGCAGATAGAAGCATCATGACCCGAAGTGCATAGGTAAAGGTGTATTGACCGGAGGTGTATAGGTAAGAGTATTATGATCCGAGGTGCATCGTTAAAAACATAAAGACCTGAGGTGCACATGTAAAGGTATCATGACCCGAAGCGCATAGGTAAAAGTGTAATGACTGGAAGTATATAAGGTAAGAGTATCATGACCAGTGGCGGCTCGTGAGTTTTTAGCATGCTAGAGTGCTGAGATTGAAAAATACGACATCGTTAGTGTTGTTGTAGTCGAAAATGATTTTTTTTTTCAAGATTTTTTTTTTTGTATGAAGATTTTCAGGATTTTTCAGTTTTGATGGTGCACTGCATGGATTTCTGAAAAATCTTCATTCAAAAAGTTGAAATTTCGAAAAAAAATAAAAAATGTTTTCGGCTACAATGATGACGTTTTTCTTCAATCTTACCACTCTGGCACACTAAAAAGTCACGAGCCGCCACTGATCATGACCCGAGGTGCATCGGTTAAATCATAAAGACCCGAGGTGCATAGGTAAAGGAATCATGACCCGGGGCGCATGGGTAAAAGTGTAATGACCGGAGGTGTATGGGTAAGAGTATTATGATCCGAGGTGCATCGGTAAAAACATAAAAACCCGAGGTGAATAGGTAAAGGTATCATGACCCGAGGTGCATAGGCAAAAGTGTAATGACCGGAGGTATATAGGTAAGAGTATCATGACCCGAGGTGCATCATAGGTAAAGGTATAATGACCGCAGGTGCATAGATATTAACATCATGCTCGAAAAGCTTCAACGTAAAAACATAACGCCCGAGATGCATAGGGATATGCATAATGCCGGAGATGTACTCGTATAAGTAAAAGCATCATACTCGAACTCTAGACGCGTTGGCAAAAACGTAATGCTTCTAGTTGCATAGGTACTTACACCCCTCCCCGATATGAGTATACAGATATGACAAAAAAGTGGGCAATTTCACCAAAATATTGGCAATGAAATGATCTTAGAATCTCTTTATGTATTAGCCCGTGTAACAAATTTGACCTTGCAGTATATCCTGAATTTTAATTAGGCTTGTTTGTCTCAGTGTGTACACGACAATGATTGAAGCAATCGTCGATATTTCAGCACAAGCCACTCGGGTTTTATAACGATGAGAGTTAAAATTTTCAGTATTTATGAAACCAACGAAATATTCCCTACTTCATATTTAAATACATTTTTACTTAGGTAGTAGTAGTAATATTGTGAACTCTTCGCAGAGTTTACTAGTTAAAAGTGGTGCGCGGTGACTTTGGCAGATGAAAAAGTTTTTATATTGATATTTCCACGATAGATATTCTAACGTTTTGGATGGAAAGAGATGCCTAGAGATGAGGTACTCTTTCAGGAAATAGAAAATATATTTTCAGATTTATCCAACACTTGAAAGTCAATTTGAAAGTCACGGGACACGCCTGCATTAAATTAGCCATAAATTATCTAAATTACCTTTCCCCTAGTTCCCGGTGTCGCGGTGTCTCATGCCGACGGTGGAAACTTGTAAACCGTCTCGCTGATGCTTGGGCGAAGCTTCGTGAGATTGAATTATAGACACTATGGGAGAGCAGGAAGCAGATAGCTAAAATAGTAGATAATGATCATTGATCACTGATTCTTCATACTTAAACTCTCTTCCTCTTTTCGGTAGATATATAGTGTAAAAATAGTTATTAATTGAACAGTAAACATGGAACAAAATGATATTATTTTCCTTTACAATAAATAGCAGTTTATGATTACGTTTTCGTATTCAATATTTATATGCCCAGTACCAATGGAAGATGATTCTATAAATTATCTTCTATATTATAGAATAATAAAATTTTTGCGTTTTACCCTAATTCCCCAGTAGATCATATCGAGAGATATGTATTTTCCCCTGTGTATTTTTATTTTTCCCCTACATATTTATGAAAATTGGCTCGGCTGAATCTTTTATTTACGTTTCCATTTCGGAATTGGTTTCGTATAACTTGTGACTTAACCTTATTTAAAAATTAGGTACTTGAGTCTAATATTTAGTCAATTAAACATGTATTCTTGGGAATATTTAATTATTTTAGGAGTGTTGATCTTTTCGATCCGTTTTCTCTTGATCAACACATTTTTCCTTCGTTCAGAAAGTCAAAATATATATATTTTGCATATAACCTTTTGAAAGGAAGAAGTACCTACATAATATCATTGTAAATGTTGCCAGGTACGGATTTAAAAGCAAACAGTTAATTCATATGATTAAATATAAAATTGTTTTAGAATTTTCCACAGCTTTTTTATTTAGATACTGACGCGACCGGCATTTGAACTTCAGAACCTTCAACTAACCAGGGGCTGGCTATACTACATAATCAATGTTTTTAATAAATTGATTTCAAAGTTTATTGTTTGTGCAATACGGCATACCCAAGCAATATTTTGTAAATGTTCAATGTCTAAGATTTCCGATGGCTCTAGGTGATAAGGAGTAGGTGTATAAAAAACCTACACTCATGCAAAAAAAGTATTTTTAAAAAGCGCAATCACAACTTTATGCTGGCTTTTCTTCAAATGTATTAAGTTTTTTTTGTCATAAGTCATCATTAGTTGATGTTGGTAGCTGGCTCCTGTGCGAGTCAGACTGAGTGTAAGAGCAGATTGCAAAGAAGGGGCCGTAAATCCCCGATAAATGGAAAAGGGTTCAAATGAAGAAGGGTTTTTACAAAGCGCCGGAAGATGGATCGGTGACTTAGGCGCACTATGAAAATATCCCCTCCAGATAATTATGAATGGTGGCTGAGCTTACCCTTATTAGGGTGGGTACCTACCGCAGATCGTCTTTGTTTCGATTATCTATGGTATCAACTCGACTCTGAACTTTAATATTTTCTTAATACTATTTATTATACACTTCCATGGAAACATTGAAAAGATTTTTTTTTGCTATTTTGTTGACAATAGTTTTTTTTTTTCATAGAAAACTGCACATTATACATGTGTATAAAACACAGTGTAAAATTAAATACGAAATGAAGAATTGGATAGTTAAAGTAGGTCGTCCAACGACAGCAAACTACTGCAAAGCACATACATAGATGTGCCTACTGCTTGCCTTTATTATTATCTTTACTCTTACTTGTATTATAAAATCCACAAGACAGTTAAAACTCAACTTCTAATCTATATTTGATCCTATCTTTATTCGATTGCATTGTTATCTTTTTCCCTATTAGTATTATGAAACCTTTTTTTTCTAAATCTTCTCATTTTCAATTTTTCTCAGAAATGCACGTGGTGTATGGCCATCAATTATTTTATAGATTAAAAATAAAGCGCTGAAGTAAGTAATTTGTTTAAATGAAAATACATTTAACTCCTTTAACATTTCCTTGACTTCCGTATATGTATTTCTTAAATTACAATATATTCTACTATTCTATTATATTATGTCACGATTAGGTGTAGATTAGATCTATGACTCGATTTCCCATAAAGTGAGGATTCGATCACTCTTGCGCTAGTGGTTTATATTTTTATTGCTGAATAGTGGAAGGTATATGGTAGAGAAAGGATGTATGACCGGAATAGAAAGTGCTTATTTAGTTTTGCTTGAAGATGGCGATTGAGAGGGAACCCCTTTTACAAGAGGTCAGCTTGTTTCAGGTGTAAATTATAAAGTTGTCTATAGATCGGTTACTTGAAGTATACAGACCACTTTACATATTTCGTGGACTTAAAGGTATAAAAAAATGCTGAAATTACTATCTGAATAAGTTTATCTACAAAAGCGATCAGCGCAATGATGAAATTACTTATTTTACAAAAATAACCATTTTTTAAATGTAACGGATTCATTAGGAGAATTAGTATTTTTTGTTGGCTTTGATTTAAACGCGGTATAATGCCTTCTATATTTTATCATTTTTAAATGCTTCTTCTTCAAAAATAAAATTGAAACAGAACGTTTTTTGCTTTATTTTGAACACTTTTGTAATGAATAAAAGTTATATGCTTTATTTCGAATGCACCCCTTCCATTGTGATATAATGTGTAAAAAATCAATCGAAAAATGAATAACAAATAATAATAATAAATATTTATGTAATATTAAAAAATTGAGGGAACCTTCAAGCGGTATGCAGTTTTTTTTACCAGAAGTAAAGTTTTCGGTTGGAATTCCTCTAGTATTTTAACCTCTAGATAGGTTTTATCTTACGGAAGTTGGAATTTCAAAGATTTAATTCTGAAAAATCAGAAGAACAGTAACCAACTTATCTGCATTTTTTTGTAGTTAGGTACTTATTATATCTGCCTGAATATTGTTTTCAATTAGAGTTTGGATTTCTCTCTTATTTTTCACCTACTACGAGTTTGTATGTTTACGAAACAACAAAACATTCAGCAAATTAGTAGTTTTGTGTTGAAACATAATAAAACATATTTTACTACTACGTGCAACTGATAAGCGAGTTAAAACATAATAATGCCACATGGAAGCAGTGTCAGACACAGGCGTTGATGCCTATAGTACTACAAGAAACCTCATCATATGTGATTCCTACATTGGTTCTTTAACGAAAAGACGGTCTCCGCCCAAGTGGTCGATGATATAAATATCTTCCGCCTACGGAAAAGCTTACTTCGAGGCGCTGCAGTGCTGCCTCTGGTTTCAGAATTGCATGCAACGCCACCCACTCTTTGACAAAAGGCTTAAGGTATTATAATATGATGGATATAAGAAAATAGATATTCAAAATAAGGGTTTCTTGTGTCAGAACTTATGGCTGCCTTTACGTTTATGTAGAAATACCTACTCATTGTATGAAGATGTTATCCCTTATGAGCGCCAAGTTAACATAGGTTTAATATTTCTATTCTGGACTTCTAGATTGCATATAATAGTACAATCAAGTTGTACAATGTTTCAAATAGCATGCACTTGTAATGTGTAGTGTAAGCATGCTGGTACACTCGGTAGTGAGCATGGAGGTGTAGGGAGTAGGGAGTAGGGAGTAGGGAGGTGGTGAATGAAGAAGGTGAGTGGAGCGCCTACCTTCCTGCGGCCGCAGCAGAGCATGTTGCGCGCGCGCGAGCTACCGCCACCAGAGCCTGCCTTGAGCCTGGCCAGCTTCCGCCACTGCATCGGGCCCGGCCTGCGGGGCGCTGCTCAGGCGGGGCCCGCTCCCCCACATCACTGCCCCTGCCCCTGCCCCTGGCCCTGCCCCATGGGCCCCTTACCGCCCGACATTCATACTGTGCACTGTGCACCGTACCCTATACGGTGTGCCCGCGCCTAGCCAAATCGATAAACTAGTCTCGGGGCGAGCGTAGACTCGGCGATGAAGACTTTACAACTCCCGATTCATTCGGTCGCATGGTTTCCAGTTATGATTAGATACTCGATCTTCACTTTGAACGGTCCCGAGTCACTCAGACGCGATAATCCCGGATGAGCGGGAAAGGAAACCAAAATGAATCCGTCACGAACATAGCGGAACAACGCGCAGGAAGTACGACCTCACTGCCGAACTCTGCTACGGGCGACACTCGGCCGACACTCGTCACTTCGATGCCGCGTACGGTCGTAGGGGCCGCGGATCCCGATCAATTAGTGCAAACATGATTGATAAACTGCCTTACTTCAATTTTATCCTAATGTTTGATGGCCTATTGGTTTTCCGAGCGTTTCCCCTCCCAGGCTCGAGTGAGGCGGAGAAGGCCGACGCGGGCCGAACTGCGCCGAGCGTGCCCCACCCTTGGAGTTTCCCCCTTCGCCCCTCCCTCCCGCCCCTCCCCCACGCGGCGCATCGGCGGAAAGAAAAGCTCTTCCGAAGTACACGCGCCAACAGCACACATAATATACATTGCCTTACTACTTCCTGGAGCCGTACTACCTATGTCAATTATTGGTACTGTATTCTATAATATAATAAAACCTTCCTAGAGACCGGAAAATGATTTCCATATTAATTAACGACAACAATCGATGGTGTGACAAATTTTGGCATTGCATTATGGGAGGCACGCGAAGAAGGAAATAAAAGTTAAGAAGTGGAGGTCAAATCATTTTTCTTTAAAAAATCTATATCACATCGACATCACCCGACACATCCCCGTAAATGTGCGCAAGCACGGGGCGGCTTTAAACATGCATCATATTTTAAACATTTTATATTGTTGCTGAATAATTTTGCCTCTGATTTCAACATGTTTTTTAGGTCAGTGAGGAGAGATTAAAAAGGGAAATCCTATTGATTCTTGAATAAACTTCTCCTCTTCTCTGATCTGATCTTTTCCGCTGCCTGCAAATCTGTATAACTTTCGTAGCTGATATCTAATCTTGCTTTTGCTTCTGATGCAAAGGGGATTGGATTTTTTGAAAAACAGAAAAATTGACCGTTTCAATGTTTTTGAATTTTTAAAAAATTAAGAAAATATTTTTTTATATAAAAAACATATATTTGAATTTATTGAATCATGGAGCGAAGCAAAAGAAGATCTGGAATAATTATTTTGATTAGGAAAGGTACTCCTCTAAAATAAGTCCTAAAGAGAAACGAAAATGTGGGGGGGAAATACATTCGCTTGGAAAAAGTGCTGACAGGGTGGTTTGGCGGCAAAACAATTGTCTTTTTTCGGGCAAGGGTTCCGATGCTCTTAGTAATTCGAATTCCCTTTGGTAATTGTTTGATGCACATAGATATTTATTATCAAGATTCAAAATACCAGTTTTGGTTTCTTTTTAAGCCTCGTACGTTGCAACTTTAACGACGTATTTCATCACTATTAATTTGATTTTCTTCGTAATAATTAGCTATTACTTCAAAGGGATATGAATCCCTTTGAAGGGAAGAATTCTGATGCTGGATTACAATAAGGCATCAGAAAGTGTGTAACTTATCAATATGGATAAATTAAAAATATAAGCTTTCCTACCAAATGTTGGTGATACCTTACCTCAGAGCAATAATATACCGGAGGGAGCGCTTCTGTACTATCTGTAGTCAGCATTGATGATTTTTGCCTGACTCGGCTAGACCTGGGGGTGGCTAGGACTAGGACTAGGGTATTTATACATCCATTCACAGCACATGTCGACATAATGTTTTTGTTTATTCGTATAACCACCATATCACAGTATTTTTATAAACAAAAATATAGCTTATAACATTAAAAAACCGTTGAGTTATATTCAGTTTAGTCGCATATTAAAACGTGTGTGTGGAGTTTCCGTAGACGCGGGAGACGGAGAACATTGTTACATATCTAAAAGTGGTGTGATATTTTGCGATTTTTTTGTCATCTCTTTCTTTCTCATGGTGTACGACGTAAAAACCCGGAGAAAGTGATTTATCCCAAATTTGTATAGGTTGGGTAAAAAGAATAAGCTCTCTCTCCATATATTGTTACTCTAAGTTCCTTACATTATATATTATCGTATTAACTATATTGCAACAGTTAATCTGATTCATCCAAAGTAATAAATCATCGATGTGGTTTTTTTTGTAATTAAGAAGTACAGAATTCGCCGAATTTTATCACGAATCACGTCGCTGAAGAATTGGAATGTCCGGATTGTCGAATGGTTTTTGTGTTATCTGTCAGGATGATTCGAACAATTAGTGATCATTAGACATCGGATTATAATCGTTTGCATATTTATTATTAAAAAATGAGCTAATCAACTTCTTACTTAGATTTTTACGCGCCGGTTCAGCGTTGGTTTAGTTAAGCAAGACGTGCGCCATTATTAGACGCATTATGGTAGATTAATGGCTGATTCACACCAACGTCCGGATCCGCTCAGTGCCGATATTGTTCCGCATGAGAGCTTATTGATATGGTATGAATATCGATCAAGGAGTATGTGCCAAGACAAAGTTGTGTGACAGTATATCCTTCTGCCCACCCTTGTGATATTTTACTACTTAGTTAAATAATTATTTTGAATTGTAAAAATACTAACATCGCAGATTTTTTTTTTAAACCACTTTTTTATCACTAAATAATTAATAATAAATAAAAATATTATTTAGTGATAAAAAAATGGTTTTTGATTTTAAAAAATCTGTGATGTTAGTATTTTTACAATTCAAAATAATTATTTAACTAACTAAGTAGTTGAATATCACAAGGGTGGGCAGAAGGAAATACTGCCACACTACTCCTTGATTGATATTCATACCATATCAATAAGCTCTCATGCGGAACAATATCGTCACTGAGCGGATCCGGACGTTGGTGTGAATCCAGCTTAAGCCGTGGTTGTAAGGCAAGTTTTTCGCCATTCCGACCTAACACCACGCGTAACATTTACACCTCGTAAGTAAGGGGGTGATCTTTAAAACTTTGCCGTCATCGGAACGTACTACCCCTCTCCACGAAAATAAAAAATCCCTAGAAGTGCGAAAAATCCGAGTTTGATTTCGTACCACCCCCAATGGAAATCAAAAATGCGGAAAGTTGGTTTTTCAATAAAACATTAATATAAAGTACTATCAACTGTTTTATCGTAAACTTTTGGTAAATATTTTGACATTTTTTAGTGCATGTAATCCGATGTCTAGTAATCATTGGCCTATAATACGCTAGCAGGACAAAGACCGCGTTCTTGGCCATTCTAAACTATAGAAAGACGACAAAAGACAGCAGATGTTTCTATAAACCTTTGAAAAATTGATATTTATTTATGTTCCTGACATGTTCTTTGTCACTAACAGCAACAAATTTTACACATTAACAATAAATGAAACCAGATTTATAGCTTGCATTCTTAACTTTACCGACGGTCAAAGAAGAAACTAACGAAAGGTCGCGGATTCAAACCCGGCGTTCGCCAATAACTTTTATTTAATTAATATGTGTCACAAAACATTTAATTAATACGAAAATAACAACAAAAAAGTATATTTGCGGCACGTTCCAGAGCAGTAGATACTCTAAGTATCGCCCTGGTGAAAGACCACCATTCAGAATCGAAAAGTTGCTTGAAATGGCTTTAGCCGTGTTTGGTGACCAGATCTGAATAGCCAGGTACTTCCCAACCTTCCTCTTCCCCATCTCCTTCCCCTCCTCACTTCCTTCAGCCTCACAACATACCCTATTTCGGGATGCCATAGTCTCACTGGCTCTAGACGGTTGGGAGCAGTTGAGACTCTTGTGCGGTATTCATATTGAAAATAAAAAATTAAAAAATAACGAGGGAACAGTTTTTATTTTCATTTTTCAGTTTTTATTTTCATTTTTCAGTTTTTATTTTCATTTTTAGAGATACAAACATTCCCGCGTTACGTATAGCCTGACAATATTTTAATTCCTCCTACTTCCACTGTTAGAAGCGGAAATTTTTGCTTGTGCAATGATGGAGAACTTGGCTAGTAGAGGATTAAAACAGCCACATCTGGTTGGGAAGCCGACCCTTTTAACCACTCGGCTACTGAACGGTATTATATTTTTTGCATTCCCAAAATCTGCTCTAACGACATCATCGACTGCAAAGTTAAGTGTCTCGATTCGTAAGTAATTATAAAGTATTGTTCAATTAAATATGCATACTGAGTGATAGGTACCTAACTAAAATGAAAGGAGGTTTTTTCACCGAGAAAACTTAAATTAAAATACAACAGGAACGAAATAGTGTTCGAATCTTAAAACAGTTTTCTTTTTCGAAATATCTATTGTTTTAAATATCAGTTTTTTACCGGTCAAGTCATTTTGATAAAATAATAATTTCGTATTGTCTTGGTGATAAAATGAGTGAATATTTCTATTATCTGGACGTTGAAGACGATGACGTTTTGGTTTACAATGGGTTTTCAAGTCCGTCGGATCCTTCAAGTCCTGTTAATCCCTTAAGCCCTTCTTCAAGCCCTTCAAGTTGCAACGAGATTGTTATTGAATATTATGAAGGTAAGAAGTTTATTTCTTTTAATCACATTTAATTAATCAAGGTGATTAATTTAATTGCAAAGATTTCAATAAATGAATAATATTGTTGGTCGCACAATTAGAGTAGGATTTATACACTTTTTGCGAAACGTTACTGAGAAACAATATTTTGTCTTGCAGCCTAAGGCTTGGGGCACTCGTCAGGGTTCCGGGGCGGAATGATATACTCCACATGATCCCAAATTCATATTCGAATAACAATTCGATTTGTGGAGTTTTTAGCGAAAAGGGGATAACAAGGTATCGTTGTTCTAATTTGAATAATCGAAAAGTTTTACAATGCGTTTTTTTTTAAATTTTACTGTAATTTACTTAAGTCAAATAACAAGTTTGAAAAATGCAGCATGCAAGCAATGCATCTGTGTCTGTGTCAACTCTGGCTGCGATACCAATACCCTTTTCATTGAATGATCAATTACAATTCTGTTATTAAAGGTATTTGCTTTCACGAATGAGTTTTGGGGGATTGTCTCCTCCTTGAGTTTCGGACAGCCTTGCAGCTTATATCATCAGGACTATTTACTTTACTATCATAAAACACGTATTGCTAGTAAATCATTATTATCCATGTAGTATATACGAGTATAAATTGTTATGTACGTCAGTTCTCTTAAAAATCTTTCCACCTTTGGGTCAGGCCAGAAACCCAAATTTTGTTTTTATTAGTTTCACGTATACCTCTTACTTATCCTATCCCACAACGTCATATAATAAACTAGAATAGTTTACGATAGTTTCTGATGGCATAAGATGGTACAATTATGTTGAATTTCCGCTTATTGTATTATTTCAGCGTGACCCCCCTTAACTATGCAGGCGCCCAAAGAAGGAACTAACGAACGAACGAATTATTTTAAAAATAGTTTCAATTAGTAATCAATTGACTGCAAAGTTAAGTGTATCAAGCTGTAAACCGTTGCATTTAAACACGTGCTCCTGACTTGGTAAACGTCAGGTATAAGGTATATCAAAAAGGACCTATCCCAATTATAGCACATTTAACTCTTTGTGACCCAGCGCAAAATACAGATTTTCCCCTCTTTTTTTTCATGCCCCGTTCCTCTAGTAAAAATATGCAATATATTAAATGTCAACTATTCAAAGTTACTCAGTTGCTGCTACCTTAGTTCATATTCCTTCCCTGACATCTCACCTTCCCCCTGGTTATCACAGTATAAATGTAATAAGAAATAATGGTTTGAATGTAAACATCTGACCATGTCACTGCCTACCCATGCTCTCTCTCCACACGGTACATAATAACATATTTTGTGCAGTATATGAAATACAATCCTTTTTTAAAGTTCAATCGTACTCTAGGACCGTGATTAAAATAAAGTCACCTCACCCCACCCACCGAGTTTCGTTTCTCTTCGGGGCCTGCGCTAAACGGAAGACCTTAAAAATAAAAGTTATAAAATTGGACACTGCTAACTTTGCAGTCGGTGACATTGCTAATGCAGATTTTGTGGATACAACAAAATCTATGGATTTAAAAAAATAGTTTGTTCCTTATTGGTTTCTCACCTGAAGTTGTAATATCGTTGATTTTTATGTATTTTCTGAGAACATTCCGACAATTTGGCAATGTCGGGCACGGGTTGTATAAAAATAATAGAGAAACATGGACAATTAATAGCAACTATGCACTTATAGATATTACCGAAATGGTTATTTATTTCGTGTACCTTACATAATATAATTTATTATAAATTTAAACATTTGTTAAATATACCCATATATTTGCGCTATGGTGTTAACACACAACTAAGGCATACTAAACAAAACTCTTATCTTCATTAAAAAGTTTTATTTTTTTATGTTGTAAAGTTATTGATGATATTTAACTTTTTATAATAAAATCATGTTTATAATAGATACAATGCTTAAGATTTGACTTATAAAAGAAATAACGTATTTGAACCAGAAAGAATTAATAAATTTAACCAAGAAAATTTGCTCGTAAATACTCGTTTTTCAGTCAAATGGTATTGAAATGAAATAAAATCTCGCTTTTGCACCGTGTCTTAAATAACGGTACTCGTTTTTGTGCCGTTTTTATATTTTTTCGTGTTATTTTTGTGATTTGACGTTCGGGATCATCTAATAAAATGGCTGACAGGTATATTTATTCGTCAATTTTATGTTTATTCCACTTTCTTATCAATGCAAAATAATTAGCCGTGACTATCCTTCCAATATCTGTCGATATTTTATGTGTAGTAGTAATTTAATCAGAGCGTGACATTGTCGCCTAATTATTTTCTCCTTGTAGTTCTAGTGCATTTGATAATTAAAATTAATTTATTGCTACCTAATTGAAAATGTGGCAGGTCATGAAATTGTCACCACCTATTATTTAATCATTTGTACAAGTATTATATTAACCGTCGTTGGGTTATAAAAGTCTAATGTTAGGTTGGAGGTTATTGCTGTACGATTGATTTATGAATACCCACTCAAAATGTTAAATGATTTTAAATAAATCTTTCAGATAAACTCTATAATTTGTACAGTTCCTAATCAATCCACGTTTCCTTAAGATTTTATTCAATAATGCATGCTGTCATTGATTTGTATAGGTGCTTATTCAAAATGTAGTAGATACAAACCTTTCCACTTGCACACACTTATATAACTGAACACAGCTAATCCATCAATAATTAAGTCAACCTGTTGGTGTTCACTCTTTAGCTTAATAAACGCAACACTCTGATTGCCCATGCTTAATGTCTATCTGTATGTGTCTGCTTTTACATTGACATACTCTATCTTCAAATCTATAACTTAATATTTTTTAGTTCATAGTTTTTCATAAATTACCTTTTTTTTATTATTGTAGAGTAGTTTTACATGTTCTCAATGTATTATAAATTTTTAAAATCACAAACTAAGTCATATATTTGCAGCTATAGACAGGCCACTTTACGTATGGCACGCCGACGTAAATTGAGTATGACGGACCGCGCGCTCTAAGTTTTACAAAAAGTGAATTTAGCTTAAATTTTGTTGATTCAACTGGAGAGAATATTGGAGTTGGTGATATAGATACATAGCTGTATTCAATTATCTTTATTTATTATTTTTATTTACAAAGTAAATAAGGCATGATTATAATAATCAATGAAGATGGAAACTGACAATACAGCCATCATGCAAGAACATGTTATAGTGCATAGCTATTTAGATGCATGAAAAAATTCATAGCATGAAACCCAAATGGCCAATTGGATGTTAAATACTGCTATTTCACTGGGCAAAAACTTTCGAAATCGTCGCGAACTCCCGCGGTAGGAATATCGTCCATCTCTTCTTCAAATGTACCTCTGATTCATCACTCAATTCAAAGTTTTGTAGTTCTCGGAATCCTCCGCGGAATTCACTTGCCACTGCACTAGATAACATTATTATTAGGACCTGGATTAGCATAGCAAAAGCAGACGCTCTCGAGGATTTTTTGTTTTTGTTTTTTAAATTTAAAAAATACACGTAAAACACTTATTTTAGATTAGTATGTCATGTTTGAGCTAAAGACTAAAAATCTATAAGAGCTTTGATTTTTGTTTATGTTTAGTTAAAAGGCCTATATTGTAAATCTTAGGGTTTACAGTTTATTTTTTAAATTATAAGAAACATAAGTAAAATATTTAGTCTTTCTCAAACACCACGTACTAATCTAATAAAAGTGTTATAAATTTATTAAAAAAATTAAATCACTACAGGGGAGCCCCTGCTTTTACAATGGGAATCCGGCTCCTAATAATTATTAATTATATCAAAATCTTGATTCATATTTAAATATCCAAATATGTACATAGTGAAGATGCGAAACTTCAAAGTTTTAGAATCGAAACGTTGCCTAAAAATGGCCATGTTTGGTGACCAGATCTAAATAGCCTGGCACTTCCCAGCCTTCCTCTTCTCTATCTCCTTCCCCTCCCCATTACCTTCAGCCTCACAACATACCCCAATTGGGGATGCCATAGTCCCACTGGCTCCAGACGGTTGGGAGCAGTTGGGGTTCTTGTGCGGTATTCACTGTAAAAAAATAAATAATATTTTGTATGAAACCAGTATCTTGTATCTATGTATATTTTTTATGAGGCATCTTTATATCCATCCTCAGTTACGAGTGAAGGTAAATCAAAGCAATATGTGTACAATAAAATAAAATAAATGTATTCAAGTAGAAAAGGAATGGAGGAGGGAAGGTATGAAATGAAAGTGGATAGAAATGAACAATTATTGTGCTGATGGAAAGAAAAATAACTTTCACATTAACCTTGAAAATGGACTTTGAGGGAGCACTCCGTAAAAATTTCACCTTTAGATAATAAAGTGAGTTGACAGTGTTAAGAATGTTGTAGAGATGGAATCAATTTTCATTTTTATCACTGAAGATATAAACTGACCAAATTGTGTTATGGGCGTTGTTTGGTGTGCACAAACTAAGGTCAATTTTTCCTCTTTTCGGGTGAAATTGATCATACTTTAAAAAAAATATTAATTAAATTATCGAAATCCGTTTTTGAACCGATATCAATTTCCCTCAAAACCTTTTTTCATTTATTATATTTCTTATTTCCTTGATGATTTGTGATACAAAAATAATGCTAAATAGAAGTCAAACTCAATTTGAAATTTTCTCCACAAAAAATGAACATAACATAAAATAAATGATGCACATTCATTTTGTATTATTAATCTAGCAGAAATGATGTACCCTTTAGGTAGATTGGCTGTACCTGTCTGGTCTAGTACTATCTGGTATATGAAATCTGTCAACCTGCGCCAGTAGAATAGATAGGGATGAATATTAGTTTGGGGTGACTACCCCTCGTACCAGGCGGTGCCATCACTCGGTTCAATTGAGATTTTTCGTTAAGCTTTTGAATGAATCACTTATTTAAGCTTCTCAAATGTTTAATTCACTTTGGTTTAAACCTTGCATTTTTTTATTAACAAATTGTTAGATTTAAAAAAAAACATAAACCCTCACCAAAATACTATTCTGTCGGAAATAAAACTTATATACATGCCTACCTTGTTCATTTCCTGTAGGTATCAGAAAATGTATATTTTAATAACTTTTTTCAATTAATCTTTGTTACTAGTACTTGTTTCATTATCACATGGCAGATTAGATCTAGCATGGAAGATACTCTCAGCATCGCCCCGGTAAGAGACCACCATTCAGAATAGAAACGTTACTTAAAATGTTTTCAACTATGGTTAGTGATCAGATTAGAAAAGACAGGTACTTTCCAATCTTCCCTTCTCCCTCCCCTTTCCCACCTGTTAAGCCTAACAACACCTCACAAATGGGGATGTCATAACTCCACTGGCTCCAGGCAGGCTTCAGGCAATTGGTGTGGAATTGCTTGAAAATTAAGATTACTATGTTCAATCGTCCTTAATAACTCCAGCCTGGAAGTTTAATGCCACAATCAGGAGCCAGTCATGTTTATTATCCAACCCTTAAAAATAAACTATATCCCTTGACCCCTAGCTTAAAAAAACTATTTAAATATGCAATGTTGAAATACATTATTTTGAACTCAAATTTATAAATGTAATTAGAATTACGTACAGGTCAACTTTTTACAATTGGCACTTTATCAATGTTTTGCATACTTTCACACGCCATTGTGGACGTTTTCTATGTAAACGATGGTTTGTCGCTTCTCAACTCTTGGATAGTACACCAAGAGCGAGATGTTTTCTGACATGCTTTAGAATTATTATTATGTCAAAAAAATTAACTCAAAAAAAATCTGTATTGATAAATCATGTTTTTATAAATTGTATTATCTAGCAAAAGTATCGCCTATGGGATTACAGGGCCATGACAAAAAAATGACCATCGATAATATTAATAAATAAATTAATTTTAAGAATAAAAATTTGGAATGAATTAAAGAGTGTTGACTACTTGATAGTAGTCGAACACCGTTATATTTAGCAGCAGGTGTGTAATAGTTGGTAGGCTGTTTAGTAATGGAGGGGGGGACCCTTATGAATGTGCCATGCCAATGCACACCCATGCAAGACCATCCACCCACCCCCATATACAGCCGATACAACCAGCAGCTTGCTGCTAGCTAGTTGCCACTCACCACTTACCTATGGTAGGGCAATTATCCTTCAGATAGTCAAATGTCAGGGGTACACAACTATTTTCTAAGGTTGCTTATTGAAATGTTTTTTTTTTTTTATATTACAAATGTTCTTATTGCAAAATAAAGGCTCATTTTTATTGAAAGAATCTTGAAAGAATCAATGGCATTGTTTTTTTTTTAATTATAAACCCACTGTTTTACTAAATAAGCGTATATTTTTCACTTAATAATTAACATTTTGATCATTTTTTTGTTTTATGAAAGCAATTTAACCCCTTTTTTTCAACACTCTTTTTTCACATTACCCTATTGAAAAATTCTTATACCTTGTCTTATTTTTTGACAAATAAGTAGATATTTAAACGCTCCATAGCATATGGTGGTAATCTTATTAGAAGCTATAAAAACGTATGTTGACCAATAAATAATAAGAGATAGAAAATCTGTACAAATTTCATGATGCCAGAGCCACTCTTTAAGAGTTGTTGTTACTTCATCTTAGTTTTTCTGCTTTATAGTTAGGATTACGTAGAATCATATTGCAAAATAAAGGCTTATATTTATCTGAAGAATTAATTTAAATTTGAAAATTTTGAATTGAATCGAAATTTTAAAATTTGAAATTTTTATAAATTGTGGGAAATTAGAAATATGTCATGACGGCGTTTTTGATGAATAACCAATAGTAATGTTTTTTTTTATTCTTTGCTACAGTTTTAAATAATATAAAATATAATTAATTAACAACAATGATGAAAAAAACGCATGCTAAATTTCACTTATTAAAATAGGCGAACATGAAAACATTTGGCGGTTTTCTTTATTAAAAAACAAATGATTTTACTGGGTTTGCCACCCCTGCAGGACAGGTGCGTAACAAGGAACAATTCGGTTCCGGGGGTACCCCTTTGCTGCAGCCCCCGGCATACATTATTGTTCAGTTGCAAACGCTATCAGGCCGGTGAAATGAAAACAGTTCTAATCTCAAAGATTATTTGATCAATACCAAGCGGGTAGGTGCACTCCGATAGGTAGGTCCTGCTCCCCAGCTTTGTGAGATGACTGCCTTTACTAT
Organism: Drusus annulatus; assembly: GCA_022651775.1. Classification (NCBI taxonomy): domain Eukaryota; kingdom Metazoa; phylum Arthropoda; class Insecta; order Trichoptera; family Limnephilidae; genus Drusus; species Drusus annulatus. The sequence continues at coordinate 965,768 of JAGWCC010000173.1, read as the reverse complement.
CAGTGGGTTGAGTTGGCTAGCGTGAGTTCATTGTTGCACGGGCCTATATGGGAAACGAAAACATGAAGCTCGAAAATATATTTTATCTAGAGAGTGAGTTTTTTTAATTTTGTATTATTTTTTTGTGTATACTTTATTATTGTGTTTTTGCACTTTTTATCAGTTTAATTTGAAATGATATATTGTTATAGAAATTGTTAATACATATACTTATTTGGCATGTCTCTTAAAACAGCTGCGAAGCCAACATTTTATTGCACTGGGCATTTAGGTATCTCTCTCCTCTAATCTGAATAAACTAAGTGTGAATAGTTAGTATATTTATAGACATCTTGTGTCACAAAGTTAACTAACGTGATATTCATTTGAATAAATGATATGCTTAGGAACAACGTGAATTCACAAATCTCAACCCATTGAATTGTTTTGCTTTGTGTTAACCAAGTGTCGTAACGTTAAGCAGTTGCATGAAAGTACAGTGACGTGTGTCTGTATTGGTTGGGAGAGTGCTCGAGGAGGGGTTCCTATGGAGACCAGCCTGCTCCGGGGGCTACCATGGTTACCCCACTCCACTTTCTCAACCCTCGAGGTTATCTCGCACAGTGCCGTACTCTGAAATCTCTTTCTTTAAGATTCTTTAGCAAGGATGCTGTCCGTCTATCTAACACATTTCCATTCAATGAGTAGTACTTTGATTTTTTTCCTATTACTTTGCCATATAATTGAATACAAAATTCTAGTTATTTGAATAAGATTCAATGCAATGCGTTTTTATTAGAGGTTCCATTAAATATAATAAACTCTCTCAAATGTAGTTTTTACCAAAAAATATATATATATTCCGAGAAAAACTTGTATGCAAGTTCCAAATTAAATTAAAGATTAAAAAAGTGTGAATGCTGTGTGCGAGTTTTAGTGTAATTTATTAAACAAAAAAATCTAACAGTGTCAAATTATGTCTAAATTAATTAAATTACACAATTAAAGCTTAGTGTTATTCTTTTTAATTTATTTGGAACAGAAATCATTACAATAAAATAAAATAAATTACTGTCTAACCAGGTAGATTTTCCTGTTTTAGGACAGTCTAAACTATTAATATAACATAAGAAAAAATTTTGACCGCATTGCATTGACCAAAAAATAAAATTCTTTGACATTATTTCTCCCAAGCCGACCAATAATGAGGGTAGGAACATAATATGTTCTAACGGCTATTCAACGGTGCCTTGACTGCAATACAATACTATCCTAGCTTTGTAATAATACAGCCACATCTGCGAGTGGAAGTAATGGGATGACACTACAACAAAGATAATGTTTAGAACTGAAAATAAGCTGAGAAAAATAATATCATTAAAACTGTTTTTTGTGAAATATCATGGATTTTTCGCACATACTATGTAAAATAGGCTGAGAATCAAAGGGTCAATATTGTTTGTCATTTAAAAATTTAAAATATCTTCACTAGAGGAATTAGTTAGAATATATTTGTCCAATTCCAGCCTGCTTTACTTCAACCTCTTCCGATGTACACAATAAAGTGGTTCACCTCTCGTTATATGGGATTACAGATCTGCCAAATAACTCGTCTACTCGTAGAACGAACTCAAAATTATTGATTTATTGATTGAAATATAACGCTCACATTTTATTAATGCTTCTAACATATTATGCATTAAAAACATATATTTATCGACACTGTTGATTATAAATATCAATGTTATGAATTATTTTATCTTTTCGTGACAAATTCAAAAAGAGTCTAGTCGAATAAACCTTTTTTGCTTTAGTAGTTGTACTTGCGCATGAAAACTTTTTTTTTACTCTCTGAGTAGATTTATCATTTGTTATAGAATGTAGAAACTCTCACGTTGTTATAGAATGTCGTAATGAGAAAGCAGTAAATGATAACAAGGGTGTGTGAATTGAATAATGGAAACATGAACAAAAAACTTGTTCACAAGAGAAGCTTACGTAAGCAAATCCAAATGGTGGCACTGGGATTGTTTGTTGTTTACAAGTTGCTAATTCCCGGTTTCACCCGAGATTTAAGAGTTGTTTTGTCTCATATTTTGGTATTTAAATGGTTATATCAAAGCTCCATAGTTCATGATGAATATTATGACTACTGTCATGATATCAAAGCTCACCGTTTGAGAGATTTTAGAAGAACATACAAACAGTTTTCCTGCTTTATAGTTAAAATGGAAGACTTCAAACATGACTTGGCCCGTATTGATTGGATGGAAAGACGTCTGTGTTTTTGCCTAGGAACTAATATAGGTTGTTTTAATTGTAGATTTTGACTGTCCTACGGACGAGATAATCGTGAAGTCCTCGTCGTGCACCGTGGTGCGGCGGCGGGATGGAGGGCCGCCGCCCTCCCCTCCCTCTCCACCCCCCCTCGCCACGGCACAGGACGAAGTCATCGTCATCCCTGCCAACGCCGACAGCCTGCAGCAGGCCATCCAACAGGTAACTCTCCCTCAGCCAGTCTCTCTCGTGTCTCTTCAATTCGTCTCTTGGTCACACGTTTTCTGCCCTTTGCACTTACAAAATTTCAAATTGAAAACTGAATTTGCAAAAAAAATATCTTACCAATTGAATCTTAGTAGTTTCACGTAAATATGATTTAACTTTAAAGAACCATATCATTAAAATTTGAACACGAAAAAATAAAATATATTTTTGAATAAAATCAGAAATCACAAGACAATTTGGGCATTATTTTTTGTTAAAAAAAAATAAACAAAAATCCAACACTACAAATACTAACATATAAAAATTTTGCTATGACCGTTTGACTATTTTCTTTCCCCCCCTTTTGCGGATTCTACCACCGTCCGGTTTATTGTATTGTTATTTTTTAAATTTATTTTTTTAAAGAAAGACAAACATTCCTGGGTTACGAATAACCTGACAATATTTGAAAAACTCCTACTGCCATCATAAGAAGCGGAAGATGTTGCTTGTGCAATGATGGAGGAATGCCAGCAGAGGAATTGAATGCACGACGCCCGGGTGGGAATTCAGCGCGTTTGTCCACTCAGCTACCAACCGGTCATTCTTGGAAATTAAAAAAAAAAATATTTTAGATATACCTTTGGTCAACTCCATTTTTCAAGGATCAGATTCGTATCTTCGTCAATTCCTCACATAAAAGATTCTCACGATACAGTATATATATTGTTAAAAACTCTCTAAAATTATAATGTTTTACGAAAAAATAAATAATTTAATTGAATAACGGTGGATAGAATATTCAAAAAGACATTGTTTAGTTATATTGTGGGAGAGCCACTGGTCAGTTGGGTAGAATCACCCGATGACTCTGTCTATTATTGGGGAATTGAGAAACCATCATTATTACTAGTCACTCTGTTGTCTGAGTCCTCATCGCTGGTTTGTTATCTTATCATGAAATATAGCCATCTACATCTACTGGCTATTGAAAAATCAATATTTTCACACCGTATACACCTACTTATATTTGTTTGATGAATAATTTTTGGTTTTTATTAAATATTCAGCAATTAGTTTTTAAAATAATTTATTAAAGATTTTTTTTCCCTAAATTCAAGACATTTTTTTTTTTTTGGGTTTAACATTTAACCCTTAGACTGAGGGAGTTACTGAAGGCAGTTTCAGTTCTTAATGAATTGCATTAACTGGGAATACAGGGTCGAAATATATTTCAAAATTTTAAATATTTATTTAAAATATTTCACTTTATTTGCATTAATTTGCATTAATTTTATATTGACTTTATTTGCATTAATTTAAATAGATTTTCATACAGAGATAACGAAAATTCTACAAAAAAACTAAAAGTACAAATTAGTTTTTTAATCATAAACTAATCACCATATTTTTAATGTATTTTTATAAAATTCCACACTAAAAGTTTCTTTATATAGCAATGCTTGTTTGACCTTCGAAATTTGACATTTTAAAATCAACAAAACCTTACTTCAGCTTTTTCGATGTTTCTCATTAAAACACTTTTGAAAAAAATTGTAAACTAATTTTAATTTTATTTATTCTCGTTTTCGGAAACTATGATAGCTCGTTAAATCCATGTTTAAAAAGTATAACTCAATGTTATTTACATCTTTTGATAGTTCAAATCTGTCAGATGATATCAATAATGACATCTGTAGACCATGTGGGCTTATTTTTAAAATATTTATATGATTGTTCAAATGTCAATAAAGACTATTTTTTTGATTTATAAAAAATGATTCTTTTTCCTGGGTATCAAAAACATTTTTCTTAAATTCCTATAGTTTTGAAAATACAATTAAAAAATAATTATGGAATAGCCATTAGTCGAATAATCACAAGTTCATCGGATAATCTCGAGAAAGGATTTCAAGCAACAAACACAGTTTTTACTTTCTTTAGAAGAACACTGCCTTCTCGATAAAATTCCCAGATTCTCTGATTTTTCTGTTTAATTGAGCCGATACATTGGTCAGAAAATGATTGCTGGTTGCTTGTTTGTTTACAGGTGACAGCTAACGGGGTGACAGTGGTGGACATGCGCAGCCTGGGGGGCGGGGGTGACTCGGGGCGCTCCAGCCCAGGCTCGGGGGAGCAGCAGGTGGCCGTGGTGCAGTCGGGAGAAGGGCAGCACTACATCGCCGTCACTGGTAAAAAATAACACACTTATTAATTTACCTACTTTATGAAGCTCTTGCAAAGTAAACCTAAATAATGTCTAGACCAGTGATCGTTCATAGCACAATATTAGCAGAAAAAATCATGTAAAAGTATTGCCCAATACATAAAACTCTAAAAACGGAAGGTTTGCCCGAGATTCACATTTGAATTAATTCTGATGAATCTGTAACAAAAATACAAAAAAAATTCTGAGTGTACACTCGGGATGTAAGTAATTCATATTTTAGATTAATAAAAACTAACCCTTACCATACACATTCTTACCGTAAAACGATTTGTAAAATTTCCAAATTGTTTTTCAGCAATGACATTAGTGGTAAGGACCAGATTTTATTTTTATATATGATGATTAGTTACTTTCCGAGAGATTGCTTTGAAAATATTTGAGATTATAATAATATGTTCATCAGAATCAATCAAAATGTAAACCTCGGGCAGAACAACCCTCTAGGCTAGCTACAGCATACTCGACCCTATGCCCCTTCTATTTGCAGTATGACAAGCATTTTTTTTTTCATTTCGCCTTTCGAGTTTTGTCATTTTTGGTTCAGTTCTGTATGACTGTGGGCCAATAAATCTGTGCCTAATGTCAGTGTGAATTTTTAAATTTATTTTAATGAATATAAATTGGAACATAGAAATCAATAGGAAAATATATTAATGTTAGAGTGGCACAGTTGTATTTCAGATTTTTGACGATTTATAGCTTAAATCTTCGATCAATCACATATTGTGCAATACTTTAACCATTTCCGGTCCACAAAAAATAAATAAAATGTTCCATTAGGTCCATAATAGATTTACAGAATTACAGGGTAAAACAATACATTCAGGTTTTTATTTTGACACTAAACTGTATTTTGACACTAAACTGCTTGTATTTTGACACTTAACTGATAAAGAAGAAAAATGTCGAATGACATTCGACATAGGACTGGAATAAAGTCGATGTCGAATGTCATTCGACATAGGACCGGAAAGGGTTAACAGAATTTCACCGCTAGTAAGGAGAGTCGTTAACAGAAAAAGCCATTTTGTTATTCACAGGCTTCAAAGTGTTTAACCTCTTGGTGAGTGACTTTTTGCAAATAAAACTGCATATGGGGAGTGATTTATTTTGAATTCGATGTTTTATTTATGCAGTATCATAGTTATATCAAAAAATTTAAAAAAAAGGAGGTTAATATTGCTTTGGTGGGACATTGTGCTATGATGAGCTTCCAGGGAGAAGTAACACTAACACACCTAACAAACAATGATCTCAAAATGAACCAGAAGTATCAAACCATTTCAGTGGCAAATCTCTCAGAGTGTAATAACTATAATCATTTTCGAGGATTTTCACCAGATAACTCCAAGCTTATCGATATTTTATTTTGGAAATTGGGTTGCAACTGATGTTGAATTGGGCCACATGAAGCCTGCCAGTTGTGCATCGCTGCTCAAGTGGGTAGACACTCTGACCACTTTGCTCTAGAGACATTAACTGGTTTAGATTGAGATCACTATACATACTAATTAACCATACAGTCCTTTTATGCTCATTTTGGTTCAAATATGTGTTGCTGATGACTTTACAATAATTTCATTGTAATTTATCATAACTGTATTTATGGATAAAATGCTGGTATTATAATGTTTGATTTAATGCTGCAAAGGAACTGTTTCTCCATCTTACGCTCCTCTTACAACTGCCCTTCCAGTAGGTGAGTAAAAATCATACAAAAAACAGTAAAACCATTATTAAACATTTACTATACTATATCAGGTATCACTGAAATAAGTTGATGTAGCTTTTATTATGTATGTGCACAGGTATAACATTTCAATCTCCGTAATAAGAGTTTATTTGGTATTCAGAAGAACCTTATTAATACTGACAGCCGTCAGCAGTAATCATCCCCTATTAGTGTGATCTCAGTGTTTAGTAGTGCAACGTGATACCTGGCACCCTCCGCAGTTGAAATGGAGCGGCAACAAGTTGTGTGAGGCCGGCACGTGATTGCTCTGATATACACAATAGCCGCTCGGGGGGATGCCTCTGACAATGGGTAGCTGGTGCCACACACCTGTAATATTAAATCTGGAACCCTCCCTATCTTATGACCCTGTAGATACCCACCCCATCGGGAGATTTAATAATGTAATATAGAAGCCCTTCACTAATTAATTTGCTGCATCAGTTATGTTCAGAACCTGAACACCACTGTTATTTATTTATTTTTTTAAATACAATTTCTTCTATATTTCCTGATTTCGCCATCTAACCACTAGTTCTTCATTCATAAGATTTTTTTGTGTACATATTTCTAACTTTGAAAAAAAACTAAATATATTTCATTTTGTCATTATTTGTGTATATTACATGATGGACATTGAACATATTAAATAGCACCCTTATCTCCAAACTAGTTGTGTGCAGGGGGGCAATGGGTGTATTTCATTAATAAAGGATTTTTTCACCTGAGTTGGTAGAGGGGTGATACCTGATCTCCCTATTGCTACCTGCAGGTGGGCCTTATTTGTTGCTAAGGATTATCTCCTCCACATCGAAAGCAACAATACACACCCTTATTTAGTGCCAACCAAAAAGCATTTGACATAATACATCTTTATTGAGTATTCACCATTTTTTATCATCCCATACACGAGGCAGATTGTGCCCGTTTTCAATAGGCCAAGCTTGCTTTGAAGTTATGTTCACTTTGATCTGATGTTTATAAGGACATCCTCCTATATTTATTATGTTTTAAATAAATTCGGTTTTTGCATTCACAAAATTGTATATTTATAGTAAGTAATATTCTAAAAAAAAATCTAAAATATGAAAATTTGCTAACAAAAAGTGCAATCAAAAATGGTTTTATAATAAAAGTTATTTTTCAAACATCTACAATAATTTCGTTATTTTTAATATTATTAAAAAAAGCTGCCATTTAAAGCTTTGTTTCAAATATCTTCATTGGCCCTTCATTCAAAACAACAGTAGTTAATCTGCAATCTTAACAAGGCATTTACCTGCCGGAAAACATAATAATATCCGTAACGGGCGACCAAAGATCAATTCTCCCCTTCTCCCTACTTTGGTGAGGTGAGTGGGTGGGGGGGTATTAGGGGGTGGTGGTAGGAACAGTGGCAGCTCGCTCCTGTTGCTATCCAGTCTCTGCGTGACAGTCGTCCGGGTAACATTCCCAAAAGTCCGTTCTCGGAAGAAACTCATTTCTCTCCCGTCTTCTCGTCGCAGCAGCCTGGGGTGTTTCCATGGAGATGGCATGCTATAGACAACCGTATTCTGCAAGTGCGTATATATTTTGGCTTTCACTCGACCCGTGACAAAACACTTTCTCTGTCAACGCCGCCCCCACCTCTTTTCACACCTTTACACTTTATAGCAAATCTGCCCACACTTTAGGCTTCTCATATATTTCTACAATTACCATTCTCGATTTCATTACTCAAAATCCTTACTACATATCCAATGTTGAGTTAAGTGTTTTTTAATAAGATTTGTATTTAGTTTTTATCTATGTGGTTTTTTAAGTCACCTTGAAAGTATTTGACATTATTAAATCAGGGGTGTGGCTTTTTGAATTGTTTGTATTAATTTAGAAACCTAAAATTTCAGTGTTACATTAATTTCGTGATTATTGAATTTTAAATTATTTCATACTCCAGTACTGTCATGATTTTCTTATGCCCTGATTCTTTAACGCTGATTCAACCATGTTTTGTCACATAAAATCCCGCGTTTTTGTTTTTCTGTCCTTAAAAACTGAAATTTAAAAATGGCCTTTTCTGGAACCCATTATGGTTTTCCCAGATTAAAAGTTTTATTCTGGTCCCTTAAGAAACCTCGTAAGAGAGTCTCACTATATTGCAAAATATTAAAGAAATAGGTTTGAACAAAACTATTATCATTTAAAGTGAATAATGTCACAGGAGGGATGAGAATCAGTATGTATTCAGTACATCAAGATCTCGTTGGAAATTCTTCTTTATTCAAACCTTTTGGTGTCATCACTTGTATAACTTTCCCCATAGTTGGGTTTGTTTCTAAATGAAAAGGTGTCAATCAAAAAAGAACATGTCCAAATAGTGAAAAAAATAGTTGCTGATAAAGATTTCATCTCATCAATGATATGGAGCAGTTTAAGCTTTTCATTTCAGTAAAAACAGATTTTCATATGCTTTATGATCTGTTGACACTAAAAAGAATTGCTTTAACGCATCCATATCATTGATAAGATGAAATCTGCATTATCAACAACAAAAATTCATCATATGAAAATTTTCTTTTTTTATTAATACCTCCTTAAATGTGTCAGATGACAGGACACAAAAAATAATGACCAAGAAGTGGGTGTCCCAGTGATAACGACCCAGAGGCAGACTGAGGAAGAGGGTGGGACTGAGGACTGAGGACTGGAGGCGAATGGCGAGGGACCGCAGCCAGTAGAGAACATTTGTGGAGGAGGCCAAATCCCACCTTGGGATGTGGCGCTTTGATAATGATAACTAGCTGGGACGAGACCTACCATGTCTCATGATTGTAATCAGTATTTAATGTGAGTGTGTTTTGGTTTCCAGGTGACGGGGGCGGAGTGGGCTACCATGTTCAGTATGTGGAGTCCCAGGAGCTGTATTCACAGCCACAACAAGGGCCTAGTCAAATGTAAGTTGAACAGATAGTCCGTGGGTAGGAGACATGATTTCACAACTCTATACCCTGCATGTGTTTTGTCATTTCTGATTATTTAATATGAGTACTTATAGTTAATTGAAATCATATTGAAGAAAAAAGTTGTGATTTTATGTAGCAAAAGTATAATAAAAGCTTTATTTTAACCCTTTGACTGCTGAATATACAGCGTGCAACTATGTTTAGTAAGAATTAACATAAAAATTGAAATGAACTCTTGGCGTGCCGGATGGTCTTTTTCATATATTTAAATGAACTGTAATCGTTTGTTAACAAAAAATCAATCCACAGATATATTTTGTATCGCATTAAATTCGGTACAAGTTGAGTAATACATATTTGAAGTTTGCTTACGTCAGTACGGCTGAAATTTTTTTTTTTTTTAAATCGACATTACTGTTTGTATTTACAGGAAAACCTTTTGCAATCTTATTTTTATTTAAAAGGATATTTATTCAGCCACACGAAAATACTATAAAAAACTTCATCTTTATTAACACACTTAAAGCGGGAAGAGTAGTTCTACCCGCTCGGCCGACTGTCGCTTAACGGCGGGAAGGGTAGATCTACCTTTTCGGCCGCTTCGACTTCAACGCCAGAAAAAGTATTGCTTTCTCAATGTTTAGTATGAACATTATATACCAATCTGTTCGTAAAGGTTCAAAGTATAAGTAGAATATTAAAAAAAAAATGTTATAAGTCTTTCTTATTCTTTAATCTTTACATCTTTTGCGTATATGGATATCTCAACACAAATCAACATACAGCTTTGTTTACTATTTCTAATTGAGGTTAACGAAATTGAAATGGGCTTTCGTTGAGGAATCATCATCGAATTCTCTGAAATATACCCTACAAGATAACACTTTTACGAATTTTAATGGCCCATGTTTTGGAATAAGCTGATTAAATATTTCTGTCTCTGTTTGCCAGCGCATGACTCTAACGTAAGCGAGTGAGAAAAATATAGATTTCCGAATGCGCGCCATTTTATTCTCCGCCTGTAAACAGACAGCGATAACCTAACGCAGGTAAACGGACTGCAATAAATATTTACAAATGAATTTCACTTTTAAAAAAGTTTATTTGCAACAGGTTGTGTATATGAAACGGCTCGAGAATATTGAATGTGGTTTTGTCGAATATTTAAAAAGATTAAAACAATTTTAAAATGGATTCCGGAAATAGCGAAAGTAATGACGAAATATTCGCAGATAATTTATTCGAGTGATTATTTGCCTGAATTTGGTAGTAACAGTGAAGATTCCAGTGATAGTATAGAATTTTCTTGTACGCGGAAATTGCCAGTAATACCATTAGAGTTCAGTGATTCGGAAGGAAGTGATTCGGAAGTAGAAGTGGTTGACTGGTGTGAAATGGACAATCCACCAAACATCGAACCATTTCTAGGTCATGCTGGTGTTTGTGTAACACCAATCCATTCTGAAAATACAATGAATGTTGTAGAATTGTTTATGGGAAATGATGGTAGAAGAAATTAATCGTTACCACACTCAAAATGAATCAAGATATAGACAAACTAAGAATTCCCTGTGGAAGTGGAAGCCCGTGGACATTATAGATTTGAAAAAAAATGTTGGGAATAATTTTGCTTATGGGACAAGTGAAAAATGATACGAGATGATAATCAAAACTGTTTGGGTGTACATTCAAATATTTATTCTAAAACTTAAATTATAAAATTTGCCAACGAAATTCCGTAGAAAAATATGAAAAGCATATTGCGGTAAGTGATTATCTTTAATTTCATTGAAAAATAACTTATACAGTTGTTTTGGACTTGTATTTGTTCTTTACCCCGTTCCAATGGTTTTTGTCCCCTACCCTCCGCACTGGGTTTTATTGCTGTTTGTGTCGAGGTCCACTAAATACTCTGAAACTTATACTTTTTTATGCTACCGACGATGTAACACGTGGTCATTGGTTTTGTTATCATTTAGGCCAGTGTCAAATCATTATTATATGACATTCCATCGAATTCAAAGCTCTCTACACTTCAAACAACATAATATTATAGCAAAACATAGATTTTCACCTAAGTTTATTGCGTAACTTTACCAAATATGTATATAACTTCTTTGAGACTCTTATAGTCTAGGGTGTGAAGAGTATACAAATAAATTTTCTCTAAAAAATATTAATTTTTGTCGAAGATGTGGCCATTTCAAACCGAACCGATATTTTCACACCGGACCTTTGTTTTTGCCCGCTACAGGGAGCAGTTGGTTTCCGCAACTACCCGCTTTAAGTGTGTTAATTAAACTTTTTTTAGTGACATGAGGGAGAAAAAAACCATTTCTCCGAATATAAGTAGTTATTCCAGAAAAACCACTCATACAATTTGAAAAAATACATTATCTGAGAAGATATCATAATTGTCAAAAACATAATTTTATAAAACACTAGTGAGTTATTACGAAATTACAAGTCGGGAATCGCGTGGCGCGCAGATTGACTTTTATACCCGGCACACAACGGAAGTTGTACCTTGCAGGGAATCCGGCATTCTAAAGAATAAATCTATATTATGTCACTTTTTTAAATGTAATGATAATATATTAAAGATCAAATTAATATGACTAAACTACAAAAAGGTCTAAAAACCGCCGAAGCACTTGCAACTTACAAACCTTTTTTTTTAACTATGCCTGAGAGCAAATATTTTTATCACCTATGCTTGAAATCTGCAGTAGTAGTACCCAGCGGCCTCCTGTCTATGCTTATTATTCCTCAAAAATCAAGATTATGTAACATAATTATAAACTTATATTTTCCAGGGCCTATCCAGTATACACGGTTGGTGAAGGAGCGTCCAACTACAACGGCACAGGTCCCGGGGGGCAGTGGTATGCAAGCTCGGGAAGTGGCGGGGCCCAGCAGGCCTCGCACCACTACCACATCTCAGGGGCCCCCACCGAGGAGGCCGTGGGGCCCATGCAGCGTTCCTCCCCCCAGACAGTGGCCGCTGTGAGTAACAAACAACCCTTTCTCCCATGTGCTTGCGGTGACAGGTTTCAGAGTGCCTAACCTAACCTGTGTTGATGAGATACTGTACGACTCAGTATTTTATCAAAGCACCCCTTTCTGTCAACGTGGGTTGTCATTTTAGTGGTGGAATTAATAATGGCTTTTAATCAACTTTGAGTAATAGGTGGAATCCAACGATGTAAGATTTTTTTCCCACCTTTTGCTTAAAAGAACCGTCATCAGAAGGGGAAAAGATGGGGTAGGGAGAGGAGTTAAGGCGAGGTGAAAGGGGAGTATGGAGCTGGTGGGAACAGATTGTGCTTTTTTAGTTTCAACTTGAAGGTGGCGAAAAAGGCAACCCCTTATGCGTCTGTTAAGTTGAAGTGATGTTAAAAAAATAGTCAATATTCAAGTAAAGAATAAATGGAAAGAAAGAGCCACAAAATGTGTTGCATTTGCGCATGGCGCATGCTTATTTACTTAATAGTAATATTTAGCAGTAAAGTAAGGTATCTCCCAGCAAGTCAGCTTTTCCAACGAGACATTAGACAAGTAACCCTAACCTAGCATCTGTCTTTTGAGATGTAAAAGCCCACTAAGTGGAGGTAATTCTGTGAAAGGGTAATGATGCATGGCACTATTGTACAATATAACTAATAGCGCTTCCTTTGCCTCTAGTAACTTCAATTCCTTCTTTCTCCCTGGCTTTTAACACATTGATTTGGAATGCTACTTACCATATAATATTTGTTAGTCAACCATAATATTATCAATAATATAATTAATTATGTACAGCTTTAGTTACAGAAGCATGTTATACCGCATTACAAAGAAATGTGTGACTGCGTTCGATTCACAGTTGCGATTGAACAAAATTGATTGACGGGAGTAGGCTGTGAGATCAGCAATTTGTTGTGTACCAAGTACTAACCCATGTTGTGTGGCTTGTGCCTTCCTTGTGGTGTGTGGTTTAGGAGGCGAGTTACCTGGGGGCCCAGGGGGGGCAGGGGAGCCCCGAGGAGGGTCGCGAGAGCGCCGGCGCCGCGCACGCCGCCCGCAGCTCGCCCGCCACTGTAAGTCAGTTCACAGTAAGTCATGTCCAACAACAAACAACCAAACAAATAAACCAACCAACCAACCAACACTTAGCGTGCATGCCCTCTCATCTGCTTACATTTTAGATCTTGCATGTAAGATTTATATATAAATCAGAAACTATTACATTTGTATTAATTAATATCCTGTTGATTGATTACCTTGACATATTCGCCGCCGATCACGCCCATGGAAGTTGCGACTTTTATCAGAGTGTCGGCTCTGCCCTAGGGTGATCTTTCCTTTGTTGTAATATACACATAATTCATGTAAAACGTGAGTCAAGTCATATCAACTATTTTTTTTATAATTTAATTGAATTAAATTTAATATTATTATTGAGTTCTGCTATTTTCAGTTTTTTATTTTTTAGTGACAGCTGTTTCGGCGTTTAAGGCCATTGTCAAACTGTCTTAAACGCCGAAACAGCTGTCACTAAAAATAAAAACTGAAAATAGCAGAACTCAATAATAATATTAAATTTAATTCAATTAAATTATATAAAAATTAAAATGGAGTTCTACAAATTGAACACAAAAACTATAAATAAACATATCAACTATCACAAATTGATATTTATTCTTTTATCACACAAGGCCGGTGGGGAATGTGTCAAACCTTCTTATTGTTATATCTTTCCTTGATTGAAAGCAGCTGTGTTTTTCTCTTGTACCAAGCTACATATTATTATCATATTCGCTTTGGTACCCTAAAACTAAACGCCATCGCCTGAAGCCCTGTTCACAAATATTATGTTTGGCGCTTTGACTATTTTCACATGCAACTTTTTCGACTCCGCTGCCTTGACCTGACTCATACTAGGATACACATGCTATCTGCTTTATCGCAAAATTACATAATGCAATATTATACCTCTTAAACTATTGTCAATCCTTAGATTTATTAATTCGAAAGAGATAGAAATAGATCTGGTGTATAGAAAACGTCTTCACCTTTGTTATCTGCTTCCAGTTTTTAGCCACATAAGTATGCGGTGTTGGTATACAACATTGTCTAGTCACCTTATTTGAGGCCCCCTGACACTTCTTCGCCCTGAAAGCTTATTGCCAGCTATTCATCTTTGCATATGCCCTGCCTAGTGAAGTTATTGCACTTTTATAAATCTTCCTATCGACGATTGTTTAAATAGTTTATATAACTCATGGTTGTACCTTGTCAGCCGGGAACCACTTTCGTCTCTCCTAAAATTCTTCTAAGGAACTTCCTCTCAAATATTCTTAGTTTGGGCCCTAGCACTGGCCTTATCAGTCTTTTATGAAGTTTGAATTGTTATTTTTCTCGTAAGTAGCCTCGATTTGACGCTCTGTAAATTCGCCGATCACTGATCACTAATATGAATATTTCTGTCAAATTCAATACAATGGAATGCTGAAAATGCCTCAAAATCGTAGCGCCAAAATAATAAAATTACTATAACAAAATAATAAATATGAACAGGGCTTGATTCAGAAAAATATTGCGTTAGCTAATAATGGAACTTTTACATACACGTAAGGATATATGTATTACAACAGCTTCTTTGGAAAATTTACTTTTTTTATCACTAAGCTTAAAAAAAATTAAGTTCCTTTCCTTGTGAAAGCGCAATCTTTACTTTATTTTTTGTATGTAGTGGTAAAATAATTATACAATATAGAATAGTTAGTAAAATATAAGATAATACTTTTGACCTATTAATCTAAATGAGTATGTATCTACCAAGTTACACATTGCACATACAGCAACTAGGTACTGAACTTTGAGCATGTTCCAAAAATTTCATACGTCCAGGTCACAACTTTAAATCACAGGTAAATTCTTCACCTGCACCAAGTTGAATTTAAGCATCGAGTGATTGTGCACATTGTACGGTATGCCCATCTTCACGGTATAGAATTTTTTAACGTCCAGTTTTAATGGCTGCTTTAACGTAAGCATTGAGTGATTGTGCACAATGTCTCTTTTAACCATCTACCCTGTATAGTGATAGCTTGTTGCGTATCCAGTTGCAATGGCTGCTGGAGAACTACGAGACGGCGGAGGGGGTGAGCCTGCCGCGCTCCACGCTGTACAGCCACTACCTGCGCCACTGCGGACAAAGAGATCTGGAGCCCGTCAACGCCGCCTCCTTTGGGAAACTGATACGGTCCGTGTTCATGGGCCTGCGCACTCGGCGATTGGGCACAAGGTAAAACTAATCATTTTTATTCTTGGGGTAAAGGAGGCGCATCTTTCCTTCCATGATTGTTCCCGTGGGGTGTCCATGCTTCATTCTTTCGGGTGTCATTCCTAAGATTTTTTCTGAAGCGGTTTTGACAATAATATCGCCTTGCATCAAAATTACTGGTTAGTAACCGAGTTGACTAATTTATTTATTTATTTATTATTTTACTTAACAATACTTTTTTTTTGGTTGGTATAATTGCCCATCCCACTAGGCATAAATAAGCCTGTGTTGGGATGGCAATTTGCAAAAGTAGTTTTTTAGCTACATAGTAACATGTTAATATTGAAAATATAGTACATACATAATAAAAATAATATAAGTAAATGACAAATTTGAAGATATAGAATCTACATATTAAGAACTAAATTAAACTTGGTTTTTAAGGTAAGTAATGATATTGCTTTTAAAGGAGCTTTTGTTTGAATGTTTTTGATGGTGCTGGGCAGAGAATTGAATTGATTAATGGCGTTTAATGCATCGGTTTCCCACCCAGGCGTCGTAGGTTCAGTTCCTCTGCTAGCTAAGTTCTTCATCACAGCACAAGCAACAGTTTTTGCTTATTACGATGGTAGTAGGATTTTTTCAATCAAGTTATTTGAAACTCGGGAATCTTTGTCTTTTAAAAAATATATGTTTAAACTAACTTCATGGGGGTTATATCATAATTTATTAATTATAAACTATGTAATTTCCAGGGGCAACTCTAAGTATCACTATTATGGCATCCGAGTGAAACCGGGCTCCTCCCTAAGTGGGGCCGCCTGCCAGGGCGAGGGGGGCTCCAACACCGCAAAGGGGCGCTGTGGCAGTGGAGGCGCCGCCGGGGGGCGCGCACACGCCCGCCAAGATCAGTTAGAGCAGGGGACCAACTCCCACATGCACCAGCACCATCAGGTGAGCCAACAAACAAGCACCCTATAGAATTCTCCCATCTCTTGGGTGATTTAATCTCATGTGCAAATATAATAAGGCAATAATAAACCACAAATGAAAAGACAGTGGAGAAATTGCTTTATGTATAGGAGCTATGTATGCTGAGATCTCTACAGCAGATAATCCCATGAAGTGTGATCTATTCCGATTTTAATGAATACTGATGTCGCCAGTTTACGTAAAACCTTTCGGTTCCAAGGCCCCAGACAGACCAATGACTTTATCTATTCAATGGATGAGATGCTTGAATGTTTAAAAAATGAGTGTGTATTTTAAAATGTTATGTTAACACATTGTTTGCGGGACCCGACAAATGTCGTTTTTTGCGGACTGTCAGTTGTTTGCGGGACACGACAAATGTCGTTTTTTGCGGACGGTCGGTTATTTGCGGGACACGACATATTACGTGTTTGTTTATTGGGCTGGGTCGCAACTAATTATTATAAGTTCTCCTTCGTTGACAGATTAAGGTGGAAGTTTGTGCTAATAAACAAAAAATCAACAGTCATAGATTTATTTTGCGATCTTTGTTGTTAGTTCAGATTTAGCCGTTTCCCGCATTAGTCTGTTTTTCATGCCGCGTAGTTTACCATGCTATCTTTTATGGGGAATATTTCAAATTGAAAATATGTGTAATGCCATTTACCAAATTGATAACAATTTAGAAATATGCTGAAATTATAAAATAATCAGATTGATTTTATCTATGATGACCAAACATCACGCATAATTTCTAATGAAAAATATTGTTTGGTTTAGAAGTTGTGCCGATTTTAAGAAAGTTATATATTTTTGCGCTAATCGCTAAAAAACGCCCGCTTCCGGCTAAAGTCTATTGTTCGAGACGCCCGATTACAATGTGTTAATCAATAATCTCTAATTTTTAGTTTGTATGTAATGTTCAACATAGAAATAAGAAATTTGTGGATTTATTACCATTTTCAGTATTTGGGAGATGGGAATGGCGCTATTCCGGACTTTCCTGAAATCCAATTCAACGAAGCCCTCCCCGGAGACTGTACTTTGGAAGACGTTGACACACTCAAGTTAGTTCTCATGCTTATTGAAGTTACTTTGTTTTCACTGTTATTTGAACCAATTTCCCCGTCATATTGTGAACAATGAAACATTGAAATTTTCAGATCTATATACCGAGAACATTGTGAGGCTTTCTTGGATGCCGTCCTTTCACTAGAACTGTCAACTGTGGAATCTTTGTGGAGGGAGTTTTGGAGGCAGAACAACAACAATGATTCTGACGAATGCGAAGAAGAAAAATACCTTTCCAAGTAAGCAACATTACTCTTTTCATTTTCTGCATGATTTAACAAATTTGTTCCGAAAACAAAATTACTACAAACTTGCAAACTGATCTACAGATTATATTGTGGCAGCTGGACGACAGCTGCTATGCTATTTTGTGGTAAAGACTTCAAATGTCAATTTTGATTGAAAATTGTTCCAATCATATTTGTTTTTTTTATTATTTTCTTCACCATAAAATAAGGGTGATAGTGCTGTGCCTGTCTCGCTAGGAAATCCTGTGTTGAGAGCAGGCGCAGTTTATATCATAGTTAAAATGTCTTTCTTTATCATTCTAAAATATGGATAGTCAGAGTGTCTTATATGAAGGAGAGAACAATGCCATCATACAGAACATTGCTTCTTACGAGGAATTACTTGCATAGGTCTAGAAAGAGGCGATTACTAAAAGTCTTTCTTATAAAAAACATACATAGGAAAAACTATAATATCATTTGTATTTTCAAAATTAATGATTGTATTATTGACACACTGTCCTTGTTGCAACTCACCCAGTCCAACATCCCTTTTTGTGAACTCGGAAACAATTAATTTCTTTAGCCCCAATCCACATTAGTAATTATGGATAGCATTCTCCATTGTTCAGAATGTCAAGATTTGTCTACTCCAGTCTTGATTTTTTTGTCTAAATGATTTAGTGTATTTAGGCAAATAAACTTTTAGAGTAATATTTTCTATTGATATCACTTAAATCATGAACTTCATCAAATTTTTTTGGCTGGGGTATAGTTAAAACCAGGGGCTAAGCCAACTTATTTTTGCCCAAACCTTATTTTTTAACCCTGTTAACTCCGTTTTAACGAGTAGTAAGATATTAATGACATTTTAAAACATTGTTTGTTCAGTCGATAAAACATGTAACTAGCCGATAAATGATTTAATTGTGTTGTATCATCAATAGGCGGTGTTGGTAGTCCAAATCCCGAGATAATCTGGAAATATTCTCGAAATAATCACTACGCCCCAAACGTGGGGCCACACTCTATCTGACCTTGTATTTTATGGCCCCACGGTTGGGGTGGTACGCACGGAGAGTTTAATGACAGAACAAAATTTTTCCTAAATATACATTTGGTTAAAGCTCGTCTTCAACTTGACCCCGGCCGAAAGAATGCAGCCATTATCTGGGTAAAAGTCAATATGTGTAGTCCTATTAACCTCTTCGTGCGTACTGCCCTAACCGTGGGGTCATAAAATACCAGGTCAGATAGCGTGTGGCCCCACGTTTGGGGCGTAGTGATTATTTCTCAAATATTTCCAGATTATGACCGGATTTAAACTACCAACGCCGTCTATTGATGATACAACAAAATGAAATCATTAATCGGCTAGTTACATGTTTTATCGACTAAACAAAGGATGTTTTAATATGTCACGAATATCTTACTACTCGAAAGGTTAAGAGTATGTACCTTTAAGTGGTCATGTTATGTGATGTGCGTGCAGGACCAAGTTGTACCAGCTGTGCGGGCTGGCGGAGGTGCAGCGCTGGGTGCGCGCTGTGGATGTGGCCTTCTACCAGCGCCTGGTGCAGGTGTTGCTGCCGGACGTGCTGCGGCCCATCCCCTCACCCCTAACGCAGGCCATTCGGAACTTTGCAAAAGGTTTACTATCCTTTCCTTTTTATACATTTCAAGTCCATGTATTTATTTATGAGAAGTCAAATAATCAATTACCTGTTTTATTATCATTCTTTGATCTCCCTTTCTAGTGTCAAAATGTTTTCAACCCAAAACATTATCTCAGTTTTCATCACAGTCCTAAAGTAGGTGGCATATTACCTAGAGATCTTTACAGAATAAATTGATAATGTCACTATAAATATGCATGTACATATTAAAATATTTTGTATCTTCAAAGGTGCATTAAAAACACAACCTCACTAAGAAAGGGAAATAAAATTACTGATGAAGATGAACACTCAACTGTTTTTAACGTGGGTATAAATATAACATCTCGTATGTATATAGAATAAATATCAGTATTTATTCCTTAATCTGGTAACTTATTTGTTATGATGATGAACATAAACGTAACCCCTTGCAAATGCTAACTCACCCCCTTTGCGCTCATCACCTCAAATTAAAGCCTAATAACTAAGAAGAAGACCTATATTATTTTTCTTTCAAAAGAAAGGCATAAATTCTCAGGTTACGAATAACCTGACAATATGTAATTCCTCCCAATACCATCATAATAGGCAGAAAGCTAGGCAGAGGATTGAACTCTTGACTCCTGGGTGAGAACCCGACTATATGACATAATAATCTGTATTAAAATCCTTCAGGTCTAGAATCCTGGTTGGTGGGCGCCATGGGTGGCTGTCCGCAGGGCATGATCCGCTCCAAGGCCGGACCGGCCGCTGCACTGGCGCAGTCTCTGCGCCGCTACACGTCGCTCAATCACCTCGCACAGGCGGCACGCGCCGTGCTGCACAACTCGCAACAGATCCAGCAGATGCTAGCCGACCTCAATAGGGTGGACTTCCACAATGTGCAGGTAACCAAACATTTAAAAAAGCTATAGAAATCTTAGATATAATCGGAATTTTCATTTCATTCCTGACTCAGCTCAGGGTTTGAAGTTCGATCCAAAGTTTGATCAATTTCTTACTTCGAGCACACCAGACATGCCCACAACACACTTTCATCTATTCAGTGATCTTTGGGTTAGTTGTGTAATGCTTCCCATGGATCTATTAGAGGAGGTCTTCTAAGGAACACTAAGCCTAAATTGAATTGTTTTATTACAACCACTAGTGACTAGATCAATGTGTGTTATTGTGTTGCTTCCTTCCAGGAGCAAGCGTCCTGGGTGTGCCAATGCCCCAGCGGCGTGGTGGGGGAGCTGGAGGCAGACTTCAAGCGCACGCTGCAGCGCCAGGCCTCGCTGGAGCAGTGGGCAGCGTGGCTGGAGGCCGCCGTGCGCCGCGCCCTCCGCCCGCACGAGGACTCGCCGCACTATGCGCATCACGCCAGGCAGTTCCTGCTCAAGTGGAGCTTCTACAGGTGAGACACGGTTGCTTGATTGTTAACTTCTAGGAGCAAGATATTGATTTAATTTTCTGTCTAAACATGAAAAATCTTCCCAGAAAAGAGACAGACATAGCAAAACTCATTATTACAAATGTTATCAAGCTGTATAAAGAAGAAAAGAAAGAAGTCTTCTTTAATGGAAGAAAGCCTTCCATTAACTTGTCCGGACGGCACGAGGCAAACGTGTGAGACAGCCTAGCAACGCACGCCTCTCGTCATGTGCACGTGTCTGTGAGGCGGTGTGCGCCCGAAGCACGCCCACACAGCATGACTACACCTGCCTCTCGCCGTGTGGACGAAGCTATTGATATACTCAGGCCTCCCATGTAGAGTTAATATAAGAATAAAATACCATATGTTACTTCCAGTTCCATGGTTATCCGAGATTTGACTCTTCGCTCCGCAGCTTCCTTTGGGTCCTTCCACCTGATTCGCCTTCTGTATGACGAGTACATGTTCTATCTTATTGAACACAGAGTCGCAGCCCACCAGGGAAGTGCTCCTATTCAAGTCATGGCCGAGGTAATAAATAAGCTATTGCTATTTACGTATGAATCAAACACATGCATGATGTTAATCGATTAATAGTAGCAATTGATGGTTCTAAAGTTAAACACGACAGAAGTTCTAAATGGAGAATATTGCTTGCTAGTTTCTCTTTCTGTCCACAAACTTATTTGAGCTGGCGGCCAAAAGAGGAAGAAAAAAAAAATGTTTGCACTGTGTCGTAAATATCACCTGTACTAAAGTAAACGCCACAGCTTTTTGTGGTGTGCGATAATATTTGGAAACCAATCGAGCACTCTATTCTCATACTGTGAAAAAATATACCGGTGTAGGAATATTGTCTCCCTAAATCGCATTTCATGATGTGTTACGGGCTTATGAGCAAAAAAAAATGATATTGAAAATGTTAATGTAACCAATGGAAACAAGCTTTTATGAAGTTTTCATACTAGATTTTCAATGTTTGTTGCAAACAGAAAGACCTGATGAACGGTTCCCTGGAGGAGGAGGTAGCTGAGGGAGACTTCGAGGATCTGCTGCACCCGGGAAGCCTGAAGCGAGAAGCACCGTCCCCGACCAAGAAGATGAAGATCAGCTAGTGCTCCGGTCACTTCTGTCAAACCCTGCCCCTAGTTTAGCCTACAGTTTGTTATTACCAGCGGAGGTACAGATCATTCAAATCATCCATTGATATTAATGTACAGAGCATTCAAGTATCTATCTATACTCCAGACGCCGAGAGATTGTTCGCAGCAAAATTGGGAACCACAATTAATTTTGTACTAAAAATATGCATTACATTAATGTGGTTCCCGATTACACTGCAATCAATCCCTCAGGGGGGCCATTATATATTGTATTATCCTCACTGCAAGTTATTTACATGTATATATATATATATATGCAGTGGTGTAGGGATAATTTCCCAGACCCCAGGGCAAGTTTGTAAACCACCCCATATGCTTTGAATGCAAACCAATAACAGATATATATATATATATATATATATATATATATATATATATATATATATATATATATTTATGTTTTTTACATGCCAATACAATATTTATTTAATGCAACTGTCGCTACTCCACTGTTCATATACGCGGTGTACGAAAACTCATGGTACAGGGGAAAAATGTGATCATCTCCAGAACTCAAGTTTTTTCGAATTGATCATTTTTACTTTTGAAAAAAATGTTTTTTTTTGCAATTTTAGGATTAAGAAACTATTGGAGCTGGGGTCTACGCTTTGATGTATTTTAAAAGTCGAAAATTAACAGCTCAAAGTTACCCCATAGTGACTGAATGTTTTGTTAACTTCGCACTCGATTTACTCAAAAACGAAAGCTCAAATCAAAAAAGTTTTACCACTCAAACTATTCTCACCAGTTTCCCGCTTGTACCACCACATTCGGGACACCGTCTATATGTATGTATGTTAGATCCTTTCTTGAATGGTTGTTTAATTGTCAATGTAGCGGTGCACGCCTACAAAAGTAAGCTTGTAAAACGAACTGAGTTTCTAATTGAATTGTGCCTGTTTCCTATTGCTGAGCCTAATGATCATATTTTTATATCGCCGATCAGCAATTAACGTCCATTTGAGAATAACCTATATGTATATGAATTTTATAATTTAACTTGTAATGTCCCTAATTTCTGCATGAACCTAGCTTAACCACTAATTTCACCACCTCTCTGAGTAAACTGACAATTAGCACTACTCTTCCAGTAGCGTATATTATCTGTTTCACCACCGCTGAGTAACGCTACCCGTCAAGTAAATGCCTGTTTTTACCGCCATGTTAATTCTACGGTCAAAGTTACTTGATGAGTAGTTACTTACAGTTTACTCAGAGGTAGTCAATACCCCCTAGATTTAATAAATTTTATTCATCGAATCAACGTGAAATGTTGGTAGTACCCTTGTATTTTCTTAAATGTAGGTATCTATATATTCTTATATTATATATATCTTTACATGTAAATTGGATTTACAATACCTTACATGTGTACGTATTTATATTTATTATTGTCAATGTGACCATTTAAATATTGAAATTCAAAAAATCACGTTTTGTAACTCTGTATGTCGACTCAAATTCTCAACATTCAGGTAAAAATTCCAGTCATCCTTATTTAGACAAATGAATATAAATAATCTGAACTTCTTTTATTTATTAATTTATTTCCTTTTTAATCTTTGATAAACACTGTTAAACTTTTACGAGTTAAATAAGAAATTGTTTTGTTGATTTGTTTTAAAAGGAATGCGGTGTAGTTAGAATCCAACGAGCTTATAGAAAGTGGAATTACCCGAGCACAAATGTTTAGGTTAAGTGGATGGTTGGCAAGAGTTAATATTAGGTCAATGCTTTGGGATGGAGGCGGTTATGTAGTAAATATATGTCTAGAATTTTATTTCTGTATTTAGTAAATAAAAATATTTTTTATATATGTATACCGTTTAAGAAAATTTGAGCTTTGGGAGTTTCATATTACACTAACATGGAATTCTCCATAGACCTCTCGATGATTTGTATTGTAATTCATGCCTATTTATTATTCAGTTGCATTATATAAATGGGTTCATCGGATGGCGGCATCACTTATTATTTTTATTACTCACCAGAAAATGTGTATTTTGTATGAGGTCATTGTTGAATATACCGAGGTCTGGGTTCGTTAAATCACCGGGATCGTGTTACATTATTACTAAAACCATCTATGTTTCAGTTTACCGACGAAGAATAAAGACTTGGTGATTTTACAGTCACAAGCTCACTATCACTTATCACAAGCAACACTTTAAGTACAAGTTAATAAAGAAAAGTGACGATCCCCCGATAGATGATTGTCAATAGTGGTATCCTCCTAGAAGAACCATATAGGCTGACACACTACTTCCACATCAATGCACTGGCTACAAAGTCAAATATAACACTTGCACAGACAAGTTGTCCCCGAATAAGTGTTGTCACCATCGTAGTCAACAAGGCTGCTTGCATTGTACTAAAGATTTTATTTTATTAGAAACACACTATTTGTTGCACTTTTAACTGTTCTGCTTACAAATACATATGTTATTGGCAAACTAATATGGAGTGAATTTCCTGGAAATTATTGGTGGAAACATTAATTTCTTCTGCCTAATTGTATTTTTTAAATATTTCAAGGTCCATTAATAGGTAATGTTCTTCTAAGGTGATAAATGTATTTATTTTAAGATTACACATTCTGCCTTTTTGTACAGAATATACCTGCAAATACTAAACTATATGTATATGTTGAAAAACCCAGTCTCCCAACTGAGAATAATATGTACCCCGTGTCCACTAACAAACAATACAATACATCCACGCATGTCAGAAGTTGCTTGCAATTCTATCCGCATGTCCCAACAGTCAAACAAACCCTCTGGTTAATTCTTATTACTGTATTTTAAATGTATTCAAATTATTAACTAATATATTATAACGTAAAGAAAAGGAAGGAATCAAAAGATTAGCAGGGTAAATAGAGTGATGTGTGTACGGGACTATGGTAATTTTTCTATAAACTTCTTGATGTAATGTTTGAAATTTTAGAATTGTAATATGGATGTGACCTGATTCTGTAACAATAGGAAAACTTAAATTGTATCCTGGTTTCATTGTTGACTGATTTTTTTTTGTTAAACGGCGTAATATATTTATTTAATCCAAGGTAAACTAACAAATTCATGAAAGAATTTGTTTTTTTTGAAATACGTACATCAATCTTTGAAAGCACTTTAAATTAAAAAAAATTGTTGATATTTCTCCCCATATTTTTGTTAATGTCAACTGCACTTTCAAGCCACTGTAAAATATTATAATGTGTACTTCCATATCAAGTCTTTTATACTGCAAGCATGATACTAGAATATATTTATTTTGTACTAATCATGCAGCATGTCATTGTGGAATTAAGGCAACGACCAGAAAATGACCATGTTATGTTAGTGCATGAATGTTTAAAATGATTGTTGTGGTTGTAAATGTGGTCACATGATTGTTACCAGCATTATTTATGTACCAATACCAATGCCAAGTGGTGGTTGATGAGAATATTAAACTAGTCATGTGTTATTTCTGTTTTACTTATCGCCTCTCTAGAGCTTCTTCTAACCCTCGCAGTTCAACAAACATTAAGGAATATTTAGATAAAATAATAAAATAGTATTTTACAAACATTATATTTAATTGAAAACAATTTTGTCCAAGTAATGGCACCATCATTTGTGTACATTGTACATTTTATATTACAAATAAAACAACCTAACTTTGATTCATTCGGTGTCTTAAAACAATTTACATAACACGCTATTTCAAATCAAGATGTCTTAAAACATAAAAAACAACTTGGTCGCATCTTTTTCGTTACATTTAAATATTGTATACACATTTCTAATAAATATACTTGAAATTTAGAAAAAACACTTTTCTAAACCTCTGTAAGTACACGGAGCTGTCATGTATAATTTATTTAAATACGATTTGGACGCTGCACAAAAACATTGTTATGTACATCTTAAAATTATTTCGTAAAAATGGTAACCATTAGTCCAAATTCCAATGTTTGTAAATAGGTTTTACATAGATTAAACTAAATAATTTCCATTAAATGATTGGAACAAATATTTTTTTCAAAAATAAAATTCCACAGAGTTGGACAACGATTGTATAGTGCTTCTAAGTTATACAAGTCGAATATAAAATTTCAACAGAAAAAAACCAAAATAAGATTTACTAAGAAAGATATCAACGTTCCTGTTTAAGTTTACAAGTACCTATAATATATTTTTTAATAATGTATGTTGTATTTTACAATGTGAATTATAATCAAACGCTTTTTAAAAAGAAAACAAAATAAATAAGCTAATATATTTAGAGACAACTTTTAAAAGGTGGAAACAACTGCGGAGCGTTTATCTCTGTTCTTCCCTCGAGTGATGGTCCTGGCCTTGAAGTTGGCCGCATTCTGCAAGTGCTGAAATAATAAACATTCATTCATATTCATTTCCATTCTCAATTTCTTTGCTAGTCAAATAATATCCCTTCTAGAGTAACTACAGGTCTACCATTCAATGTGTGGAAAAGCTTTTCTGCATCCCATGCTATACATAAATGAAAGAAAGATGATGTGGACACATTTATTCCATGTTATACTCGGGGATCCAATAAGTTTAATACGATTTTAATGCTAAGAGTCACAAAAGAAATAATCTCCGCTTTCTGAGATACATTTTCTACAATAACAGCTGAATTGGAACATTTGACAGCAGCAGTCACGGTCCTACTGGCGATAGCATCAATTATGAGAAAGAGGTAGAAATCACAACGAATAAATCAGTTATGGTTAAATGTTTTAAATTATAATAGGCATTAGTACCCTGAGCAGCTTGTTGTTGGTGCGTGCGGCAGGCGTGTTGGTGGAGGGCGTGAGAGGCGGGGGCGGCAGCAAGAGGGCCGCGCGTAGGGCGGGGGCACAGGCAAGATGCAGGGGCAGCCCTGCGCAGAGGGCGGAACCCAGGGCAGCATAGCGGCGCCGGGCACACCACCCCTCCACATGCAGCGTCTCTCCCTTGATACGCACCACTATGTCCTCCATGTCGTCGTCCTGAGAAAATATACATGGAGTTGGTGGAAGTGGAAAACACCAATAGCTCTAGGAAATGTGACCAAACTTAACCTTGATGCAAAGAAGGCTCAGATACCTGGGAAGCCACATTCCAAAGCCAGGAGACATCAACCCAGGAGAACTTTCTCAAAAGGTCTAAACTACTTTCAAGGGAATACGGTAAAACATGGGAGATAGCAAAATAGGCCTATAGAAGTAGGAGACCTTATCAACTCAAATTGTATAGAAAGAAAGCCTATGTAATTTAGCAAACAAGACTCTGATGCCTAGAAGGTTACCTTCAACTTACAAATATACAAACGGGTTCAAGACATTATATAATAAATCTCAAGTTCTTTTATACAAATTACTGTAACATTTTTGACATCTATTAGAGCATGTTTACATGGTCATAAAATGCATGCACTAGAGTGTGTGACCCATTGTTACAATGAGGCAACTCCACAATTTTCTATTTTGTACTTTCTTCAGTGGGCATTATTATTTGTAAATAAAAACATGACTTCACATCACACCTCTAAATAATGCAGGATGTCACGGAAAGTGGCGCGTTGTGTTTTCCTGTCCTTCTTGGCACGGTACTTGTGAGAGTCGGTAGCGAGCTGCTTCATGTCCTCTATGAGGTCCGGCAAGGCCTCCTCGCCGAACATGTCAGAGTGCTCGCGGCCCAGCTGGAAGGCCAGGGCCAGACACTCGCCAGCGTTTAGGCGCACTTCTAGGCCGGGAGAGGAAAGCATGCCTCCCAATTGACGGAGGGACCTGTAAAGAACATTTATAACCTTTACACCTGCAAATATCTTTCAGAACATATCACTATTGACTTCGATGATTGACTTCAAGCTTTGAGTCAAGGTGAGCCAGCTTTCAAGCTTATTCTCACACTAATAGTCAAGGGATATTCTTAATCAAATATCTTTCTTAGGAATTCATGAAAAGATTTCCCTATTTTTTGCCATTAGGATTAAAGATTGAAAAAACTTCCATAAAATCAAGGAAATTTTGATGTCGTGATTTCGTCCTTACAGAATCGGCTTAGTGTGAGCGAGGATAATAATACTTGGTGAAATACACTCATTGTTTGGGTGTATTAGTGGCTGTTTACATACTGTTGCATTCATACTAAGCCGATAACAAAGCTGTGTGAAAACAGTTCTAATGCTACATTTAAACTGAAAATGATTGAGTATTGGTAGATTACTAACATATTATGTACACCTTATTATCAAGTGTTTTATACTAACGGGGCAAAAGTGGTGGAACCGCCGAGCATCATGCAAACGTCTCCGGGGGCAGCCAGAGAGAGAAGCAGGGCCCAGGAGGACAAGGCTGCAGCGTGTAACGCCTCCATCTCTGTACTGACTGTGGTCTTGACGCTGCCATCACCCTGCAAATCAAAAAGCCAAATAGAACATTTATATGTCAAGGTATTCCTGGCTTAAATAGCTATATAATCAATGAAATTAATGTAAATTGCAAGTTAACTTGATCAGTTGGTTGGTCAAGTGGTCTAAAGTGTCGGGTTCCCGCGCAAGAGTCGCAGGTTCAAAGCTCTGCTAGTGAGAATTTCCTCCATTGCTGCACAAGTAACACTTTCGACGCGTAATGATTGTAGGAGAAATTAAAATATTGTCAGGTTATTTGTAACCTGGGAATGTTTGTCTTTCTTTAAAAAAAGAAAGAGAACTTACTTTGAGGTAGCTTCCACTAAAGATAGTTTCAAAGTGGCGCATCATTTCAAATATGAAGCCCATGTCATCTTCTCCCATGAATGTTAGCATGCCCAAAGCTGTTACACACTGAAAATAAAAACATTGTTCATTAAATTGGCATCCTACTACGATTGTATGCATTTGTTTTCAATACTTCAGTTATTAATATAAATAGGAAGTGTCGATTTTCATCAATACGAATAAGGTTAACTTTTGGTTATAAACTAAAAATAAAATTGTATAAATTGGGTAGGTACTTCAACAATTTCCAAGCAAATTGAATGCATATACATTGAACTGAAATTTGGATATGTAAGCAAGTACTACAGTTATTATTTTTAATCTGTTGTATTGAGTAGAAAACATCATGCAAATTATAAATTATTTTAAAAGAAACTGGTTTTATGATAATGAATTTGACTTTGCTTTACCTTAGTTCTGGCGTTGGCATTTACTGATTTATCCAGGGCAAGGACCAGCAGAACTGGCTTTAAGGTCTTATTCAGTTCCTCGCAGTAATCGTAAGCGGCAAACTGGAATCATCAAAAATAATAACCAATTATGGATCATTTTTATAGTTCAGGAGTCTAATAATTAAGCTGAAATCAAAACACACAATCACACTGCTCCAAGCCGGAAGGGTGGGATGTTGTACACTACCTGGATGGCGATGAGAGCTGCCAGGTCAGCAGCTGCCGCCTGCTCCTCGGGCTTCCCTCTCTTCAGGCACTTCTCCACGTGGTCGGTGAGCGTTAGGCGGTGACTGGCCAGGATGCCGGGGGCCCAGCGCGCCCGCAGCGCCCCTGCCGCGCCCAGCAGGCACTTTACGCGCCCCGCCGCCGACTTTTGGGAAAGCCCATCCACTGCGCCGCATAGCTCCTCGTCCATACGGTCCACATCTTTGAGTACTTCTTCACTGACTTCTTCTAGAAAAAAAATATTAAAAATAATTGAGATTAAAGGGTGACGTGACCATTATTATAGACAGCTGATCACAATTTGAACAAAAGCTGAAACGGGCCGAGGGTTGGCTATTTACGGGGACCATCCAAATGTCTAAAATTCAATATGGTGCTGATCGTCAATTTGATAGAGTTTTAAACACCCCGAGTTTAAATTCAATGAAAACAGTCGACTAGTGAAACGCGGTAACAATCTTTAAAATAAATTAAATGTAAGTTTTGAATATACCGATTGACTTTGAAAATCGATTGATTTAAACGAGGAGCGATTTAAGCAAAGACTGAGGGCAGCAGTCACATATATGCAGTCCGTGAAGCCCAGAAAAATGGCTGAAAAGTACAGGGAAATTATTTTCTTTCCTTGGGGACACACACAGCCTTACAACATCTATGGACTGCACACCACTGCAAGCAGCACTGATGTGTTTCTATAGTATATACTGCAAGTAGTCATTTCCTTTGTAATCTATTGTTTTTGCTACATGAAGTTTGGCACAAAGAAGCGAGAATGCCTAAGGTAGAAATAATAATCAAGCCATTTCGGAGATGTCTAAAAAAATATATTATATTTTACAAAAATATTTACCTCCTTCTTCCTGAACACTGCGAGCTTCCGATGGATTGGACCACTCTGACGCATTTTCATTACCAGATTCATCATCAGATGCAGAGTTGTTGGCTGCCTCAGTCCTCTTCCCCTCTGGAAACAGTTTGAAATAACATTAATATATTGTAATTTATCGTGCCCTTACTATTGATTACTTGGTTTCTTACACCATCAAATAAGACATGATATTATTTTGGTCGGTTAGTAGTTGAGTGGACAAACACGTTGGATTCCCATCCGGGCGTAGTGGGTCAATTCCTCTGCTAGCTAAGTTCTCCATCATTGCACTAGCAACATCTTCAGCTTATTATGATATTAGTACGAGTTTTTTTAAATATTGTCAGGTTATTCGTAACCCGGGAATATTATGTATTCCTCTTTAAAAAAAAAATTCTAATCAGATATTTGCCTTGATGGATGGAAACCATAAATTTAAATTGTGGCTACAACATCATTAATTATCTAAGGATTGTGTGATAATTAAAGCGATACAACATAAAGTTCAACTTTCAAGAGATAAGCATTCTTTATCAGGTACAAATAGTTGACAATGAAATATAAATAATATTTTCACAGCTTTGTAATACTAGTTGGGAGTTTGCACGCTTTAATCTGCACATGACTTTTGAACTACAACACACCTAAACATGGTGATAAATATCGCATTAAGATTAAAGGCTACACAATTCATACTTTCAATATTAGAAACTTCATATTTTATCCAAGGTTCTCAGTTTTCACCCGATGTTTGTTTTAACAAATTATCAGATTGCAGTTTAATGCTGTTAGCATGTCATACAGATCTCCGTAAAAGAATTTAATCAAATTTGAAAGCAAATGATGAAAGCCTGTTGCTTTTGATATAATAGTAACATAATCCCCATAGCAATAAGTAGAAGAAGCCTTCACCCAGTGGGGGATAAGGAATGGCTGTTATTAAATTTATTATAATTAAATATCTTGCTAACATACATAGCAATCCCGATGAGTTATAAAAACTTCTCTGGGATGTAAAATGAGATAACAATGTGTTTAATTCATAAGTGTTTACAGAGAAAATCCCACCTAGGGCTAATTGATGTAATTACATTTTCTTGTAATGATGTTATAAAAACATTGCACAATGCAATCATTATTTTTAAAAATATTTTTTTAAATCATGCTTATCGTATGGTGTTCAAAGCCAAAAAATTATCTCATTACACAATGAAGTTCATCTCTCATATTGTATCAATTCAAGCTGTCAAAAAACGATTTGTTGTGAAAATTTTCAAAACATTACACAATGAATTGAAATGTTATTTTTACACTTTAATACCAGTCTTTTCCTTCACTATCCAACGCAGTTAATAAACAAGGGAATCATTTTTACTGAATAAATGCTGTTTTTCTCCATAACAAATACAAAGGAAACAGTCATTCATAATTATTACTTTAAATGAGAGCTATGAAAGAAAAAATAGTTTCTTAGAACTTAAAACAATTTATTGACTACGTACATCGCCATAAGACTATTAAAAAAATATTATACTTTCAAAACAATTTTGTAAGCATTCATAAAATTGTCAAGATACTAAATACTGTGTCAAGGTAAGGTATAATTTTCCTAGAGTGACTATTGAATGGTGAATAGCCTGGTAGATTTATAATAACCATAATATTATTAATATTATTGAAGTGCGTGACGTGACGGGTCGGCCATATGGCCGTGATAATATGTAATACATACTTATACTTGCTCTCAAACTGAGTGACTTTGCAAGGCCGCTGACTAGGAACTCGTTGACGTTTGTAATTAAAAATAGAACAAATTCTCACGGAACTTGGCTAAAACTGTAAAGTATGTTGGTAATATTTAGCAATATGTTATATTTGGATCGAAAACGTGGGAATAATCCGAACAGTTATAGATATTCTATCGATAAAACTTTTGAGGAAAAACATATTACGAAGGCACCTAAAATAAATTAAAGGAAGCGTAACCACAAGATTAATAGCGTTATTATAAACAAAATATAAGAATTATTGACTTACCGTGCCTTCCTTTTCTTTTTCCTTTAGGCATGGTGATAGATGAACGAGAAAACACAAAAATTAACTAAAATAATTAATTTATCACTAATAAAAATACACAATCAAGAAGGTGAGCCCTGTGGTATATTAGTTTTTAACACTGTTTTTGAACACCAACATGAATTTAAAACTGAAATGAGTGTGAAATTATTTAACATGTTTAACTCCCTGGCGAGCACAGACGACTTCGACCATAGAAATTAGTATAAGATGTGTAACTACAACGTTTCCGTTTTATACCAATTGATAAATCTAGATTCTAGATAGAGGTGAGTCAACAATACACAATCCGTTAAAAGGATTTGTATTTCACAATATTTTGAAATAATTTGGAATGGGTCAATGATATTTTGAAACATAAAGAGTTTTTTTTGTAATAAAAACATCTAATATTACGGTGATTATTCTAAAATATATTTATACATAAGTGGAAATATTGGTTTATTTTCTAGAATTCATTTTATCAAAATTTTTGTTTAGTGAACTCCAAATAAGTTCACCAGTCGAAAAACGTACTCGTCAACATCTAAGTTCAAACACTTGAAAGGTAATACTTTTTTATACCTTTCCTACAACCTTTTTTTTAAAGTTATCGCAAATAACAATTTGTAAGTAAATCCCAAAATAACTAGTAAACACACGTAATATAATATCATATTTATTACGTACATTAGAACTTGTGAAATCGCTTTTTGAAAATTATTTGGACAGAACCAAACGATTGCCTAGTTCACCCCATAACAGGAACAAACAATAAATGTAATATTTCTATCCGCTTACTATTTCTTCAAATTATATAAAAATAGCTTTATTCTCGCGGTAAATGTAAATGTTTTTCACATAACCTAAAACAATTTTAAGTAAAAACTAGGTATTCGGTTATAACTTTTTTATGTTCTATTTTTACCTTTATCTTTGTATGATTATGATAACCATTTTAGTGTTTTTTTTAAATCGTTTTTGCAATGACTTATATTATTATAAAGGTAAAGGGGATACACTTAGAGTAACAATATAAAGAGACCGTACTAATTTGTGACAAATCGTTGACAAACTCGCAAAATATAGCTCTCTCTTTATGCTCGGTTCTATACGCATATGAGAAAAAGAGACAAACAATTGTTGAAACCAATACACGATTTGGGGCGTGCTGAATACCATGTCCGCAATATTTGATCTGTACGAGCTTCATTCTGGTTTGGAGTGTCAGGCGAACGGACTGTCAAAAGTGCGTAAATAGTTAAAAACTTGAGTTATTTTTTGTCCGATATCTAGCAAAACATCATGGCCATATGTGCTATACTTGGTTGCTTCAATCGAAGTACAAAAGGACCAAAAACAAACAGTTTTCACACGTATGTACCATAAAAATCGTCTTTTTTAGTTAGATCTCAAATATTTAACATTCTAACCTACAAAACAACTAGTAACTTACACCAATATGTAATTAATCTTTGGACTATTCGTTCCAATATAATAAACTTCCGTTTGAAATGAGTTTTAGTGGATTCGTAATATTTTTAACTTAGAGATATTTACTAGCTGTCACATAAGAAACCATTACAGTGGGGAATACCCATATTGTACGGCTTCTGAAAGTATCCCGGTCTCTTTCTTTCTCATGATACTAACGCTAAATTGTTGGCAAACAGATAAAGACAGAATAATGTTTATCTTTACGGTTTTCTTCGCATCCGATTGGCTGGAAGCATATACGTCATACCTCCCTTGGTCAATCCTTGGTCAAAAAGTGCGGACAAAATTTCGCAATGTTAGGTCTCTACGTTACTCTAAGGGGATACAACTGTTTTTTCAAAATAAAAAATAGGTATCCTCGCTATATTCCACGTGGACTCCATGAGCATTGTATACCAAAAATAACATCACTTTTATACAAAATGTAATCACTGTTAACCACTTGTTTTGGCAGGTTTTTCCCTTTAAAATAACTAAATATAACATAACTGATCAAAAATTTTACATATTTAAAGTGTAAATTGTTATAAAAAATTCAGTGCCTTGGCAATTTGCCGCCTGGAGCGAACTTCTCTAATTGCGCGTGCACAGGACCGGTCTTGCCTAAGTGTAACAAAACAAAGTGTCACACACCAAATTAAATTATTGAAAAGGTGTTTAAAAAAATTATTTTATTTTTGCCCCCGTTAAACCTTGACATTTTTGACAGCGTTTAACAATTGGTTAGACTTATATTTATAAAAAAAGTATTAAACACAACAATGAAAATAATTTTCATTAGCAAAACAGACAAAACGTTTTTGTTGCGACCGACACACGGATTCAAAACTTTTCGCTTGCTTTTTTATATCATGTTTTTTATAAAAAAATATTTGATTACTATTCAAATTCTTTCAATATTAAAAATCATTGTGGCTGGCTTTAAGCTTTCAAATATCTTATGCGTGATATTTTAATTAAAAATATAATATTTATTTATCTACGTCATGTGACTGTTAGAATGTTGACTCGAAGAGCTCCGCAAGCAGTTGACATTTGTTTAGTCTATGCTTTTGTGAATAGAGAATATTGAAGTGCTTTTATCAAACAAAAAAATTTACATAGAATTTTAAAGAATATAGAAGCATAATATAAAAGTGTAAAGAATAATAAAGAAATTGAAATTGACTCGGAGTCATTATTATTTTGCGAATAAAATCAATTTATATTTATTATTTCGCGATTAACTAATATTGTAGGGAATTACATTAAAGTGACGTTTTTCATTTCAAAACTCAAATCTTAGAGACTTCTTCGATATACATATAAATGTATCAGATTGGCATATTATTTGCTACCGACAGATGAGAGATAATGGACCCAAGAATGTGTAAAAGGATAAGTAGCGAAAATTTATCTAAAAGTGAAGAATTCGGTCGCGAAGGATCTAATTTAGAGGTTGGTCCGGAGAGCGAAGATAATTACAGATACGATGAAAATGAAACCCTCGAAATTACCGCTGTCAGATGGTTAGATGATGATCAAATTGACCAATTGGACGTAAATTTGGACCCAACTAATCTTTTTTTTCATAGGGTTGATAGTGCTGAAATAATATATCAAAATAAAAAGAAGAGATGTAAATTAGTTGGTAAATATGTCATGGGTGATATGCTGGGTGAAGGATCCTACGGGAAGGTGAAGGAGATGCTGGACTCCGAAACTCTGTGTAGAAGAGCTGTGAAGATATTAAAGAAAAAGAAATTACGCCGGATACCCAATGGGGAACAGAATGTACAGCGAGAAATTCAACTCTTAAGAATATTAAAACATAAAAATGTAATAGAACTTGTGGACGTAATATACAACGATGAAAAACAAAAGATGTACCTGATTATGGAATATTGTGTAGGCGTTTTACAGGTTTGTTCCAATACTTTCAAATAAATATTTGACCGTAACAGTGTTAACCTTACCTGCATTATTATGATTCATGAAAATTCTATTGGATATCATAGTGAGTGCTGTCTATCATTCATAATAATGACAATGTTTTATGTATTTTTTGTTCTTGTGGTGTGTACATACTCTTTAGATACTGATGAATTGACAGATGTATTGATGCATTTCCGAACCTTTTGAAATCCATCAATAATATTATGTATTGTACTGTGTAGACAATATTATTGATAGGCGGCCTACAATCACTGGCAAAAAAATTACTCAATTTCTTGCCATCTTTTTTTTCGTGGAGAGTTTTGATTCATGCTGGTCAGATAGTTACAATGTGATAAAAAAATGGCTGAAGCTTTTATTTATTGTGTATTTTATTATTTCCCAGGATATGCTTGACGCAGCTCCAAACAAGAGGTTTCCGCAACACCAGGCACATGCCTACTTCACCCAACTCCTCGATGGGCTGGAGTACCTGCATAGTCAGGGGGTGGTGCACAAGGACATCAAGCCTGGGAATCTCCTCCTCACACTGGATCACACTCTCAAGATATCGGATTTTGGAGTAGCAGAGGTGAATATTATTTTATTATTAATCTACGAGTATTATTGATTTATATTTAACCCTTTGGCCGTGTTAAAGAAAAAAAATGTTCATCCCTTCTCTTTTGTAAAACCAATACTACGAAAATTGCATTTACTAATCTTGGAGGTGTCTAGTGTCGGGCAACTTAAATCGATTTTTCGCAGACTCTGACTTAAGTCGATTTATGTGTCCAAACAGTAAAATTTTACAAAATTCAAATAATGCCAGGACACATGGCATATCTAATTTGTATGTATGTTGTGATGCTGAAGGATGTGAGGAGAGTATGTTTGAAAGTACTTGGCTATTTAGATCTGGTCACTAAACCCAGCTAAAGCTATTTCAGACTGGAAGATACTTTTTGTTGTGTCCTGCTGAAATATTGATGTATAATATTGAAAAACTTTGCTATGTTAAAATGGTGGCCAGATTTGAATAGCCAGGTGTGCCACCCTCCCCTGGTGTGGTGGATTGGATAGTGCAATATTCAGCCAATCTTACTGTAGTATAAATAATAAAATATTGAAGTATGTAAAGTGCTGATAACTTACTTATCTATGACAATTGAATAAGAGTGGTGAGACAAGGTTAGTTTTTTTATCCATAAACTTAAAGAAATCTATCTTTGCTTGTCAATGCTTTTCAAGTTTTTCTGACATAATATTATCTTCTAATACATAGTAAGTAATACACTGATTACAACTTCAATGATTTCTGCATTTTATATTAGTGCATTGCGCACCATTACCATTGCATCAGTTATACGAGGAATGTTATTTTAATTAGAAATGGTCAGTTGTAAATATGTGTGTATTAAATTACTGTCCAGATAGGTATACAAGATTAATAAGCGTGTGTAATTTGAATCTTTACTTTTTTATATGATACCTTTATGAATAGTGTACAAAGTTTAAAAAAATTAATTGTCCAAAGTCGCATTGAACCTATAAAATAATTGCTGCAATAATTAGACCTACAATGAAAAGCCAATACAAATTTTGAATATTGACAGCTGGTTTTTATATAATAAGTAATAACTTATTATAAACTAGCTGCTAGTAGTGAGGCATAATAACAAAAGAGTATGTATGAGACGATGTATGAATGTAAATGAAGCAAGGAGTGTGTGCCAAGACAGAGTTATATGGCGGTCCGTCCTCTCTGCTTACCCCTGCGGAGAAACGGCGTGATGGTTAGTTGCTAGTAGTATTTAGTTGAAACACATGAGATAGAGGAGAGTCATTGATTCAGATGGACCATTTCTTTAGCTGAGCCATTCCAACCATTTTCAGGTGACTCCCAAAATAGCCCATTCACTCAAAGAAACATTAA
Organism: Drusus annulatus; assembly: GCA_022651775.1. Lineage (NCBI taxonomy): Eukaryota > Metazoa > Arthropoda > Insecta > Trichoptera > Limnephilidae > Drusus > Drusus annulatus. Next base: position 927,931 of record JAGWCC010000173.1, on the reverse strand, counting down.
GGCTGAGTGTTTATTTAATTATCATCAATACGACGATTAGTGCCATTTTGAATTTTTTAAATTTGAATGGTCGCCGTTAACGGATTTCAGCTTTTGATCAAATTGTGATCAGCTATCAAGCATAAAAGTCATGTTGTTATGCTTGTCGCCTGATTACAATTTAATCAAAAGCTGAAAAAAGCCGAGAATCGGTATTCAACAAGGACCATTTAAATGTCAAAAATTAAAAATGCTGATTGTAGATTTGATGGTTATCAAATGTGAAGTAAAGCGTTTGGGCCATGCTTGTCCCGCCAGGTTAATTGATTGAGCACCTCTATGTATCTTATAATATATTTTTCCAGGCACTAGACATGTTTTCTCCCGGGGACATTTGCCACACAGGCCAGGGCTCACCGTACTTCCAGCCTCCGGAGATTGCCAACGGAGCGGAGACATTTGCCGGCTTCAAGGTGGACATCTGGAGCAGTGGAGTCACCTTGTGAGTCGAATGTGACATTTCAATTAATAGCATTTGTGTTTTTTTTTCCTTTTGCAAACACTTTCATTTCATTCTCATTACATTACTACACAAAGCCAGTTTGATTACTTAAGTAATTTAGGAACTAAAATTATATTTAAAAAAAAAAACTATGTAGGGTAAACCATACAGTTATGGGACACTTAACAACATTTTTGACTTTAGGTGAGTACTAAAATTACAAATGAAACTGTCTTTTGAAATAAGTTCTGTTTATTCACTTGATAAATAGATTGTTGAATGCACAACTCCTTTTCTTATTTGACAATCAAAGGATTTTATAAAAAAGAAAAAGGTAATTAAATAGCTAAAAGTACAGTCACTGGACACATTTTTACAAATACGGGACACTGAAATTACAGTTACTGGACAAACAATTTTTTTATTTTTTTGCTGAACTAAATCATATAGTTTATCTACGTAGGAATCACTTTGGTCTCCTTTGTCTTCTTCGGATTCCTCTTTGTAACAAAAATGACATATGTATAAGTCATCACTCTCAGGTAATGAATATCTTTGGAATACATCATTGAATGGAAAAAAGTTTTTGCATTGTGAACATTTGATTCCTTTTTTTTTTAACGACGATTTGCACATACAGCAATCTGTGTTTTTTTTTCATAACTATACTCTTGCCTTTCTCATTGCATAATTTTGAATTTAACCATAGTTGTTTACGTGTTTCTATCATCCAATATATTTTTATTTTTCAAATTTTTCTTTTGGTGCATTGTTTTGTATTTTTCCGATGTTATGGAAAATTATAAGATAATTAATATAATTATAAATACAAAATGCTACAAATACACCATCATATGAGTCGTATAGTTCCAATGTACGATAAGTCCAATAAAATTCAAAATTTAAGCAAATATGAGGTTTTATTCTACCGGCTATTTACCATACTAATCAAATGTCAATAAGTTCCAAACGTCCGTAAAATCTTACGAAAAGTGGGTTTTAAAATTACGATGAGTTTCAAACGGCGATAAATCCATGGTGCCGTTTGTTCCAAACGCCGATAAGTCCACCGCTTGTCCAGATAGCCAATGAGCGCCAAGCATTTTGCTAATTCCAACATGGCCGCTAAAGCACTTGCGAGGAGTGTTATTCTTTTAAAGTGTCTACCGTTTTATACATTTCTACAGCTAAATAATGTCCGATCTTACCAAAAAGACTGGAAATACATCAAGGAAATGAGCTATCAATAAGGAATCTTGGAAAAAGAATGTCGATAGCCGTAAAAGCTAATGAAAAATCTGCTATTTTGAATGGATTTGTAAATCGAATGTCCGTCATTACTGGGTGCTCCCAAAACTTCGCTCGTTTGTTTTTAATTATTTTTTTAGTTTTATTCGTTTTTTTCCCAATTGTTCCTATTGTTTATTTTTTTTTTAAATACCTGGGCGAGAGAAATAAAATTTCAATTGTTTAAATTTATGCAAGAAATTGAATTACGTAGGTATGGTTTTTATAATTTTAATAAAATTAATTGACTTTTATTTATTTTTGAGAAAAAACCATTTTTTTTATTAAACCTGTGGATATAAATATAAAGCAAACATGCGTTTACCTATTTAATCATAAAGCCATAATTAAAAAAAAAAAAAAATTATTACAGAAAAAAAAAATTTCTAGGTACGCTCCGACAAAATTGCCCATTTCTCCGTTGTGCGAGCATAAAACGAAGACCTTCAAATGTGACACCTTGAAAATAGTAGATTTGATGGATATCCATACAATTTTTTATTTGAAAAATGAAAAAAATTATCAAGACAACTATATCATAAAATATTGTCATCTTGATGAATGCAAGCGCCGGCGTCCCAAAAAAAATCAGTTGGAATTAAAACAAGAGGCAGTGTTAAATACACTCTAACGCAAAAGAGAACAATAGTTTGAGAATATATTGTGATAAATACAGAATTTTTAAAATTATAAAATGTCTCCATTATTTTTTTATATGACATTTTGTTTTATAATTTGGTTTTGTCAACTTCTTAAGGATGAAAAAAAAAAGAATTTGTAAACACTAGTTTATTCCCATATAATTTTTCTTGGTAAATAATAAGAAAAGAAACATTTGATATTTTCGTTTTGATTAAATCATATTTTTTTGGTGACCCTATACTTGTCTACCACGTGTCGACCGTATTGAGAAACAAACACCAATAAGTCACAACTGGTGAGTTCCTATATACGTTAAATTTGACAGTTGGTTTCAAATGCCGATAAGTCCATTCTTATTTGCGTAATTACTCCTAAACTATTATGAAAGTAATTGCTTTATTTTATTATAAACATCCGTAGTCCAATAATAAAGCACACCAAATGCAATCAATATTAGGTTGTAATGAATATAAGTCATAATTGAAAAAAAATGGTTTGCCAACATTTCACCATAGTGGACTTATCGTAGATAGGAACTATACGACTCAATTGTTGACTATTTTTATTTTATATTTATTAAAGAAGGTATAAACCCTATAATTCATAGGATAGACCTTATTACTTATCATAATGTCCATAACTAGTGTTGAAAAGGGAAATTCCTTTTACTGAGAAAGTTTTTTGGCACAGGTACAACATAGCAACTGGCGTTTATCCATTTGAGGGCGACAACATCTATAGGCTGTTTGAGAGCATTGGCCGGACAGAGTTCAGTGTGCCTGAGGACCTGGGGGAGGCACTGGTCAGCCTGCTCAATGGGATGCTGCAGAGAGATCCGCAGGACCGACTCAGCATTCCTGAGATTAGGAGACATCCGTGAGTATTGTTTTATTGTAGCGAGATGATGAACTTAGAGGTATTCGCATAAACCAAGTTCCAAAATTAATGGAGAATCATAAAAATCATCTAGAATCACTCATTCACAGTCGGTGTGCATAAATAGCTTCGTCCTGACAGAACAAGGCGTGTCGTAGACAAGTGCGAAAAAGTATCAAGCAACAGTTGAATATTAATGGAAAGGTCTGAATATATAATTATAATTAACACTTTTGTTTTTATACACGTAATTTAGCTCTTTTGTCTGCAAAATTATTTATTAGCTAGTTGCGACGTTGCCTCATGCGCCAGCTGTGTCGGGATGAAGCTTATGATGCACAAATAGGGCCTCAAAAATTCTGAATTGTGTGAATGTGGGACACATACAAACTTCAGACCATATCGTAGAAGAATGTCCACTTCACCAGTTTCCCGGGGCACATCTGTCCTAAATCAAGTGACTCCCATTGCCTTCAACTGGATGAATATCCTCAGCATCCTATTATGACCTTCTCCAACTCTCCTCCACTATACGAAGAAAAGAAGAATCTAATATCACTAAATCTAAAATAAAATTTCTTTGGACCATCACACTTCATAAAAATAATAGTTACATCTGTAAAGGACATTTCGTTTTGACAACTCATTTAAAAAATATATATAGTGTAAATGATAACAAAAACAAGTTGTCAAAACATCTTGAAAGAAGGTTGGAGGTAAAACGAAAGAGATGGCTGAGGAGGATAGGAATGGTGGGAGGAATGTGTTAAGAAAAAACTATGTGATAGTGTGTGAATAATAATCTACACATTATTTAATTATTTATTATATTATAATAACATTGACAATTGACATCCAGATGGGTGCAGAGGAAACCGGGACTGGGCGGCGAGAGGCGGATTCCCATCCCTGCGCTGCAAGATGACCACCTGCACCGCATGACGGTGTTGCCCTACCTCATGGAGTACCACTACGAGGCGCAGGACCGTGACAACTATTACACGGAGCATGACCTCAATGGTAAGCCATAGACATGCGGGTAAATGATTTTTCAAATGGGTTCATTCAATCTTCGTTAAACCCTTAGAACCACTGAAAAGACAATCTCTAAAAGTGTGAATTATACTGATTTAAAAGAAAACTGAACTCACTAATTTGCATAAGACCTATCGACTCCTAGGACCCAGACAAGCCAATGAAATTGATTATCTGTTCAAGTAAGAATTTCGATATTTGTAAAATTTTTATTAATTTCAAATGAAGTTAGGGAAATTTTACCTCACTTAAGGCATACGAAGTACGTGATACGCCCATGTGACGTTTCTATCGGCATTTAACGGGGACCGCTCAAATGTCTAACAATTCACAATGATGCTGGTCGTCAATTTGGTGGTCACCAAATCTGGTGGAGTTTGAAATGAGTTTGAAAGTTCCAGTGTTCCCTGTCTTTCTATCCTTCTGTCTCTGCTGTTGTCTTCCTAATGACCCCTTATCTGCCGATCAGTTAATTATTGCACCGTATCTTCTGGTCCTGTGATGCTGCTATGTACTGTATATACTATGAGGGAGGGTTGGTGATTGACGAAGCCGCTGTAACATATTGTTTTTCTACATGTAGCATCATAGTTTATAAGGTTTCAACATTCGTATCATTGTTTGGGCAATGTATGTATGCACATAATAGCATTTTGTTAATAATCGATATTTAAACAGTGTGCTTGATTCATGGTGCCATTATTCTGGAAGATTGTTCACTTGCCTCATGTCACACATCAGCACTGCCTTGACTCGGCTTCAACATATATATTATTTAAAACTATCTCCATGTACATTCGTAGCATTCTTTCTCACATTTCATATTATTTGTCATACCTGTAGAGAATCAAATTTTGAAATAATTAGATTAATATATTATATATAACAATAATTTGGTAAGATAACAATGATTCAGATGACAATATTTTTTTCCAATATGTATTACAAAAGAATTTAATTTGACACTCCTGTGTATCTGTAACATAAATATCATTATTAAGCATAAATTGTTATTAGTATGTTTGAAAGCTGCACCAAAATGGTGGCCAGTTACTTTGACTGCATTCACACATGGTTAGTTTTCCTATCATTTCAGAAACATTTTCAAGCGGCATGATCAGCATATTTGCCAGAATATAGGTTTGTGTCGAGCCATTTTCACTTTTGCTTGGGGTTTACTACCAGCACTAATAATTAACGCCAATTAGTACTAATAATCATTAATTTATTTCTTACAGAACCTAAAACAAAAATAAAAACTTTGACCATGTTCACAACTAATGCCTGTTGAATTGTATATCTTCTATATTATACTTGTACACTTGGTGCCAATACCATTCATGATCAAATGCATGCGCCTCTAATTAATAGTGTGGACTTATCCCATTGCCTTAATTGCATATAAATGACATTGCCTTGTACCTTGCACTTATAGTTGATTCAGTTCTGTCAATTAAACTGATTCTGGCTTAAGTGATTGGAATATATATTATAACCTATCTAGTTTGTGCGTGATCCAATTAACCTAGTATTAAAAACCATTCATAAAATTATGTATATAACTTAATCCCCTCATGGCAGATATACAAAACACATTACATCATGTACGTGTCAATATGCCGGCGTATCTTCAAATGCGAATGACCGAGATTGGGGTCTATCATAATGCTTTAAGAGAATATAGATTTTATCTTGAAATTTTGTTTACAGAGGAAAAGAGGTATATGGAAAAGCAGCCAGAAGAGATATCATGGAACCAGAAGACTGGGAATGGATCTCAAGTCCCGCACTCGCACCAGTCGCACCAGTCTCATCAGCCCAGCAAGAGAAGATGGCGGAAGCCTATCTCCTGCATGTCTGGGAAGAAGTTCCCCACCTGCAAGCTGTCGTGATGAGTGTCCTAGAGAGTCCCAGGCCTTCGGACAGTGGAAGTCTTTCCCTTTCACTAGCCGAATGTGCTATGATATATGATTATTTCAAATTAGTCATTGTTTTAAATATTTTTTGTACATGTGTTAAGATCCTTTACTTAATTGAGCTTTTTTAAATTGTGAAATCCATGAACTTAGTGAAGCATTGATTACGTATTATAAGAAATGTCAAGGTTATCCGCTAACGACAATTACATTATTTCTATTATCTATACAATTTTCCAAAAAAGGTTGAAGTCGAAGTGTGTGTGTCTGTTTTCAATTTTATCAATAAAATACTAGGAAATAATTAACACCAAATTCCCTCAAGACAGGGAGTCGTATTTTCTATTCCTCACTGCAATGTCTTTTCTATGAGTACTTTAGTACGCCCTCTGTCAAATGAATACATTTTTTAACAAACTGTCGTATTTTAGTAGAGTGATTTTAGAAATTCTTAGTGAATGTTTTTGAAGCATAACACAAGTGATGTTTATCAACAATGATAATGAAAATGAAGTATCATTTTATAAACATCATGTTTTTTCTTATTGATAATTTCAGCTCGTCATTGTATAATATGTATGTAATACTAAATGGTTTTTTGATTATTTTTTTTTAATTTTAAATTTTGTAATCACAATAGTTACCTATCTCAATTGTTTAATTCCAGATTGAATAATCGTAATCGTTCAAGCAAGAATCATAGTATCACCAATAGAAATATATTGTTGTATAAATCTGAAAATAGTAAATTTATTTGTCTTAATATTTAGGATAAAATCGGTGGTGTTTGCGGATAACCTATTAACTGGTTTTCGGTCATTTGGTAATATATGGGACCTGAAATCTGTGTTTTTTTAAATTAGGTAACACCCAAAACATAAAAAATTAAATGAATCAAACGATTAATACCCAATGGATAGAGTCAATCCATATTTATGCCTAACCACTGAAATTTATTTGTTAAATAATAATTAACTGTCACAAATAAAAAAAAACATGATTATGTGTGACCTGGGTCTTTGTTCAGGTGATTATTTACTGTAGAGCTCAGAGAGTATTTCAAAGGTTATTTGAAGAAAATGTCACATAGACCATACATAATATTTTACAAACCAAAAACACAATTTCTTCAAATAACTTGCAGAAGATACCTCGAGCGTACTGATTAAGCCAGTAGGGTCAGATAACTTGTGCAAGCAGACACCATTCATTTCCCATTTCATACAAACCTTGTTCACCATTGTTTAATACATATGTAGCATAATGCCTGTAATCTGCTTGTGGTTCATGCCGAATTACTAAATCAATTGTGATTGTATCAACCGATGTAGTCTTTAGTGTGTAAGATATGCGATTGATGTTTACTGCGTATTTCTGTTTTAACATTAAAATATCATTTGCCTAATATATTTTTACCTGGTGAGTGGAACTTTTTGCTAAGCAAATTGTGTGAAAAAATTAAGAAATTAATCTTTTATTTATGCAGAGTATATAAAATTAAAAAGCCTATTATTAATGAATTAAAATTATTTGTACTATTTTTTTTCCATGGTGCACAGCACTCGAATATATTTGATAAGATGAATGTACATTTGTCAAAACAATTTATCAATTTTTGCGAGATGAACTATATTGGGTAGATGTCGGGAAGATGAACAACACACATTATGGTCATCATCTTTTTTTAAGAATTTCTAACCTCCGTATTGAAGAGAAAAAATGCTGGTATTGATATTCAATATACATATATTTATAACCTTTACTGACTTGAAAACAGGATACTAATTTGTATTTTTATATGTGACACAAGTGCAATAAAATTTTCGAGGTAAACGGCTGGATATAGACTGTTACATTTGTTATAAAAGTCACCAAAATGCCTCAACCCATTTTTGTAGTTCATTATTTCTATTGCTTTCTTCTGCTGAATTCTATATTAGTGAGTAAATGTCAATTTAAAGGGTGTGTTTTGATTTTTAATTGAAAAGGAACTTAATATTAAAATGAAGATTATCATAACCCTGAACAAAGTTAGGAGTTATGATAATTTATGCACGAGGGTTTGATAGGTTATAAATATCGTACCACCGACAGAGGAGTCACCGTGTTATTTTAGAAAAGTATGAAATTATTCCTTTAAGGGGGTTTCTTACTCCCATATCTGATGGCCTAAAGAATAACATAACATAGTGCTGTGTAAAGGCTAGCTCTGCGTGTTCAATAGAGAATTTGTGTGAAATATCCATTGGCTTAAAACATAACAATATGCACAATGATGACAATACATATTCTACTTTCAAGTGAACTTAAATGTCTCTGGTGATATTGTACAGTGGTGATAGTTCCAAGGACTTTTTAATTTCGTGTACATAATTGTAATTACTTAACCTTATATGTATTATTAATGGTGGGTGCCCAGTTTGAATGTGTGCCATAATAACATTAGAATCTTCATCATTACTTAAAAACTATGTAGTTCTTTGAAGATTTTATAAATTGTCTTGAGAAATGTAATTGTAATCTTTTACAATAATTGAATGCAATATGTTTACGTGTCAGATTGATTCCTCTGGTTGTTTAGAGTGTTTAGACACTTCGAGAAATTGGGCATTCGGGGGTACAGATGTGTTTTTACTATGTAGTTAGTAAATGACATTGTCTTATGGATCTGGAACTATTGCTTATATGCATATTATTTTCTTTAGAAATGATTTCTACGTTCTTATGCTCAAGTGGTTGAGCTACTCTGACAAGTCCTCTGGACGAAAAATGCAACTAATGTATGTAGTGCACTTACTTTTATCGTACTGCTCTGAATAAGGCCTCTAGGAATTCGATTTACAAATCAGTTTCAATACAATTGACATAGTGATCAGTGATGCGCAAATGGAGGTCCTCCAGCTATATGTTGGTGGCCCTCCCCACGTTGGTGCTGTCTTTAAAAAGCATGTGAGTTTTCGAAAATAAAAATAATTTGAAAATGTTTAGTTAAAATCTTGAAAAGAGAGTATTATGTCATCTTGAGTAGCTCTTCCCTGAGCAATCCCCCTATTAAATGAAATATTTTTGCTACACGAGGTTTGATAAAAAAATATGCATAATTTTCGTTTTTCTCAAATGTTTAGTTATTCATCAATATTAACCGTTTTTGTGCTGGATATTTTTTTCAATACTATCCCAAAAATGCTGAAGAGAATTGTACTGGAAAAAAATATTAAAATAGGTTCAAGAAAATAACTAACAACTCTCAATATAGACTCTCAGCACTCTAACGGCTAATTTTGTCCCCTTCAAAGTAGTTCTTATTAGATATAATACACTTGTGCCAGCAGTTTTTCGATTCTTCAAAGAATTTATGGAATGCAATTTCGTATTTAGCCTCTTTAGCGATTCTATCTTTATTTCCTCAAGGTTGGCAAAACATCCTTTAATGTTTTTTTTAACCTTTGGTAATAGGAAGAAGTCAGAGGAGGCCTTGTCCGGCGAATACAGGAGCTGAGGCATCATACTGGTGTTGTTTTTGGACAAAAAATCACAAACAAGCAGTGAAGTGTGAGGGGGTGCATTATCGTAAAACTACCACTAGTCGTTTCAGATTGCTTCATGCAAATCGCATATAACAGTGTAGATTGTCCATAGTCATTTTCTTCATTTTTCAACGTTGTCATCAGTTTTTGATGTGCCGGGGTGTCCAGGATGTTTGCCATCTTCAAGGTCTTCCGGCCCTCTTGGAAACATTTATACCACTTGTAAATGCCAGTTTTACTCATGAAAGACTCTAAAACAATATTCCCAATACGGTGCTACATTTTATTCCATTCTTGAAGGAAAAATTTAATGCAAATGTCTACCAAAGAAAAAATTGTGTTTTTGCAATCAGCTGCGGCTTCTGATTTTTCACTTAAATGTAGGTTTTTTTTAAAGATTTCGACTCGGGCTACATTCGCAAACTTTCTCACAAACCTTGCATCACTAATTTGAACCCCGATATTACCAATTTGACTATGAAAAAATTATAATTTTTATGAATATTTGTTTTATTCTATTGTTCAATATATGTTATTTATTGTTTTATGGTATAAAAGAATATTGTAGTAAGAGGTACGCTTCTGGGTAAGAGGACTCTTTAGCCATTAGCTGATAAAGCTGTTGAAATTCCTGGAGACCATTCTGATTTGCCCTCATATTCAAATAATAACTTTAATGTTCCCAGCAAATTTTGATTATCTTTTAAATAAAAATATTTATTTTGCCTCAAATGTATCTTAAATCGAATATATTTTTATATTTAAAAAAATTATTGTATTAGTTTAAGAGATCAAACGACTTCCGGTTTATCCTGGAAGGAAGTTACAATTATCATTTCACTGTTAATAATAATTCGAGCCATTTTTTAGATTATATTCAGAATAATTCGTTATCGTTAGAAAAGTCTATGGTCATTTGATAATAATGTAAAATGTACATATGTATTATTATTTTATTTAACAAAAATAAATATTAATATAATATTCTGAAGTATGTGTTTCTAGAAATGCGGAGTAAAATTGTAAAGGAGCATAAATAATATAGTTGAAATGCCATTGAGAACTTAAAAAATTAAATTAGTACACTGGGAATATGTTTCATTCATTAAACGGGATTAGCACACCTGTGAAATTCAACACAAATCTACATTTGAGTATCTGTTGAATCGGTTGTTAGTGTGCATTTCGAGAGAATTCTTTATTCTAAAAGTTTTGTTATAATCCGCAAGATAGCTAAAGCGAGAAGTGGTAGGGTAGGGGATGGGGCGAGTTCCGATGTCGCACAACTCCTCCCGGCCGCAAACGAACCAGATTTCCGATGCTTTCGGCCAGTTCCGAGTTCCGACTAGAGATAGTCGATATCAGAATTGGGTATACCTGCGGTTCCAGTTACCGGTGACCGGTGAGGAACCGGTTATTTATCCAGTTCTTTTTGGAACCGGTTCCTGGGGCCAGAAAAGTTTCTCTAAGAAAATTATAGGAAAAAAAACTTTCGGGGGGGTTTGCCAGAGAAATTCTGAAAACGAAAAGGACTGGAACTGGTTCCTAGCCAAGACCGAGTGACACCCGAATGAGAACCGCCCGCGTTGGTCGAAATCATTCTGCCGCATTCCATATAACATAAAAATCACTATTAATAACTTTGCACGTTTAATCATATGAATATTATGGAGATAGATAAGAAAAAAGCTTAGATTAATTTTAAAATTATTATTTTTATTGGTATACAGAGGTTTTGTAAAAACACAAATTAAATTTAACCGTGCAAATGATTTATAACCATTAAAATAAATACAAGTCAGCGCCGGATCCACCATACGTTCAAACTGTGCGAAAAACAAAGGCGCTATCTCTAAATAGGCGCCGTAAAAATAAAGATCTTATTCAAATTTACTCTTATTCCTCTACAACTTTTGTTCCTTGTACCAATAGAACGTGCCTATTTTGTTACCTCGTGTGGGTGGGACAATGCATTTACGTGATTATTGTGAATTTTATGCCATGAGTTTACGTAGGGAAAAAGTTTGTTAATAAAAATCCTACAAATTACCCGTTTAATATCATCATCATCACCTCTCCGTCTTCTCGCTCATCAAGCGCGACGGCGATATATTTTTATTTACTCAAAACAAAAAAATATAGAATTTTAAATTATAACAAATGTAAAAAAGTGTTTTTCCTAATTATTCTACTCTATAAGTTGAGCTCCAGAAGCTCCAGGCCCGGTCCCAAGTTAAACTGCGCCTGGCGCAGGTAAATTTTTTGGCGCCCCTTGTCAAAACCTAAATTTAAGCACCAAAATTAATACTTTAGGAGGGATTTTTCAGTTTTTTTTTCAAAATGTTTTTCGCGCATTTTAAAAGTTTCCTGTATCCACAACAGCACCTCAAAAAAGTTTTACTAAAACATACATTAAATATATGTGTGTTTTATACCAGTAAGTTTATAAAAATATTTCAAAAATACATTTTCTTCCCCCTCTTAAAAACTTATAGTAATTTGAGAATATATAATAATTATTTATAACTCTTTATAAAAAAGCTGTTTTCAATTAATCATTAATACAAATGTTCTTCTTCTGTGGTTAAACGCAAATATAAAAAAAATATTAACAAATATTTTGTAATAAAACAATCTTTTGATCTATACCACGAAATATTTTTTAAATTTTATACATGACTAAATAACGATAAATATTATTTTTCAAAAACATGTAAATCAATGAACTTCGAACAGGTTTTTATGTGCCAAAAAACTGTACAGGTAAGTAAATAAAAAATACAGTTAAATATAGTATTTTTTCCATATAAATTGAAGAAGAAAAAAAGTTTTTTAATTGGTGATTTGCCATTTTTCTAAATACTAAAAACACATAATAACGATTGCACGAAAAAATCTAATTCATTACGCGTTACGCGAGATTCCCTCGCCACGAATGGTCATTTTGTGACGAGCTCATTTGTGAACTAGTATTGCAAAATGTGTTGGTGCTTTAAATAGAATATATATATACCCTGGAAGAAACAAATTCAGACCGTTGATTTTGTTCCAACAATTTGAAGGAAATATGTCAAAAGGACGCAGTCGGATATTTATGATTGTACCTTTTAACATATTCCTTTCTATGTAGCGCGTGTAAGATATCAAATTACAAAACATAACTGATATGGATATGGCTGTGCAAATAGCTCGCTTATCATTACAATCCTGATGTATTTAAATGTATGTTTTTGGTCAAATTATATAATATATGAAAAATTAGTAAGCGATACTATTTTTTTCATACGAAGCGGTAACTTTGTGACGTAACATTGTTATTTTAAAATAAAACCCGGTCGTCAATAGCTATTAAAAAGTGTAACAATATTATTGTTTCATTTATAAATGAAAATCAGCAACTTTTTTTTTCTTCCAGTATTTATAATAAATATGGGAAACAAATGGCATCCCAAAACTTGGCGTCGGCTGATTTTGGCGGATTTGAACCCGCAACTCTGGATTTGTAGTCTTTGATTAGTAATCATCGTTGCCATATCATATTTGGAAGAATATTAAATATAATAATAATATTATATTACACTGTTGTTTTCTATATCCACTTATTGTAAAAAAACCTTCCATAGACGTTTTTATTAACACTTTGTGCCAGCCCTACAAACTTTCTTCCAAAAGCCCGGGCGGTAATCCCTTAGAGCAGTGATTCCCAAAGTGGTCTATATCGACCCCCAGGGGTCGATTCTGACCTACAAGGGGTCCACGTCAATGAAAAAAAAAAATGGGGGTGCATGAGACGTAAATGGGGGTCTACGGGAGTGGATTCCGTTTTTAGTAAATTTTGTTGATTTGCTAGCACTTTTTGGGGGAGGATTTTTGTTGATTTGCTAGTACTTTTCGATTTCAAATCTCTACCGACTAGTGCTTTTTTTCAGAGAGGAATTTTTGTTGATTTGCTAGCACTTTTCGATTTGGGATCTCTGCCGACTAGTACTATTTTTTGACGAGTTCGACTACAATTGAAGTGTTCACCGCGAAAGGTTCATTTCAAAGAACTAGCAGTTCCTGAAGCGTTCACAAAACTTTGAAGTTTTTCCCAACGCTAAAAAAAATCAATACTAGGAAAGCAGGGGGTCTATACAAAACAGAAAAAATCGACAAGTGGTCTACTGGATAAAAAAGTTTGGGAACCTCTGCCTTAGAGTAACAATATATAGAGACCTAACCTTGAAGTAACAATATATGGAGGGAGAGCTAATTATTTTTACCCAACCTACACAAACTTGCGAAAAATCACTTTCTCCGGGCTTTTACGGCGTACACCATGAGAGAAAAAGAGACAACAAATTTCTTGGCCCGCTTCTATATACTGTCATAATGATCTTGAGGTGCTGGTTCCTTGAAGTAACACTGGCGGGACTCCGCCCACATTTTTTATTATGCCACTAAACTTGACACAACTAAACGGTTTTTTAGGTTATATGCTATATTTTTGTTGATAAAAATACTGTGAAAAAGTGGCTATACGAATACACAAAAACATTATGTCGATATGTGATATGAATGGATGTATAAATACCGTAGCCTTAGTCTTAGGCACGCCCAACTGCGCCGAGTCATGTTAAAATCATCAAAAACAAGTCCAAAACTGACTTCACTGCCTTGGATAAATACTACTCTATTTACTCTAAGGACCTAACTTTGCGAAATTTTGACGCTACTTTTTGACCAAGCATTGACCAAAGGAGGTATGACGTATATGCTTCCAGCCAATCGGATGCGAAGAAAACCCTAAAGATAAACATTATTCCGTCTTGATCTGTTCGCGAACAATTTTGAGTTGCTACATGAGAAAGAAAGAGACATGGATACGTTCAGATGTTGGACTAATCAGGGAATCCCCATTCATACAAATTTACGTCAGAATCCCGTATATCTATCGAAGTAAAACATATTGGGAATGCATTCAAACTCATTTTAAACGGGAGTTTATTATATCGAAACAAATAATGCAAAGATTGACTAAATATTGGTGTAGGTAACGAGTTGTTTTGTAGGTTAGCATGTAAAATATTTGAGGTCAAACTAAAAAATTCGAATTCTTGGATAAATACCTGTGGAAACTGATTTTTTTGGTCCTTTGTTACTTCAGTTGAAACAACCAACAACTGCACATATAGTCACATCGTTTTTTTTAATATTGCACTAAATTCACTTAACACACTTAAAGCGGGTAGTGGCGGAAACCAACTGCTCCCTGTAGCGGGCAAAAACAAAGGTCCGGTGTGAAAATATCGGTTCGGTTTGAAATGGCCACATCTTCGACAAAAATTAATATTTTTTAGAGAAAATTTATTTGTATACTCTTCACACCCTAGACTATAAGAGTCTCAAAGAAGTTATATACATATTTGGTAAAGTTACGCAATAAACTTAGGTGAAAATCTATGTTTTGCTATAATATTATGTTGTTTGAAGTGTAGAGAGCTTTGAATTCGATGGAATGTCATATAATAATGATTTGACACTGGCCTAAGTCATAACAAAACCAATAACCACGTGTTATATCGTCGGTGGCATAAAAAAGTATAAGTTTCAGAGTATTTAGTGAACCTCGACACAAACAGCAATAAAACCTTAGAGTAACGTAGAGACCTAACATTGCGAAATTTTGTCCGCACTTTTTGACCAAGGATTGACCAAGGGAGGTATGACGTATATGCTTCCAGCCAATCGGATGCGAAGAAAACCGTAAAGATAAACATTATTCCGTCTTTATCTGTTCGCGAACAATTTTGCGTTAGTATCATGAGAAAGAAAGAGACCGGGATACTTTTAGAAGCCGTACAAAGGGAATTCCCCCCGTTCTTGAAAATTTTTTGACATTCTCGTAAATATTTTTAAGTTAAACATATTACGAATCCATTAAAACTCATTTCAAACGGAAGTTTATTAAATTGGAACGAATAGTCCAAAAGATTAATTACATATTGGTGTAAGTTAGTTGTTTTGTAGGTTAGGATGTTAAATATTTGAGATCAAACTAAAAAGACGATTTTATGGTACATACGTGTGAAAACTGTTTGTTTTGGTCCTTTGTACTTCGATTAAAGCAAACAAGCATAGAACATGTGGCCATGATGTTTTGCTAGATATTACACAAAAAATAACTCAAGTTTTTAACTATTTACGTACTTTTGACAGTCCGTTCGCCTGACAGTGCAAACGTGTCTGAAGTTTGTGCGGATTAAATAATGAAGACATTTCATTTGGCCCGCCCCAAATCGTGTATAGGTTTCAACAATTGTTTGTCTCTTTTTCTCATATGCTTATAGAACCGAGCATAAAGAGAAAGCTATATTTTGCGAGTTTGTCAACGATTTGTCACAAATTAGTATGGTCTCTTTATATTGTTACTCTGAGAATAAAACCCAGTGCGGAGGGTAGGGGACAAAAACCATTGGAACGGGGTAAAGAACAAATACAAGTCCAAAACAACTGTATAAGTTATTTTTCAATGAAATTAAAGATAATCACTTACCGCAATATGCTTTTCATATTTTTCTACGGAATTCCGTTGGCAAATTTTATAATTAAAGTTTTAGAATAAATATTTAAATGTACACCTAAACAGTTTTGACTATCATCTCGTATCATTTTTCACTTGTCCCATAAGCAAAATTATTCCTAACATTTTTTTTCAAATCTATAATGTCCATGGGCTTCCACTTAAGGGATTTCTTAGTTTGTCTATATCTTGATCCATTTTGGGTGTGGTAACGATTACTTTCTTCTATCATCATTTCCCATAAACAATTCTAGAACATCCATTATATTTTCAGAATGGATTGGTGTTACACAAACACCAGCATGACCTAGAAATGGTTCGATGTTTGGTGGATTGTCCATTTCACACCAGTCAACCACTTTTTACTTCCGAATCACTTCCTTCCGAATCACTGAACTCTAATGGTATTACTGGCAATTTTCGCGTACAAGAAAATTCTATACTATCACTGGAATCTTCACTTTCACTACCAAATTCAGGTAAATAATCACTCGAATAAATTATCTGCGAATATTTCGTCATCACTTTCGTTATTTCCGGAATTCATTTTTAAAATTGTTAAAATCTTTTTAAATATTCGACAAAACCACATTCAATATTCTCGAGCCGTTTCATATACACAACTTGTTGCAAATAAACTTTTTTTAAACTGAAATTCATTTGTAAATATTTATTGCAGTCCGTTTACCTGCGTTAGGTTATCGCTGTCTGTTTACAGGCGGAGAATAAGATGGCGCGCATTCGGAAAATCTATATTTTTCTCACTCATACGTTAGAGTCTTGCGCTGGCAAACAGAGACAGAAATATTTAATCAGCTTATTCCAAAACATGGGCCATTAAAATTCGTAAAAGTACAATCCTGTAGGGTATATTTCAGAGAAGTCGGTGATGATTCCTCAACGAAAGCCCATTTCAATTTCGTTTACCTCAATTAGAAATAGTAAACAAAGCTGTATGTTGATTTGTGTTGAGATATCCATATACGCAAAAGATGTAAAGATTAAAGAATAAGAAAGACTTATAACATTTTTTTTTTAATATTCTACTTATACTTTGAACCTTTACGAACAGATTGGTATATAATGTTCATACTAAACATTGAGAAAGCAATACTTTTTCTGGCGTTGAAGTCGAAGCGGCCGAAAAGGTAGATCTACCCTTCCCGCTGTTAAGCGACAGTCGGCCGAGCGGGTAGAACTACTCTTCCCGCTTTAAGTGTGTTAAGTAATTATATATTTTAAGCTTTTTGTCTGTCAATTCGACTGACAGTAAACTACTCTGTGAAGTTAGTAATATATTGAAAAAATGGTTACACGGCTTTTAGCACGCCCCAAATCATATGTTCTTAATAACAATTGTTTGTCTCTTTTTCTCATATGTCTATAGAAACGAGCATAAAGAGAGAGCTATATTTTGCGAGTATGAACGATTTGACTCATAATTAGGACGGTCTCTCTCTTAGAGTAACAATATAAAGAGACCGTACTAATTTGTGACAAATCGTTGACAAACTCGCAAAATATAGCTCTCTCTTTATGCTCGGTTCTATACGCATATGAGAAAAAGAGACAAACAATTGTTGAAACCAATACACGATTTGGGGCGTGCTGAATACCATGTCCGCAATATTTGATCTGTACGAGCTTCATTCTGGTTTGGAGTGTCAGGCGAACGGACTGTCAAAAGTGCGTAAATAGTTAAAAACTTGAGTTATTTTTGTCCGATATCTAGCAAAACATCATGGCCATATGTGCTATACTTGGTTGCTTCAATCGAAGTACAAAAGGACCAAAAACAAACAGTTTTCACACGTATGTACCATAAAAATCGTCTTTTTTAGTTAGATCTCAAATATTTAACATTCTAACCTACAAAACAACTAGTAACTTACACCAATATGTAATTAATCTTTGGACTATTCGTTCCAATATAATAAACTTCCGTTTGAAATGAGTTTTAGTGGATTCGTAATATTTTTAACTTAGAGATATTTACTAGCTGTCACATAAGAAACCATTACAAGGGGGGAATACCCATATTGTACGGCTTCTTAAAAGTATCCCGGTCTCTTTCTTTCTCATGATACTAACGCTAAATTGTTGGCAAACAGATAAAGACAGAATAGTGTTTATCTCTTAGTTATATTTATAATTTCGGTTACGTCCCCAGATTCAGGGCTATGCCAAAATTGGAATATTATTATTTATTTAATTATTTTTAGATTTCCAAAGGATGAAAAAAAGACGAGAAAAATCTAATTTCTTTTTCTTTGATTTTAACAAATATGTTAATATGAATTCATACGTTTCATCTGGATTTTTATACCCTTAGCTTCTAGTTAATTGTTTTTTTTTTAAATCTATTGATGTGCACATGCACTATTGTACCCATTTCTGAACCTGTTCTCTGATGATTTATGATAACGATATGCATCTAGATAGTTTTAATTTTGTATACATATTATATATTATTTTCTCCTTGTTAGTTAGAATTATTAGCTTAATTAATTAAGTATGAAGCGCACTTGACGTGAAATATCACAAAACTTGTGCTATATAAGTTCACTGTTATTATTATCTGCATTCGAAATTTCCTTACAAAATAACGCGGGACGGAAAACATCCCTACAATACTTAAAAGCGGTGTCATGTTTTGTGAATTTTTTTGTGTCTCTTTCTCTCTCATAGTGTACGACGTAAAAACGCAGAGAAAGTGATTTATCGCAAATTTATATAGGTAAAAAAAATTGATCTCTCTCCATATATTCTTACTCCAAGGTTAAGAAAATGATTTAACATCTGTTATCACCGTACATTTTTTTTATTTACTTTTGTTTTGTAAACTATTTTGTTGATGGAACTGAAGTTCATTTTATAATATGTATTATAAAATGTTCTGTACTAATAATTTAATTCGTTTATATTTTTTATCTATAAATAAGATTTTAATAATCTTATTGATTAATGTATATTTGAATAAACAAAAAATATACAACATTCATTCTTTTTAATGATTTACAACTACCTACTCACAACAAAATACCTAATTTACTTAATTTGTGACAACCCTGTTAGTGATTTTACTCCGAGTTTAGGCCACACCCTTTGGTCATTGCTTGGTCAAAAAGTGCGGACAAAATTTCGCAAAGTTAGGTCTCTAGGTTACTCTAAGGTCTCTCTATATTGTTACTCTAAGGGGCTATTTCACCACCTCTCAATAAACTACTATTCATTAGTCAACTCTAATCATCGGAATATTTGTTAGTTATCATCATAAACAAGATGCCAAAGATTGTTGTTATTTCATAGTATATTCCGTGATACATTGTGAAGGCGTATATTAGAATTACATACCGTGTGCTTCTTGGAGAGATTTTATCCTTGATTTTGTATCTCCTTTACGGCATTTTTGTCAAGCGAAATCTTGACCTAAACTCAATGTCATCTAAGACGTATAAAATTGACTCTTGGTTTGAAAACACGCGGTCTACGTCTTTCCGCCATGTCCTGTTCGTCTAAGATATTTAAATCTTCAACCACTTCCATAATTACAGTAAAAAATCAACTTCAACAGAAAACTCGCCTACTGTCAGCTGTCAAAACAGTACGCCGCCATTTTAAATCAGAATATAGATACTAACTACTGGGGTGCACTTTACGTTGACAGCTTCTTGAGAAGTGGTGAAATAGCCCCTGAATAATACAATAAAGTTATAAAATAGAAATATGTTTTATTTAAATATAGAGACGCGTTTAACTATTTGGTGAGAGGGATGTAATGAGCTTCGCGCGCGAATGTTGTGTTGTGAAAGTTAGTTTATGTTAGAAATAACGGCATTGTATTGACAGACGTGACAGCAGACGGGATAAGATTTGAAAAAAAGCGACGTTGCCAGCCAAACTTGCGGAAAGAGATAACTAACGAATATTCCGATGATTAGAGTTAACTAATGAATAGTAGTTTATTGAGAGGTGGTGAAATAGCCCCTAAGGGTAATACGCATGCGGGCCTGTCGCAGTATTACTTACTAGGGGAAAGAATCCCGTATCTGGGGAAAAATCTAATTATTCCAATATGCATGTTGTTTTTTCGGTAGTATTCTTTTATACGTGAAATAAATCACCGTGAGTCTGTCTAACCTTCATTTCATATTAAGAGTAGCAGATTTTTAAATATAATTTTGTTAACTTTATTGGGATATATATATTTTAAAGTAAACATTAACATATATTTTAGTGTTAATTCCATTTAAAAAAAACATCACAATTTACCTCTCCAATCAAACGCTTTGAAGCATATAATTCATCTAACAGCAGTTAATATAATATTTAAAAAAATAAATATTTTCGACAAAATAAGGAATATCAAGGGAAATTCCCCCGAATTATAGGGAAAAATCAAAATCTAGTGAAACACGAAGTCGCTCTCGGCCGATTCGGGTCTACGAGCGGATACCAGGAACTAATCCATTTTAAGTAACAATTTACAACAAACTTTTAACGGAATTGTTTACAAAATGCGATGAGGGTGACACATAAGACCAAAATTATAACTATTTTAGCAAATCTTGATAATATCGTCAACCTCTCCTAACTTAATACAGCGCTGTATTATTGAATTTTCACTAACATAAGTTTGCACCGATTGCTCTCTCATTTGCGCTGCTTGTTTCTGCATAATGTTATCTTCTTTCACCCCCGTGTGAATTTTTCGTTCGAAGAAAAGGTAGGTACCTTAGAGTAACGTAGAGACCTAACATTGCGAAATTTTGTCCGCACTTTTTGACCAAGGATTGACCAAGGGAGGTATGACGTATATGCTTCCAGCCAATCGGATGCGAAGAAAACCGTAAAGATAAACATTATTCCGTCTTTATCTGTTCGCGAACAATTTTGCGTTAGTATCATGAGAAAGAAAGAGACCGGGATACTTTTAGAAGCCGTACAAAAGGGGAATTCCCCGTTCTTGAAAATTTTTTTGACATTCTCGTAAATATTTTTAAGTTAAACATATTACGAATCCATTAAAACTCATTTCAAACGGAAGTTTATTAAATTGGAACGAATAGTCCAAAGATTAATTACATATTGGTGTAAGTTACTAGTTGTTTTGTAGGTTAGGATGTTAAATATTTGAGATCAAACTAAAAAAGACGATTTTTATGGTACATACGTGTGAAAACTGTTTGTTTTTGGTCCTTTTGTACTTCGATTAAAGCAAACAAGCATAGAACATGTGGCCATGATGTTTTGCTAGATATTACACAAAAAATAACTCAAGTTTTTAACTATTTACGTACTTTTGACAGTCCGTTCGCCTGACAGTGCAAACGTGTCTGAAGTTTGTGCGGATTAAATAATGAAGACATTTCATTTGGCCCGCCCCAAATCGTGTATAGGTTTCAACAATTGTTTGTCTCTTTTTCTCATATGCGTATAGAACCGAGCATAAAGAGAGAGCTATATTTTGCGAGTTTGTCAAAGATTTGTCACAAATTAGTACGGTCTCTTTATATTGTTACTCTAAGGTAGGTACCAATTCGTATCAAGTATAAAACGATTAGCGCTAATTTTCAATTTAATTTCGGGAAATTACAGATTCGATCGCCGTCCAAGGATAATATGTTTTCTTTTTATTTAATATAATATATAGGCGTTGAGCGCGTAAAAAGGTACTGTAATTAGTTACTATCAGCGCCTTGGCAATTCGCCGCCTGGAGTAGACTGCTCCAATTGCGCCTGCACAGGACCGACCTTAGTCCCAACTACTCTCAACCGCTTGGGACAAGTAGGACTATGGCATCCCCAATCGGAGTATGTTATGAGGCTGAAAGCAGTGGGGAGGGGAATAAGGCAAGAGGAAGGTTGGGACTACTTGGCTATCCAGATCTGGTCACCAAACACGGCTAAAGCCATTTCAATTCGGAATGGTGGTCTTTCCTCAGGGCGATACTTAAAATATCTGCCACTCTGGAACGTGTCGCAAATACAATATATGAATTAAATGTAAAATAACACATATTAACCCTTATCACTCGAGAGGCGCCGCTACGGCGCCATATAAAATTTTAATTCCACTCGTTAGGCGCCGCAGCGGCGCCATGAACAATAGTCGTACATTTTATTGTCTACAAAATCCAAGGGTGCACGGACAGGTTTCTTCATGTTTACAATTAGTTGCGTCTAGTACCTGCTACTGAATGCTTGTGTATTGGGCTACATTTTTTTTGTTTTTAACAATTAATACGCAGTTATTTATTCAAATATTTTTTTACTCCATAGTAAACATGTATGAAGACGAAATTACTGATGATGACTTTGTTTTTGAATGTGAAAGTGACTGTACCTGCGATATTTCAATGCAACATGACAGTTTAGATAGTGAAAGTGAGTTAAGTGGTAATAGAAGAAAAATGCGTGTTTTGGACACAAGTAGCAGTTCAAGTGCTTCCGACGTAGATATACGAGAGGAAGATGTAAATGGTGGCGCAAACTTTTTTTTTGGGGGATGGCGATATGTTCCATAAATTCGTATTTTTTGTATAAATCCATAAAAAAAAAAAATAACCAAAAACCATTAAGCCATTTAAAGTAAATAAAAGTTTTGGTTGATCAGTAAGTGGATGAGTACCAAGAGCCTCGAAGTAGGCCATCTACTTCCACTCCATCAGAGACCAAGCTCAATGGAAAACTGCACATTTTAAGGAAAGGTCCTAAGAGGGACTGTGTGGTCTGCTCAAAAAGGGCAGTAAAAGGCGGGAGACGGGAGACCAGCGAGTATTGTGACACTTGTCCTGGAAAACCGAGGACGCATTTGGTTGATTGTTTTGAAAAATACCATACTTTAAGGAATTATAAAAACCAAAATTGGCCGTTTTTTCTTTTATAAATACTTATTTTCTATAGTAAATATGTATTTGTAAATATAAATAAGCATTCTTATTTGCTACCTTTCCAAAAAATATTTTTTTCTAATTTTCTAAGAATATCTTAGTTTTTTCTCATATTTTTGCTAAAAAAATCATCGAGTTGCTGGAAACCTATATGATTTTTTTCTCGAGTGATAAGGGTTAATTAAATAAAAATTATTTGCGCACCCCGGGATTTGAACCCGTGACCTCTGGATTCGTAGCCGAGCGTCTTGACCACTTGACCACGGAGGCCGTCATATTGCAGGCTTGCCCTTTCTATGGATAAAATGCATACAGATATACAAGGTTATCTGTGCAGGCCGCAAAAAGAAAGACTAACAAAAAACACAAAAATTGTAATGACGATTAAATTAAATTGACAAAAAGGCCGCCACTAAAACATATTAGCAACAACATATTGGTAGGTCAATTGTTTTAGTTTTGAATTTATAGTTTACAGTACGAACCGACTTATATGCCTAGTGAATCATTCAAAAGCAACTTGCTAATGAGCAATGGACAATGTTTAAAAACACCCGATCACTTTTCTGTGCTCCTGGTATTTTTTTCTTGTTGACGACGTAAAACATTATTATTTTTATTGTGACATTAGCGCCGCTACGGAATTTAGTTCAAATTAAAACGCTATTTTACCCCGACATTTTACTTAGTCGACTTCTGCGCTCCGGATACCGGGAGCTAAGAAACGCCCAAAGTTGACTGAATGAATTCACAAAATTTTTTAGAAAAAGTAAGTTATTTTGATGAATCAATCACCTTCTCACACGCCTGTGATCCTGATATACTTTCCTAGTAGCTAGCACCTTCCTCAATAAATTAATATTGCCTGCTTTTTTCTATATATTTTTTTTCACTACCGCACCAAGACTGGACCGTGGGTTCCCCAAATGGGGGTATGTTGTGAGGCTGAGGGGAGTGGGGAGGGGAAGGAGACGAGGAATAGGAAAGTACCTGGCTATTCAGATCTCGTCACCAAACACGGCAAAAGCCATTTCATGCAACGTTTCGATTCTGAATGATGGTCTTTTACATATGGTAATTTTTTTGTTAGAACAGAAGATTGGAATCAACTCGTATCATATGAAAAAGTTGAGACTTACGTGTTGTGTAGATGTAGATCATGCCACGCTTAGAGTACATAGAGTAGTATCTATCCAAGGCAGTGAAGTCAGTTTTGGACTTGTTTTTGATGATTTTAACATGACTCGGCGCAGTTGGGCGTGGCTAAGACTAAGGCTACGGTATTTATACATCCATTCATATCACATATCGACATAATGTTTTTGTGTATTCGTATAGCCACTTTTTCACAGTATTTTTATCAACAAAAATATAGCATATAACCTAAAAAACCGTTTAGTTGTGTCAAGTTTAGTGGCATAATAAAAAATGTGGGCGGAGTCCCGCCAGTGTTACTTCAGGGAACCAGCACCTTAAGATCATTATGACAGTATATAGAAGCGGGCCAAGAAATTTGTTGTCTCTTTTTCTCACATGGTGTACGCCGTAAAAGCCCGGAGAAAGTGATTTTTCGCAAGTTTGTGTAGGTTGGGTAAAAATAATTAGCTCTCCCTTCATATATTGTTACTTCAAGGTGCCACGCACGTATTCTGATTATTCCTTTTGACACATTTCCTTCAAATTGTAAGAACAAATACAACGTTCTTAATTCGTTACTTCCAGGGTACATAATATAATAAAAACATGTTCAAAGTTCACTGAGTAACGTGTTTTAAAATAAATATATTTATCGTTAATTAGGCAATTTAAAAAATAAATGTATTTATCGTTAATTAAGCAATTTAAAAAATAAGTATATTTATCGTTAATTAGGCAATTTAAAAAATAAAAATATTTATCGTTAATTAGACAATTTAAAAAATAAAATAAAATGTTCGTGGTACAGATCAAAAAAATCCTCTATTAAATATTTTTTTTTAATGTTTTTTTTTAATTATTATTTGGATTTGAGCACAGAAGAATAACATTTGGAGGTCGATTGACGATTAATTGAAAACAGCTCTTTTATAAAGAGTTATAAAGTAAGAAAATATTTTTTATTTACTTGCTGGTATAAAACATACATATATCTAATGTGTGTTTTAGTAAAACTTTTTTTGATGTGCTGTTGTGGATACAGGCGACTTTTAAAATGCGCAAAAAACATAAAAAAACTGAAAAATCCCTTTTGTTTAAAAAGTATACTGCTTTATATCCTCATGCAATAATATTATATAGTTAGCAGAGACGATCATAAATCAATATTGGATATTTTTACAAATTCCTCGTAAAATTCACTCGAAGGGTTTATACCGGTGAGTGAATTTCTCAAAATGGGGTATCTTTTTTGAACTGCATTTTTAATTATTTAATTTAAAATACCCTCTGTTGTCAGAGAAAAAAATAACCCGAAGGTGAGAAAACATGCTAGAAAATAAGTTAAAAGTTTCGCCACATTTGTAATATTTATATGCGCTACCTTACGGTATGATATAGACAATTTTTTTTTTTTTTTCATTAAACCTTAATTATTACTAAGCAGATCCATTTGAAAATATTTAAAAAAATACCGATAATTGGAGAAAAATAAATGCATCGGATCCTTGGTAGTAGATTTTTTTTCTTTCTAACTAATAATTTCGCAATCGGTTCTCAAAAACACAATTAAAGTAGTGATTATGAAATAAGGAAATTACCTCCCATTTTTTGTAAATATCATATCATATATGACTGTTGGTTAAAATCAACTTTGAGCATACTAACACTTTAAAAAAACATAGTAATAATATACATATAGTGGACCAAAATAAGGCCAATTTCTGATTTATATTTGGTAAATACTAAGCTTACGTAAAAAGAAATAAAAAAATGTATGTCGTAAAAATATGTTTTTCATATTGTGTAAAAATATCACCATAATTTCGTAAATTAAAGCAGTGTTTTCTCCACCTTAATCTTTACCTTTCAGATAGCAAATGCTCATTACCCTGTCTGCTCTGCAAGTGGTGGCCTCGGTTACTTAGTTAGGATGCAGAGTAAATAAGAACACAAAAATATTATTTTTTAAACCTGTTTATTCAAGTAAAAAAACATGGCTTATATAAATAATTAAAATGAATGTATTTGATTAAAAGGTTAACAAACACTGACAGTACCTAAACACAGGCAAGTGATAAAGTATAAAAATGAATTGCACAAGATTCACTAAACTATAAAGTGGGACTTAGAGTAGATAATCATAAATAAACATCAACACTTCTTATGACCCTGCGCAGAATAGTTTTACTGCAATGGTTAACGGCTTACGCAAGCTTTCACAAGCAGTGCTATTCCTCTCTCGGGAATATAGCCTGAAGGACCCAGTAATGGATCCAGTAACACATACCCAATCGGGACGTTGGCATTATTTCCTAAGAAAGCTTATCGGCTGCCTAGGTCAATATGATCATTGCTGATTGATAGGCAATTTGCTAAGCACATGCCTGTTGTAAAACAAAGTCTAAAAGATAATCTCAATAATCATTATGAAAATACATCTGAAACTGAAACATTGACTATGAAAGTAGAAAATAGACATATTGATTCTTAAAATAATGCATCAAATGCACACACATAAATATAAACAAATAATAACTTTTTAAAGAACATTTCAATTAGTCAAGGAGAAACCAATTTTATAAAAAATATATACTTTTTGACAAATATTATATGCATATTTAAAATGGTTTACATTCACATAAAGTACCCATGCAATTACCAATAAAAAATTGAGTGGTCTAGAAACAAATACAGTAGTGTCCAAAGAAAATGACTCGGACAGTTGTAATTGTTAACTGATTTTTTTAATATTTTGGAATGGTAGAGAGGCAGAACACCGGCAAAGAAACTGTCAAGCAGCTCAAATAAACTAAAGTAAATGGTTTCTGTATCAAAATGGGAATATTTCGGCTGTTATACACTTTTCTATATTTTTATTGTGGTGCCAGAATTGTGATTCTATTGCATTTTAACCAACAGGTATACGTAGATGCCGGTTTAGATGAATTTTACGATTAATGTAATCTCTGATTATATGTACATTGTTGCAATGATTGATCTTATCATTAACTTTGTTGGGAAAGAAAGTCACTTTTTTATTGGGTCAACCTTTCACTTCTTTCCCGATACAGGTTATATTAAATACCTGCGGTGCGAGGCGGCACTATCTTCAACAGGTGTTTAAAGCAAATCCATGTAGCTCTGGAGACACGGATTATTTGCGCATCATACTTATGAGCATAGCATAAAATTTTAAGTATGTTTGAAGTGATTCTTCACAAAAAGGGGTGTTATTAAGATAAACTACAGCTCTAGAGTACAGTAATGTAATTACTGCATTTGACTAAATTAATATTTATGCATGTTTTAAACGTTTCCACCGAATTTCCGATGTTTGTATACAGAATAATGTGCGTGCCCAGCACTTTCTTTGACAGTCACACATATTATATTAAAACAAACACATACATGTGTAGGTCTGGAGGCACAGTTTATTAGCAGATCATATAATCGTTAAATTAAAAAGGGTGTGCATGTGAAACACTGATAACTTGAGAAGTTATCTCCTTGTTAATTATTTGACTTATTTTTGGGAATCAGTTAAAATTGAGTTTCACCATCTTTGACACTGTGGTAAAAATATTGAAGCAAAATAGACAAGCGTTCCTCTTATGAAAACACGTGTCTAGATTAAAACTTTTTGAGATTGCAACACTCTTTTAGAAGTAAACGTGCCTAGATTTTGTCACAGACCTGTTTATATTGGATAATGTTATTCATAGAGCCTTAACCTACAATACTTACAAATAAATCCTCGCCACTATTAATTTTCAGGAAAAATGATTATGAACTAAGTACAAAGAAATGATTTAGTAACTAATATTATTGTAGAATTATGTTGTCACCACATTACATCAGGAAAGGGTATTTTTAATCAACTACAGGAAGAACACAAAGGCAAATCTAAAGCTAACCTACCCAATGGTACACGGAAGGAAAAAAATTTACATTCATAGTTTTAAAGTTTAGTTAAGAAACTCAACTTATCATTTCAACACATTAAAATAATGATTGAATTTGTTTTTTTATACATTAAAATTTAGTGTGGAATTAGTGAGTAGGTTCATTTAAGCCTCAGTACATATGAGTTAAGCTTTGGAAGATATCTGAGGAAGAAGTAACTGATTGGTGGGCGTTGGGAGGAGGTGACAACCGTGAGCAATTGGCCAGGAAATACAGTTCATATTCTTAATACAACGATGCACAAAATATTAAAAAGCTTCTTGACAAATATGGTCAAGAAAATCACAGGCTAAAGGTATATATTTTAACCATTTTAAAATACTGCGTACAAACATTTAATTTCAGAAAATGTTACAACAAAACATTTCATTCATACAGATAAAAAGAAATACCCAATTGACCTGTTTCCAAAGAGTCAGTAAAGTTTACACAGGTTTTTGCGGAAGATTTATAAGTGGGGCTGAAACCATTGCTTAATGTTAACTTATATAGAAAACAATACATGTTTATTTCGTTCATATATATATAACCTTTTAACTACATAAATGATTTTATTGAACGATTTATACTGTGGTCGGGGACCTGTTCTATCAAAATGATGTGTTATTCTACTTTACAAATAAATTAACATTATAAAACTGAAATTATTGATACAAATCTCTATGCCTTTTACATTGGTTTGCAAGATGACCACAATACAAAAGCTATCTCAGAAGTATGGCATGTAAAGAGTATGTACTACCATTTTGGTTTAATAATCTATACATAAAAATCACAAGTAGTGGATTATTCACAATCCAAAATATTGTCTTTATAATAATATGCGCTAATCTTCTGTACACATCGTAACTTACTTAACTTAAGACATACAGAGACATCTATACACTTTGTCGCTAACAGAACAAAATTACATAACATACACGTAAAACTATTTCCAGAGTTTATCAGCACTTTTTACTATTCACAACCCATTCTATGACAATAGAGGCATTTGTAACAAGTAAAACAGAAACAATAAAACTATATACAGCGGGAGGGTAGGAGAGCGTGCATCAGTTGCCTACCGCGTGTGACTTGCGCATCGTCAGATCGGTGGCGGTCATGTAGTAGTCGGACGCCTTGGTGCCTGAGTGAAGGCCGTTGGAGAAGCCGTTGACCGCGCCGTTGGAGTATGGCTTGCCGTTCTCCTGCACCTCTCTGCTGGCCTTCAACTTCTCCCTCTCTGCCTTTGCCTGAAACACCACATAGCTTTAGGACTTCTGTCTCTGTAATCTCCAACCCGGGAGGACTGAAAGCTACTGAGATCATTCCAACCAACTTACCTTCTCTCCCTTCTTGACGCACGACTGCTTGTAGAACTCGTTGAAGAGGAAGAAGAACATTACGGCGTGCATGCCGATCCACCAGACGAACGCGCGTGGGTAGTTGCAGTCAATGAACAGGAGTTGGAAGGCGTGCACCATGATGGCAATGAATTGGAGCTGGAAAGAGAGCAATATTAACCTTCTCCTGATAGGGTCGGGAACTGGACACATTGTGTCAGCAAAGTTACATTATTTGCTGTAAGAATAATACTGTCTCCAGATAGTGGTAGTTACCATCTGCAGTCCGGTGAGGTACTTCTTCCACCACAAGAACTTCTGGAAGCGAGGCCCAAACACGGCCAGCAGGTAGTAGGAATACATGACGATGTGCACGAAGGTGTTGAGCAGCCCGAAGAAGGTGCTGTGGCCGCCCGGAGTGAATTTGACGCCGAACCACACGGACATGGGCATGCAGCCATGGTGGATCACATGCAGCGTCGAGATGTGCGAGTTCTTCTTGCGCAGGACAAAGAATATCTGTAACAGACACACATGTTCATTAGATAAAGGCCGTATCACTGATATCTTTGTTGTAACCTTTCCCACTTTCTTGTAAACAAAATCTTGTAAAAAATCTAAAGAGCAGAAAACAATTTGGAATGGTTGCTATTTTAATCCTTGAATAGTTCAAATAAAAAAAGAAGGAAGGAAAAAACGAATAATGTTAAAAAATGACTAATGCCAAAATTGAAAACCACACTAAAGCACGAATATTGACAATGTATTGAATTTAAAGGGAGCCTTAAAAAAACTATACTGTGCGTTTTAAAAAGCTATTCAACATAAATTTTTGACTTTGTATACCATCAGAAATGATTAATTACGATTTTTTACTGACATAACTATTAATAATGGACATTAATAATGTGACAGAACAATCTACCATGGCATTCTTCAACTTTTTAGTTCCAAGTATGCCCAAAGAACTGACCATATTTTGACTTTGGTACCCTCATATTTATATGTCTAATATAATATTTTATTTGAAGTAAACCCCTGCACTCGAATTTTAAGTGCTTACAGTGAGTACACTTGTTTGTACTTACACAGTTAAGTAGATGTGATAAGGTCTTTCATTACAACTGAATTCTCCACTTTTACGAAGTGACCACTTCTGGATGCTCACCTTCATTCGCCTATACATATATATATATATATATATATATATATATATATATATATATATATATATACATATATATATATATATATATATATATATATATATATATATATATATATATATATATATATATATGTTGTGTGTGTATATGGTGAACCACCTCAAACTGAACTCTTTTGAGTCCCCTTGAACCAAAAGGACCCAAGGTCCTCTAATCCTGCACTACTCAAAAAAGGCAATATGGGGTTTTCTATCCAGTTTTCTTTCCGACGTCTGAAAAAAATAACTTTAAAAATAGTAATTGTAACAATAAGTAACTTTGCTATTTTTCACGTAGACCCGTGAGTAGTATATGCAAAATGCACCACTATTAACCACTTGTTTTTGGCAGATTTCCTCTCGGAAAATAACTTAATACATACTAACAGATCCAAAAATGTTTATCTTCAAAGTGTCGATGTTTTGTTCTGTTAAATTTGCACAGTATTATTACGATATAAGAAAAAACTAATAACGAAGCAAAGAAAATCAACGCCGATGCGCCTCACAATTGCTACAATGATTTTTGTAAGTAGTTAGATTTTTCTACAGCATTGTCTCTATATCCTCATATTTATATCAGTATAGAAAAAAAAAAACGTATACAAACAAAAGATGTAAGCCGCAAATTTTATTTTGCACTGTCGGGTCGGGAAGTTACAGGTTTGATTGCCGCCCATGGACAATACATATTTTTTATTTAATATAATACATAGGCGCTTTACGCATAAAGAAAGCACTGTTATTGATACTATCAGCGCCTTGGCAATCCGCCACCTGGAGTGAACTCCTCTAGTTGCCCCTGCCCAAGATCGGCCCTGTCTTAACTCATCATCACTTGACATACAAGAGATGCATTGTAAAATGTACTAATCACACATTTGGTTCAAATAATTTTGTGATGAAACATGATTATTCACAAGACATGTTTCAATTGTTTAAAATGATATTTGTTTCTTGGGAATCTTTCACTCACACCCATTTTAATAATGCTGATTTATAAGGTGGTGAGAATGTGGGATACAAAAAATATTGAATAATGGCTTTGTGGCATGGATATTATTTTTGTAAATGTATTTTTTTATGGTGAATACCGCACAAGAGTCCCAACCGTATAGAGCCAGTGAGACTATGGCATCCCCAATTGGAGTATGTTGTAAGGCTGAATGTAGTGGGGAGGGGAAGGATATGGGGAAGATGAAGGTTAGGAAGTACCTGGCTGTTCAGATCTGGTCACCAAACACGGCTACACAACCACACGCTTCGATTCTGAATGATGGTCTTTCACCAGGGCGATACTTAGAGTATCTACCACTCTGGAACGTGCCGCAAATACTCGTATACTTTTTATTATTTTATATAAATTAAATGTGTTATGACACATATTAATTGAATAAAAGTTATTGGTGCACGCCGGGTTCAAACCCGCGACCTTTGGATTCGTAGTCGAGCGTCTTACCACTCGACCATGGAGGCCGTTATGAGAAAAAATCATGTTTGCTTACCGTATCCATGAACTCTGTGAATTTGGAGAAGTAGTACCACCAACATGCGTGGACCATCTGTAAACATTTACAAATATATAAGTATGTGGCATTAAATGAAAGCGCACTTGAGTCCACTCTTATTTTTATAATTATTAAATTCAACATTTATAAAAGCATTCTATTTTTACACATGCCAATCAATCAAAACCCTATAAACTAATTCAAAAGCTTAAAACAAAATTGAACAAAACTAGAATTATGAAATAAAAATAAAAACACATTTAAAATATTAATTTGGTATAAATAAATAAAAGCCAGTTTAATATACATAATGAGCAATGTACTTTAAGACTTGTGTTTTATTTATGTACGGAAATCGAATCGGCTGTGTTATGAATTTAATATAATATTATTAGGTATGGAATATGTGGAAATACTGTAAACAGTATTAGCAAAATCGTTTGAGGCATTTTATAATAATTTTACAAAATAATTCAGATCTAGGAATTTGTTTTCCAACAAAATTTTAAGTAGGTATAGAAATTATGTATGTACTAATAGGCATTTCAAATGACTGAAAAAAAAAAGATTTTCACTTAATTTTATTAAATATAGAAGTTGAGTTTTATGTAATAAATAAATTATATGAAATAATATAATATTTATCTTTGATTAAAGGTGATTCCTATAATTTTGTTGACAAACAAATTCAATATATTTTCAGTATTATATGGTATTTGGAAAGGGATATAGTTGAATGCTTAGAGTAGGTATGCCTATGTACAGTGGCAAGCATGTATGGAGTTGAGTGAGTAGGAAACTAGAGTATGTGGTAGTTGAGTTTGAATTGTGAGTGAGACTTCCTTGTCCCATGTGAATTGTTTACATTGAAGTAATTTGTTCAATTTAGTATGAAATTGAGACCCAAAAATGTGGTTTGAGTGTGACAAGTTTACTTTGTTTATTGAAGCGTGTTAAATGGAAAATAACTTGTTAGTAAATTTGTTAACCAAAACAGTCAAATATTAAGCAAATTTACAGCAAAACCAGAACAAAGCGGAAGATAATAAGGCATTAAAAACAATTTGGCAAGCACAATAAAAAAATCATAACGACCCTTCATATTCTAAAAACAAATTTAATTTTACATAAAGTGTTGTATAAATTAATTTAACAATAGCAAACTGTACTAACTTTTCGGAAGTGATTTGATATGTGTATTACAAACCCAGAAAACTTGTAATAAAACAAGGAAAAATAGCTACTTGATTAATCTTTGGATAAGAATTTTTATAAAAGTGAAAATATCAGTGGTGTTTCATATTAATTTTAAAACCTGTAAATCAAGTCCAAACAAACACAAAAAAGGAAGGAATACAACAGTTATGAAATAAACCAAGAGGAAAAAAAGAATTATAAATCAGTAGTTAAAGCAGTATGGAGTACTTATTTTATAGTGCAACTTTACATGCTGACATCCAGTGTGAAATAATGTGATTCCATTTATCTGGGTGTCAAGGTCTACTTGTCAAAAGATTCTAATTCTTCGAGTATAAGTCACTAAAGGGGGATTCTTTCAATAGTTCTTTTTGAAAAATCTTTTGGCAATTAGAGCTTGATAACACTATGGTAATTAAACAATATTTTTTAAAAACTAACACACATCCCCTTAGCTTAAATATTGCTAAAAAGTTTGATCTGCATGGACAAGCCTTAGAACAAATTTTGAATGACATCATAACTAAATAGATTTATTTCTTAAACAAGACAAATATATGGTTTAATTTCCTAATTTTCACTAGGTACACTTGCATTCAACAAAATTGCAGTTTTTATGTATTAATTTCCCAAATAACCTCACGAAGCATTTATTAGTGAAGCTCATCAAGCAATTTTTACACCAGGCATGTTAATTGTAAATAAAACTCATTCTTAAATATTTTCAGTGCAAGCTCAAAAACAATAATACTTATTATAGGGTATCATACAGTGTAATATCTCATGTCTTAGTTTGCACTTATCATTATGTATGTCTTTGATGTCATGTTTGTGTCTCATTATTAGAATATTCAATATCCTAATGGTGAGGTGTAACATTATGTGAAAGTGATAATTTGTCTTGAATGTATGGGCATGGAGCTGGTTGACTAAACACATCCGTCCATGCAAGAAGAGCAATAAGGATGACAAAGCAAACAGCAATACTGCTCATCAAAATACTGGACTTTTGGTAATACCGGAAATTGTACAATACCAACATAACGAATTGAGAGAAAGACAGTAGGTATTAGAAACACAAACAAAAACCAAACTCACTACAAAGGCAATACCATAAGTAAAACAAATTGCTTTAAATACGAGACTTCTTATCCATCTATATTTTTATTTTTAAAAATAACAGTTTTAACCCAAATATTTCAGTAAGTTTTTTTATGCAGTGAAATTCCTGATCGGAATTCTAAAGAATCATCCCTAATTATTTTTAACATTTCACTTAACAAGTCATTTAAGTTTTAATGAAAATAAAAATCTTGAATGAAAAGCAATTATTTTAGACTACCTAGATACCACAAAATACACACAATACCAAGGAGCACCAGTAACATTTGACCAAGTTTGATGCAATGGGCACATCAACTAATTCATTTAATGCCAAATAGGCATGAAGTATTGAGTGTAATAATATTGACTGTTGAAACATTCCAAAATAATGTAAAATAACAAACAAAAAAAAAACATTCACAATGTCAAAAGAATAGTATGCATAAAAAGATAAGACTGAAATAATATTATTTACATTAGCCATAAATAAGAAGTTGACTTATAAAACTAAGTGTGCATTATCCAGACAAATCTATCTAAAAGTTACAGCCCACAAATCATAAGTTTCAAACATTCTCACCGTATTTACTCTGTTTATTTCCCATCACGAAAGAATCAAGTAAAAAAAAAAGTGGTGCGGCAATCGGAGCGTGCTAGTTTGGAGGGGAGAAATGGGCTAGAGAGGCGAAGATGGGAAACAAGGCGAGCAAATAAGGCAACTTTATTTGTGTATGTATGATGGAATCACCCTTATAGTTTCTGGATGATTGGTGTAGTCAACAGGTTGACAGCGCAGACTGTAGCGGCCGGTGATCCAGCCCGACATTGCCAACTGAAACAATCATAGAAAACCCCAACTCTGAATTCTCTTGTTCACTGCCTCAGGCACCGGACCATCAGGCAACGGACTCTGCTCAGCCGAGGTGAATGCAGTACAGTACAATATATGTTATTTATGCGGGGTTATGTTCCTGGATTACTTCTAGACGGATGCTGATACATTACACATATTCTTAACCTATGTAAACTGCTGTGCAAGAAAATAGAAAAAGCTTTTAATACAATCTGCTATACCAATAATTAAAATCTTCAAGCATTTACGTATACAGACAAACATGTTAATCTTCTTCTAATATATATTAGGAAGCTTGTTTAGAAAGGCCACTATTTTATACATACTACTGGTTATTGTAAAATAATGCAAATGTGCAAATCTGCATAAAATGTACCAGAAGGAGATATTGGTTTTTTTTCTGAGAATTATCAACTATGGTTGCTACGAGCTACTATTATAGTACATACATAGTTCAATATTTTAGAAATTGTTCATCAATTCCAACTTCATACAGGTCAAGGTCAAAACTCATTGCAACGAATATCAAAGTATCGAAATATTTATTTTAAATTTGCAGTTGTCTACGAGCATGTTGAATGCTATTTTAACTTAAGAGAGTATAAAAATATGACAATGCAAATGCCACTAACGAGTTTTTGAAAACTATGGATGGATTGAAAAAGGTTCGGGGTAATCTATGCTGTAGGACTAACGTCCTGGTAAGCAATTGTTAACGATAAGTGTGTGGTATTGTAGAGAGAATAGCGGGCTTTGCATGCACGCTTTGAAGTATGCATCTTGAGTGGCGTTCCAAATTACGTGCAGAAAAGCCTCACATTGGACTGCGCTGCAAACTGTTACATTACTTTAGCAGACTTTACTTTTCTGCACGGGTTTTGGATCACCGCTCAAGATGTGCACTCCAAAGGGTAGTGCTTTTTTGGTGTCTTATTATACTCTCCTCAAGTTGAACTCCAGCAGCTCGTGGTTGTTTCACTAAGTAGTAAAAAAATAACATCACCATTTGAAAAATATTGAACAGAATGTATTTATACTACTTTTAATAAAAAATAATAAAAGTTAATTCAAAGTACTGTATTTTTATAGCGTATTCAGTACAATGATATATTTTTTAAGATCCCATGTATTTCGTTAAAATGGGATTTGACCCGTATAATCTTTCCGATTATACACTGTTGTATAAAGCAGCGAGAAACCAGTTGTAGCAGAATAATGATTGCGTACACCAGTTGCATCAGGATTGTTCACACCGTTACTAACCAGATTACTATCAGAAGGAAGTGTAACTGGTCAGAACAGTTGCAACAGTTGCATTTGAAGGATGGACCAGCGTGTTAGAGGCCACTCTTACTCTACAACATACATGTACAGGTATATACATCCCTATCAGCTAAGACACAGTATAAATAATATTTACAATGCACATGACACGTACTGAAGAGTATTTACAACGTTATGAAGAGATGATGAAGGGGTGGATGAAAATACATGGTCTAACTACTATGTAATATTTACAGGGTGAATTAATAGGATGATACAACCCCATGGAGCCGGAGACCTGCGATGGAATCAAAGAGAGAGACAGTTATCACAGAGCAGGGGGTGGGTGGTGGGTGGGGGTTGCTTGGGTGGGTGGCCGTGGGACTTACGCGGGTGGCAGTCGGAGAATTGGTATTGTCCACGGGTTGGCAGGTGAAACTGTATTCACCCCACCAGCCTCCCATTAAACACTAGATAAAAAAAGTTGGTGGTGCACATTAAACAACTGGGGGGATTAAGCAAATCATCAAAATACATTCTAAATGGTTAGGGTAGTTACATTCATTTCTAAAATCATATGGTTGGAAAAAAATTCTACAGTAAAATTAACAATTAAACAATATACTACTACCAATACTACTCGGTTAAAAAGAGTATTACACGAAGGAATCGAACCCTCAGATTGTGTGCTTATCGTATAAGTAGTCAATTTTCTTTTTGTAAAACTCATACGAAAAAACTCACCGAATTGCAACCAAACTGAAAATTTATTCATTTTCATATTACCAAAAGCCAAAACTGTAAAAAAAAATGGTTAACACAAGTAAAATTTTCTTTCCCTAAATATTCTATATCAGTGTTTATAGTTGAATAGAAGTTGTATTTTTAATTGTTCAAAACTTTGGCAATATCATTTTTTGTATTATTTTCATATTGTCAGATTTGTATTCTATTAAAAAAAAAAATGTTTTAACACTCATTTATTTTGAGAGGAATTTCAAAGTTTAAGTAATTTGTAAAAATATTTTTAAGGGTTCTTATCGAAATAGAATGGGCAATATCATTCACATTTTGAAAGGGTATGACAATGTTTCATAAACTCTGCATAGGGGATCATACTATACAGGTTAAAAATATTCTAGAGCCTAACTAAATGATTGCGAGAAATGTGTAAAGGTAAATCAAAGAGTACTCACTTCGTAAAATAACCACGCACTAAATATTACTTGGAATAAATTATAACAAATAAGAGTATTCTTGAGCTCCATCGGTTTTCTATTTTCCATATATCTTGGGCCTAGGACCTGAAAATATACAATAAATAATCAATCAAGGAAGAAATATTCAAACATATTTATTGGTATGTATTGAGAATTTATTGAAGGACTTGGGGTATTGTATCAAACCTACGGAATGAAGAATATTCCCACAAGACCAAATAGATAACTGAATTGGGAAGAGGGGAATAGGATGACAGAAGAGGAGCGAGTACGAGACATTATCCAGTAAGTGATGCAACTGTTCAACTGATAGTCTTGAGGTATATTTGTACACAAAAAGTATTTACTTTTAGTCAACATAAATATTAGTTTTTTTTTTATTTCACTCTAAACCTTAAGCGAAGTTCGAGTTGTTTACAAAAAAATTGTACAATGAACCACGTAAGTAGGAAGTTTTTTCCTTCCATTGGAAAAGTTTCACTGTATTTTGTCAAAATATCAGGCATTATAATATTGTGTTTAAAATTGATACCGCGAATAAAAATTGAAACTATAACTATAAATTAATTACCATTTCAATAACAGTCACAGGCAGATTTGTGATTTGTTAAATCAAATAGCGTGCATACTTTGTACTCTCAGCGTAAGAGATGTTGGTTTGTGCAAGATTAGGAATTAAAATTCCCTCAACTAAAAGAAAAATTTACTCTTGACTCTGGACATCAATATGACAAATCAACCATTAAAATGCCTCTTTAAAAAAAAAGGATTTAGTAATTAGTAAGAAATTTTGAAAAACCGAATAAAAAATATAATGACAATAATATTATTAAACTATTTGATAGTGCAAATGATACGTAATCAATTAATTTTTTTAAATGCTTACCGTGTAGCACATTTTAAGATTTTCTACATGAAAAATATGTATTAAAATCATTGATAAGAACGTTTGCTTTGAAGGTGTGCACATCTTCGGTGACTTATGCGTCAGCTATTGACATACATACATTAAAATGAGTTAAGTTGTTTGTATTAATAACATAAAAATCAAGTTGGCCTGGAAGCGGGCAAGAGTCGGCAGTCAAAGGAATCATGAAATGGGCAGGTCATATTGTAATGTGTAGTGACACTCACCTTGACTAGATAAACATAGGTGAGACACAAGGCCAGCGTGGGCAGGGGCGAGCTCATCAGGAACCAGTCGTTTGTGCGAGGGTCTGGAAATACACCGACCAAACATTACTATCAACAGTCCAATATGGTCCTGCCTTTTTGACACCACTTTCTCGGACATTTGTGCTTTGGGATAATGACTTTAGCCTGCTTCATTGTGGGGAGGTCAAACAGACAAAGAGTACAATATTTTAACTTGTCAAAGTATCAGAGGTGCATCCTAATACTATCCTCTGGCTGGAACTTCATTTCCTTACACAAACCCTCCACACAGCATCCTTAATATTGGCCTTGATACAAAACCTTAAGCCACTTTATTTATACACATATAACAATTCGACCGGTTTGAGTTAAACTTAACCTTCTTCAGGAACAGCATATAAACTTCCTGAAGAAGGTTAAGACTTTCTTTAACCGCATATTGGAAGAAGGTTATTAACTTGAAACCTTATGTGTGGAACTTGTATTATTTTTTATTTAACTCAAAAAGCAAAGTGATTGCTTCCTTCAAAATAAATAAATATAATCAATGATTTTTATCCTCTTCAATAGACAATTAAGATCATAATTATGATATAATTTGTTTATCTATAATAACAATGTTACTATCAGTGTTGCGTGTTCCATATTTATAAATTGTTCTAGTATTATTTAATATCGTTTGACACTGAATATTATTTTATTACACTTATTAAAATGAGTCTGTTTACTGGGAACACAGTGATTATCCAGTATTTGACCTCAAATTATCTTAGTGTTTACGGGCCACTCCTGTACACAATCTAGCAATGTCAATATTTGTGATTACAATGTGCCATTTTAATAATGCAGAATTATTCGAAAATTTCGTGCAAATGTACAATATTTTTATATTACAATTTTTTTTTTAAATATAAGTCTGATAATTAGTTTTGATTAGTAAAGGAATAACACAAGTTCCTATGGGTAGTATATGTTGTTACTTTATGTTTCAGTTCGTAATATCTATATTGCACTATATCAAATATCAATTAAAGAAAAAAATAATATATTTGTAAAAATTGTTTTTTCCATAAGATTTCCACCATTGCATCAGAAATGAAGTAATCTGAGTAAAAACAGCAATAAAATTTTGGGAATGACACATCTTAAAAAATAACATATTATGTATTACTCTTATGTTTTAGGTATAACCCATTTTATGATCATTCTAGCGCTATTGATTTAACCTCGATTAAAAGCAAAATAGGGAAATGTGTAAAGTGACATGCAAATCGCATGGTTGCGCCAATGTAATAAAAAAGAAATGACAGAAGGTCAGCAATAACTGAGCGGTTAACAGGTAGGAAAAGAGGTAAATGATAGCGATTATGTCATAAGAACTTACCTCCGTGTTTATTCATTATGGTGTGGATATCATCGATATATCTCATTATTAACGCCATGGTGGAGGATTCTGTAACAAATAACATCAGATTAGACAATCGCTATTACAAATATGACATAACTGATAAGCTCGTGACTGAAAACACTGAATAAAAACGAGCATTGACCCTCGATCAATTGTAAAAATTATTTGGCGAGCGCATCATCTGACACCGGCTGTCACTATTTCAACGGGCTTATATCCCAAAACAGCGCGGCTGCCGCTCGGCTTGCATACTTCCAGTCGACGCACGCTCTCCTTCAATTCTTCCCGACGTCCTTCTGTCAAAAGAGAGGATTGGTGGAAACCGCCCACCTACTGCCGCGCGAGTTTCCTCGTAAACAAATGGAAATCGCGAGCAGCAGTACTTACTCAATACAAAAAGGACTCACGGTTGTTGAAAGTAAAAATGCCCATATTTGACACTTGACACTGATGCTAGGATACAACTGCCGAATGGGTCGGTTTCTAACATACACGGAGCCACCGGGCGGCGCGACGGTAAAGTTATTACATAAATCCCGGCGCCGTTATCATCCGCCAGTCGCCAGCAGCTAGTAGCGGAGTCGGCTGGTTGCAAGTTGCAATGGCGCGGTTCGCGTGCGATCGCGCGGGCCCAGCCACAACCAACCCGACATCCAACTCACGACCGGCCCGCTCAATGGGCCCACAGGGAGTGTGCAACGGGGAGGGGCGGGGCGGGGCAGGGGAACCACGTGCTGCGCGGGAGCCCTGCTCCGTTCCTGTCTGTGATTTTATATAATAATAGAAATACGTATTTTACTCTCTATTCATTTCCCAGGTACGAAACGTGCGAATTAATTTGATTTCGCAGAGCTAGATCCATTTCCAATCATATTCACTGCGTCCAGGATTCAAATAATATTATTGTGTGCATTGAAAAGTTCTTCCAAGACTCTAATATGAGAGGTGATAATATATGTTTACAGGTGTTCATGACCCCAAAACCCAACATTGGCGCCAGACCTGTAACCGGTCGATAAAAATATTTTTGAAACTTGTGGCTAGACGTTAATCATAACAATAATCAATACATATAAACTATAACCGAAAACATAATAATATTATGTTATCGATATGAACCATCGATAATCTACAGATCTTGGTCAGGGGTGAACTAAAAATATCTATAAATTTGTCAAATCTTTTATGAGACCTACAAAATAAATTATTAAAACACATCTAATAAAAATATTCTGCTAATCCCATAAGGATTTAAAAATAAATTCCAGAGAAGTCGGTTTGAAAATTCGGAAAATCCTACTATAGGTTTATAAAACTGTCTTCAACCGCTCAAGATAAAAGTAATAACATTGAATTAAATCAAACTAATCGTAAGCCGGCAATCAACTCACGTGCAGCTTAGGCTTTATACCGCCTAGTCTAGTGAATAAGTTCGGTTGTGCAAACAACGTCTTCGGGTGATTTAAGAGAATAATATATAACCTTGTTCACTCGAAGGTAAAGACGTCGAGCATCTCGACGGTCCTAACGAACAATGTCGTTTGTGTAAAAAGTTACCAATTTGCACATTCGACATTGTTCGATGGGACCGTCAATATGTACTCGTATGTGCAGCTATAAGCTATAGGCGTTGGATTCTAAAAATGTCACATTTCGGCGAATTTGCCAAGTCTGTTCGATAATTCACGATTAAAAAAAAAACACACGAGTGTTCACTAATAAGTAGTCAAAGTGGAAACCGTCAGTGTGTTTGGATCCAGAATAAGTATGCTAAGGCTCGTGTGTAGGTTACTCATGGCAAAGCCGATATGATGCTTCCCTATGAGCATGAAGACTGACTAAAATATAGTTTTGACCACAAATCAGAATCCAAAAGTTGCTTGAAATGGCTTTAACCGTGCTTAGTGACCGTATATGATTTCCCAGGTACTTTTCAAACCTTTCTCTTTCCCATCACATTCCCTGTTCCTTCAACCTCGCAACAAACCCCAAAATTGTATTTATCCATTTACAATTAAATGGTTTCGTTCTATGATAATGACTTCATTATACTATTAGCTTATCCAGGATCCAGTAATGAGTCATTGAACACGATAATACCTTCCGATCACTAATTTATCCACGGAGCAGAAATCAAATAAGTGACAGTCATTCCCGTGATGTGGTCAAGATGGTCATTTATATGCATGCGCAGGTAGATAGTGGATATCTAGGGGTGGGAATACCCAGAGACTGGAAGGTATTGGTACCTGAGCACAGGTGTCAACACCGCCATTAGGCCAGGTGACCTGTACTGACACCACTGCCGCACCGGTCTATCCGAGAAATCTTCTGATGAAACGTATTACATTAACTTGTGTTACTGCAACGCGTTTTATCGACACGCAATATCCAAAAGACCTTTAACTGATATACAGTGATTTAGGATTGCCTAGATTATAACTCACTTTTCGGT
Source organism: Drusus annulatus (assembly GCA_022651775.1). Classification (NCBI taxonomy): domain Eukaryota; kingdom Metazoa; phylum Arthropoda; class Insecta; order Trichoptera; family Limnephilidae; genus Drusus; species Drusus annulatus. The sequence goes on along the minus strand of JAGWCC010000173.1, from coordinate 884,923 downwards.
CTTTCCTTATTCAACCGTGTCATCGTGAACTTTGACTGATATGCAGTGATTTGGGTTTGCCTAGATTGTAAATCGTCTTTCCTCACTCAACTTGATTAATGATATTATGGGATTGTCTAGGTTGCAACTTATCTGTCTTCACTCAACTAATATCATTTAATCACTAACCTTGAATAAGCCATTCTCAGAATGTTTTTCGGTTTGGAAGGATTTCTAAGGCATTCAGTATTTTTATAAACGTTTTTTATCGTATTTTAAAAATCGCAGCAAATTTTTGAAAATACCGTTTTTTGTACCTGCAAAATCAAACATTTTTAACACGTTCATTTGTCATTAAAAATACGCGCAACTGACTCACTGATCTGTCTGCATAGATTTAACCAGTCTTTCCTCACTCAAGCATTAGTTAAAATGATTGTCAGGTTTGATTGGTTGGCCAACGCTGAGACGTGTCGCTAACCTCTCTAGGAAAACAATCAATAATTGATTATTATTAATCAACTTCCGCGCCGTACAAAATCCTTCACATACACCGATAGATGCGTATCGTTTGTTAGGTGAACGATTTGATGTAGGTTTTTGGATTTGGGCAGAATATTGGTGGAGTGGATATGATATCATCAGCATTAATAATAATCAGTTTTTAATCGGTTTTCTTGTAGCTAGGCTACTTATGATTATTTGCTAAGCCAATGATTAAACATAATAATAATATACCGCTATTGAATGGTGAGTGGGTGCTTTCATGACAATAAAACTTTCTGAATCGTGTAATTGCATAGCAGAGCGCAAATTTAAGTATTTACCATACATGTCCTAGTAAAAATTACCAATGAAAAATCGTGGGATGTAACTTGACTTGTCAAGATTTAAATTTTTTAAATTCAAAAATGAAATAATGTCTGCTAAAATATATTTTAGGTAGGTACTTTATCAGGACACGCCTTCGCTCTAGCCGGTCTCCCACTGTCCTGGTTAGGCCACCAACTTAAGTTTTGACCTCTGAATATTTCTTCGTCCTGCAATATTAATGAAATATCCTGTTACAATTCGAATTTCAGTCTTTTCAAAATTCGTCGAATGAGCTGCGCCTAATTTATAGGCAATATTGATAGCACATGCTAATAAATAAGTGTTGTTGCTAATGTTCAAAGCAGCGGTCCCCTGATATTGATGTGCGTTACCTAATAAGCCTAAATATAGGTTTATGTGTAATGTTTTATGCACGGCGGTACGCGAGTAAATATTTGGTAACATAATTGGGAACAATAGATTTAGAGTGTTTAGAACAATCTACTTCTAATTTATTTTCATTATTAGGTGTGTCAATAATATCCATCCTCGAAATTTAATGGCTGAATGTTGAAGAAGTCCAAATAACATTGTCATATTCATTTTCAATGCCAGAAACATGGAATTTAATAGCAAAAAAAAAAATGGTAGTCATCAACAAAGTAGGTAGATACCTACATAAACGGTATTCTCGGAATTCTTTTGCCACCCATAAACACATCGAATGAATCCATTAGTTTAAATTATTTGACTATTTTATTAAGTCGCGAGTGTGCAGGTATTGCTTTATGATCCCGCTTGACCTTTGAGATGACCGCTAAAGTTGATTATTATCATTAGACAGAATGATGGTGAGAGTCACTTCCGACAGATATTATTTTATGAACGGATCGCGTTTTGAATTCTAATTCACAAAGACCCAAGTCCTGGGCTTAAGTCTGTTATAATAATGTTTTACTAACATGTCTCTATTTAAAGTGTCAATGCGCTTTTATATAAATGCTGTTATCACATCGTGCATTTAACAAACTTTTTGGGAGGATAAGATATAAGGACGAAACATGGCTAAGCCATTTAAACGACACTCAAATTAGAACAAACCTTAAAAACCCATACGAAGAGAAATAAATATCCACCTTGTACGAACACAGACTGACCAAGCGCTTTAACAATTCACTAAAACACAACAAAAATACACAAATAAAATCGCTCGGCAAATACAACTCACCTTTAGGTACAAACACAGAATGCCAAAACACATTCTATTAGATAAGCACAGTTTGGCATTTACCAAACGTGAGACAATAATGTGTGGCAGGTATCTTTTATATCTGCCTTCCCTTGCCATTTAACTAATAAATGTCTGTTTATTTATATCTCCCATAAGTATCTATGTACATAAACAGACACACACCCTACAATTCACAACGCAGATCATTATATATGTATGATGTATCTGAAGGCCGGATTGTTTTCATATTAAACATAAGACCGCTTCCTTCCGGATAAGGTTTTTTTTATTGTTTTCCGTATTCCCAAGGCGAATGCGGAAGAATTCCTAAACGTGCTTTGTCGGGTTTTTAATAGACGTAGTTACAAAAGCTTCGTCCAAAGCTTTGGCTAAACCATTCATTAAAATGCGTTTAACTTACATAATTCTGTTTTTATTGCGTGCATCGGTAGCAATTTATTTTAAAAAATGTTAGTTGATATTAAATCCTTTGAAATTTCTCTAGATGCTAGATGACAGACAACTGAACATCGTGAGTGGGAGGAACCCCGAGGCAGACAGCGGAAGAGGTGGGCGGGGTGGGAGGGGTGGGAAGGCCCGGGGACTGAAGACAAATAGTTAGAGACCGGAGCCGGTGAAAAGCAGAAGTATGATTGTTGGGGATGTTACATTTATGTCATAAATCTTTAGAGCATTTACACATATTTGAAGTTTTAACTACTTAACGTCACTAAACTCTGTGCCTAAAACCAATAGCAGGGACAGAACGCGGAGTAGACCACGAGGATGAACCTTTAAGGAATTGATATTTTTGATGTATCGCTAATTAAAATATCATTGATCGTGAGTCAACTATACGCGAATTGAAAAGTGTCTATTAATAAATAATAAGCGATGTGCCCCTGGATATGAGAGTGATTTGAGATGGAAATTATAAAAAGTCACTTGTGTTAATTTGTCACGGTTAAATAGAAATTTCAAAGCTCATGGTGGAAGTGCAGACGCAAGTTGAACAGAGTTGCGTTAAACCAGAGATACGAATAAAGCTGTGTACGTACATTTCAGGAAGGAAAAATAATCAAAAAAGTAAATCATTTAATCAAAATAGTAACGCAAATACATACTTTGGTGTTGATAGAGCATTATTTATTTGGGTCATGTCTTTCGACACAATCTATGAAAAAAGCTGAAAACGCAATTTTCGACTGTTAAAATGAAGCATATTCAAGAAACAATGTTTTTTTACGTACTTGCACAAATGAACAATTACATGTGTACACGTTCCCGATTTACAGTTAAATATTTTGTGAGACCTTCATTAAGCGGAAAATTATTTTACGCCAGGTAAAACGATGTGTCTACTGACATTAAAACATAACAATCAAAAAAGTTGTAATGAGTTACGTTATTTTGTCAGTAATAAGATAGAATAACTAATTTGCTTACATACAGCGCCCTTGAGGTGATTTTTCACAAAAACGGCGCTATACAAATTATCCAAATATTATAATCGAGTTTACTTTCAACACTAAAGACGGTAGGAATCCAACCCAATCGTTTTAATATAGATTAGATGTATTAATTATAAGCATGGCATATCGCCCACGAACCCTCTGTATTCACTAATCACTTCGCCTTATCCTTTTTCATTAAAAAAATGCATGTAACTGCAAGAACGGAACTTTCAGTGTCAGGGGACCTTGACTACGGCTGCTACGGGACGACTGGCGGCTCTACGCTACGCTGCTACGATGATTTCAATAAGTTTATCTGAACTACAAAGTTTTCTTGATTATTTGACTCTTCACCTTGTGAACATAAATAGTATTTCAAATCTTTGTTTTTGGAATAAGTGTTCAATAAACTACTGATAAATTATCGTAATATTATAAACGATTCATTATCTCTGATTTCCAGGCTCAGTTGTTCAAATAACTGTTTATAGCTTTACATGTGAGTATATGAAATCCTAAGCGCACAACTGCTTTACTTTAATGATTTGCCTACTCGAAACATAACATAACAAGTTTAAAATCAAATCCTTAAATTAAATGATTGCTATTTTTCTCCAAGTATGTGGTTTCTGATTCATGGTTGATTATTGATAACTGGTTAGCACTGTTTTTTATTATTAATTTCTATATATCGCAAACATGCATAAAAAAGTCTGCGATGACATTGAACAAGTATTCTACGGCCGAAACTAGACCAGTGAAAAAAACGGAAGACGATCAACCATGTGCACGAGTGAATAAAGCACTAGGTCAATGAATCTATACAGATATATCAATTCGGCCTCAGATATGTAAAACTGGCACGATATGGCTGTGAATATTAGAATGTTATCAAATAACGAGTTTTTACTTTACATTGTATGGAATGTAGGCCTTCTTAAATTTCAATGCTTCGTGGCAATAGTGGATATTGTTAAAGTAGGTCTAGACGAAAAGCGCAGGAACACAGAGCGGATCTAGCCCCTGGCGTCAGGTTGCCATATAGTGTGAGCTTGATGAATGGATCTTATTTTTATTACCACTTTCACATATTTATAATTTTTTGAGATCGGAGAAAGTTTAGAAAATGAATACAGGTACCTACATAGAGTAAGCTTTCAGGTTTTATATCTGTTCCGGTAAGTCCAAATAAAACGTGCTTTATCGTATTGATAAGTTAACGCCTACGAGGAGAAACCGCTTTAAATAGGTAGTTAGTTTGAATCGCCTCATTTGAAACATATTCAAACGTCACTTTTATTATTTTAAGTGAAAAACTATTTCGTTTGCCAGAAAAGGGAAAAACAAATAGTTTATTTAGCGCAGGTAGATTTTAGAAGAAAGGTCTGTGATACTTCAGTGGACAGGCGTTCAACTTGAACACCATTATGGAAAGTTTGGAGGATAATAGCCGGCAATATTCTCATGGAACTCTTGAGCAATGATAGGGCAGGAAGAAGAACGAGTTTGTTGAGATGGTGCCGGTGGGAAGGTTATAACGCCAAAAAATAATCAATCAAAAGACAACTTCCGTAAGAAACCTATTATTGAATAACCACCATTATATAAATGTGAGTCACTTAGTGGGTGGAAGGTGGATATTAGTAAATACACCCAGAGGTCGACGATTCATTCAAAGTACAGGAAGTTCATTTTATGTAAAACATAGCTAGTTTATTTTTTTCAAGGCAAGGGCCGTTTACATTAAAAAACTTTGATTGATTGAGGCTAGTCAATCCTCTAACTGGTAAAATAAGTTTGGAAGGTGTGCATTCCAAAACTTTGTAGTAATGTCAAGTAAACCACGCTGGCCTTGTGTTTTTTTTGTGCGGTGTGAACTTGTTTTTCGGTCTTACTTTCTAGTTTATAGACACATGGCAATAGCCATTAATCTCTCATTATAGATTCCATTGCCCACGCCATTAAGCCGAATTGCACATCTGGCGAAGGAGATTTTTTATTAGGTTTTGATGTGATTCCACGAGTTCAACGCTCAGCTGAGCACGAAATGTTAAACCGCTTTGCTTGTCCTTACATTGCTGCGGAAATTTAAATGTTTGAAAAAACATAATAACTTAATTGCGCAGTATGGGTAACTAATACTTGAACGATCTTAATTTATTCTAAATAGGTTTAAACACATTTGAATACCATCAAAACGATTTCTTTCTATGTAATTATCTGAACCTTCTATATGCATTTCTATCAATTATTATTTCACATATATTTGTACAATTCATCGCAACATCTGCTTCCTAAAATTTGTCAACTGTAAATCTTCATTGTTCTCTTTTAGTCAGTATATACTTCAAATACACACTCATTTTTTTACCGGCCTATTACTTAAAATTTTGATTCCTTGAACTCATAAAATTTATCACTTGTAACAGAATAATATATTGTTTCTAATTGTATTGTTGTACAATTTAAAAATGTTTTCTTTGTCTTACTGTGTTAGCACTTACGTTTATAAATTGGGTGTATTTAATATTATGTTGCTTCTTTTGATTGTATAATATATTTAATTTATAAGATGTATACATTTGAATTTAGTTGAAGATCGATGATTTGAGACGAGCTTCGAACTTAACATCCAACCCTCGCTACTCTTCATAGTCAAATTGCAATCGAGGTGGCTTCGGGCTTGGCCACTTACCAACACTGTCAGGTTTGGCTATTCAGATCTGGTCACCAAACTCGACTAAAGTCATTTCAAGCAACGATTCGATTCTGAATAAGGTGATACGGAGAGTTTACCACTCTGGAACGTGCCGCAAATTATTATTTATTAATTGAATGTGAACATTAATTAAATAAAATGTATTGCACACGCCGGGATTTGAACCCGCGACCTTTGGATTCGTAGTAATAAATACGATAGCGAAAGGGTGCTAAACGTGTTTTCGCAATATTTTTTTTACTTCCCGAAATTAAACGACCTACCAAAATGTACTGCAATATTGGATAGTCTACGGAAGAAGGAAATATTTGTCGCGTTGACGAGATCTGACATCATATTCCACCGGGTTCTGGATGGCTGCCAGCGAGTGGGGTCGCCTGCGACGTCCCACAGCTTTAATCTGGCATCTTTCTAAAGGTCAGGTATTAATTTAGATTTGTGATAAACGCACAAAATGATCATCTTTATCAGCGACATGCGTGTACATTGTCTGTCTGTGTGGCGAGCATGAAACTTCCAATGAATAAGAGGAAGGAATAAAAATTTAAGACTGCTCCTTGTTTATTAATCAAGTTATAATATGAATATAGAACATTTCTAAGCACCTTTGACTATGAGAAAATTAACAGCATATATCTTAAAAGTTAATTACAAATAAAAATTACAGCACCGTGTTGATAGCAATCTGTCGATGAAAAGTGTGACATTATAAGTGAGTTTTTCAGATCCGTTAGTTAGGTTGAGGGAGGTGGAGACGGTAGAGGGGAACACAGGATTAGAATAATGGGAGGGCGAAAGGTGATTTGAGGAGATGGGAAGAAAGTTGTAGGTTTAGGATAATTTTACGCTTAATTTATGCGTTCATCATTTCATCGGCTTTGAACACGCCACTAACAAGAGAAACACGCGAGAACTCATTACTCTGTAATTTTAAAGATTTTTATTAATATACTTGTATTTATTACCCGGATTCGATCGAGTTTCAACATTTTTTTTCTCACTAAGCAATTGAAAAATACGAAACATAAACGGCGTCTTATTCTGTTTTGTTTTGTGACATTTACATGGATAATTCAATGCTCGATAGCTTCTGCTGTAAATGAGGTAGCGAGCTGAAAATAGTTGTGTTGAGTTTCAGATTCCATACAGCAAAAATAATAATACAATAATAAATCATGACATCAGAGTTCACCAATCACGAGTTTTAGCCGTGCTAAACAAAGGGTTGTCTGCTTTATAGTTTAAACGGTTTGAAAGACTTGAAAGAGCTAATAGTTTGATGTGCAACTAATCATTAAGCGCTGTCTGCTAATCATTAAACTTAATCAGTCATCTTGTGCGCATAGATTTGAATAAAATCATCACGTGCATTGGCTCATCTTTGAGTTTAATTTTCCCGTGAGAACAGCTATAAGACGATTTCTTTATTTTTAATGTTAGCTTGCTTTATGACACTTGAACTTTAACTAAATTACTGTAATACGGTAAAATAACAGTTCTTTGTTCTGTAAAAAACGTGAATAATTATTCTGTTCAGCGTAGGTCGTGCGGAAATTTACATGCGTGATTCTATTTATTTGATCTCGAAGGTAATGGCCCTGAGCGTAACATTGCCATACTTAAAGTAATATCATTTTATGATTAAATGCTGCTGAAGTTTTTTAATGCAACACATGCGTATACATTAAAATCTGCAATAATGAGAAACTCTAGAAAACTTTTTTTCTACAAAATTCATTGTCTTAAATGCCAATATATATCTACATAATATACATACGCTCTTTTTTAAAGAACGTTTACATATCAGATTCGTTTTATCTGCAATATTTCTAGGCGATCATATATTTTAAAACCAAGAACACATGATTTCGTAATATTTTGCAACGCGTCGCCCATGAGTTTGTAGGTTATGTTTTGTGGCCGAAATGCTGACAAATTTATTTTTAAAAAATTAATTCATTCTAGTTTTTGCGGTATTTTTGCTGTCCTTAATTTAGGAAACTTATTAGTTGGGAAAGGTTAATTTACTTACATCTATAACGTTGTGTAAGATAATACTTGGAGCCAAAATAAAATTATCTGCGCACTTGTTATCTGTACAGTGATAAAACATTACAGAAATATGGTAAAATTTACTTAGTTATAATGTTATTAATGAATACAAATATATGACTGGAGTTAAAATTACCTTGAATAAATTCAAAACGAGAGAACATCGTGGTTATGTTAAGCTTTGTAAAAAAAATCACAAAGCAACTAAATGACTGAAAGATTTTTTTGAAAACATTTGAATAAATCGCGCAATCTCTAAATTAAATCGCACGTGGGAAAGGTCATACAAACCGGTTTGTTCGCAAGCTCAGGTGGCTCAGTTAAATAACTGATATCGGGTCGATGCCCTCAGTTATTATTTTATAAAAATGTTTGCTCTTTGCTGACATCATCATTTTTTGACAAATATTTCTCAAAAATATCTTTTTTGACCTCCGCGCAGAGGTGTAAGCCCCTGGCTTTGAGTTCCGAGGTCGCAGGTTTGAGAAAAAAACCATTCTTTCTCAAGAAAAAAAAACCTATGTGGTATATTTTCACTTCGTTTCGGTGTGGGAGATACTTTCAGTATCGCTATGGTGGTAGACAGCCATTCATAATTGAAACAATGCTTGAAATGGCTGTAATCATGTTTGGTGACTAGATCTTTAATGGCCAGGTATTTTATCAGTGTTTATTTTTTTTCCTCACCCACTTAGTCTAACAACAAAATTTTCCCTCATGTGGGTACTGTAGTCTACTGGCTCTGGGCAGTTGGAACTCTTATGCGCTATCAAACTGTAAAAGCATCGCATGTATAAAAATAGCCCGCTACACCGTTAGAATTCATTTCTAACCACTGTATGGTGTAAGAAGAACTCGATCTAGACTGAGGAAAAAGAAGACTTTTCACATTTAATTCTTAATTCTCTAAAGTCAACCTATAAGAATAGGGAAGGAGTTGTACCTCGGACATGGTTGTGCCTATGTAATAAACCTATGCATTGTAATAAACGAAACCTGTGAATTTAATAATCTTTATTTTGAATTCGCAAACCGACCCCTTGGAATAACAAGGTTCCATCTGACACGGCAATGCCAAGCAATAATGTGCTCTATAGATAGCTACTTTAGTGTTTATTATCGCGTATCAGTACGGTGTTAGATGGAACGTTGTTATTCCAAGGGGTCCAAATTTTTTACGTGTATGTCCGAGGTACAACTTTTATATGTTCGAGGTACCTACAACCTAAATCACCATAAATATCGAGATATTTAATTTCAAACATATATCAAAGCATGCTCAACAGATGCTTAAATCCAATCAACTATAATTAGCGATTTTACATTTAACCGGTAATTTATCAAAAAACAAAAACTTAAAATAGGTCCGAGGTACAAAACGTTCCCCTACTTACACAAAACAAGTTACAAAAGTAAATAGGTCAATTTTTAAAACCATTGCAAAATAATTTAGGAGTACCACAAAGTTCGTCCAGTCAAGGTCCGACCTTTGTTGTTCATCATTTATATTAACGATACGGTAAAAATATTTTCAAAGTGCAAAGTACGACCATTTGCTGATGATACACTCATATACATTATTGGAGATAATTACAAAGACATTATTGAAAATGCAAGTAATGTGAAATACTTAGGAGTTATATTAGATGCAAATCTAACATTTGACAAACTTGCTGGGTATATACAAAAGAAACTTGGGAAGAAGATCTCTTTTTTGGGAAGAATTCGTCAAAAACTTTCCAGAAAAACCGCAATTACAACATACAACTCAATTAATGCTCCACATTTTTATTACTGTTCAACGATTCTTTTCTTGTGTAACGACAGACAACAGAAAGGGGTTTCAAATTCTCCAAAATAGAGCAATGAGAATTATACTTAGGCGAAATAGATACTCAAATCAACTGAAATATCAGAGGAACTAAATTGGCTAACAGTAAAACAGATGCTAACGTTAAACATATTGATGTTTATACATAAAATGAAGAACAACTTGTTACCAAAATATTTATCTGTCAAAATTATTTACAATGTTGATATTCACAAATACAATACAAGAGCATGCAAAGAAATTAGACTACCAGAAAAAAATAAAGCCAACACACAAAATAGCTTACTATATAAAGGGATGAAATCTTATAATGCGCTACCGGAAACCATCAAAATTATGCCCATCAATAAATTCAAAATAGTCTGTAAAAAATATTTAAAATGCATAAAAATCAAAATAATAAAATTAGTATAAAAGTTAAAATATCACAAAGTCAAAAAGAAAATGAAATAATCAGCTACTTGTAAACTTGAATGTACAAAGTAACTTATATAAGAAAAAAACAAAACACTCGATAATGTTGTTATTTTGAATCGTTTTCACTTTTAAAAAAATCTGCTTCATCCTCCAAGACTTCCCCTGATCTTTACAATGAGTGAAAAATATACATAGATCTCGATTCGTCCGACTGCTAGGCGAGCGTCCCACCCACCAGGCTATTCAGCACCTTGGATACAAGTTACTAGCAACTATTAAATAGGGCTTATATTTTGGATGGTATGTTTGGATATCACGAACATGCTGTTATTAAGCCTGATTCTGCCATAAACGTGACGAGTGTTGTGTACGCGACCTGACGAACAAGCGTGTGATTGCAATCTACCTGATTTCCATCTGCATGATTTTGGACAGATTGCTTTACATTGAGTCTAATTGCACGCAATTGCGATGGTAAAACTACATAAAACTGTTTTATTGCTTTGCGGCGACACAAAATGTATTATAGTATGAAGCTTTTTTTCTTTGTTTCAAGTTCAAGAGCCGAATGTTTTTTGACGGGTTTTGTGCCACCTTTGGGCATAAATCTGAGGATCTTAGCGGATTGCTTTACCAAAGAGTTTGTTATAGAAGTTGTTTTTACAACTCTAACTTTTTCTTACTCCATGCAAAAGACCTAAAGGAAGCCTCAAATGTTATTTTGGATACGGCGGCGATCCCTGTGGTACGACAGCATTTTTTTGAATGACAGAAATATTTGATATCAATAGCACATATCGTCTGAGGCATCTTATCATTTATCAGAATCTAAATGTAAATATTATACGAAAGCAGTCTCTGCCATATGATAAAATGTCAAAAAGAGAAGGAAACATATGTTTATTTTTCAAGATTTAAAATCCTTATAATATAAATCAGCGGGCTAAATATAATTACGTAACTATTTTTAACCATAAAGGCGTAACAGTCAAATGTAATTACTGATGGAAATTGAAACCTAACTTGCATAATGTTGTTTCAAAAATTGATATGGACCATTTTTAATTCACGTTCTTACTAATTATTTGGGTAACAATAAGCGTAATTGCTTGTATTTAGTGAATACCATACGCATGTAAGTGAAATGACGATTGCATACATACACTACACAGACTGCGTGACCCACTTTCTGATGTCAATGCGTGCCATGGTCAAATAATACAAATCGGAAATAATGTACGCAGGGAGACGTTTGTCCTAGCTTTATCGACTTTTAATAAGTAAAGTAATTTTCTGAAAGCTGTTTGGAAAGCATTTGATTAGCTGAAGAAACGAAATTAAAAGCTTCCCTAATTGCAAATCTAATTATACACGGTGTCTACCAAGCTTTGAGTAGTGGTTCATATTTTTCTTTATTCAAATTGATACAATGAAATCAGCAATTTTTGGGTCCTCAAAAGCTTTTGTAGTGACTTGTATATTGCACATTTAGATTGGAGACTTGTTTACTGAGAATCGAATCTTTATTGGTGGCAGTTTGACATAATCCGCGGAGACTTGGATTATCGTTAATGACGATTTGCCAACAAGCCATTCTGGCGACAATCGGTTTCGATGTATTCGCCGATAAATGATCGGGGCTGAGGCAATGGCTGGCACGTATCGGCTACGTGCACTGGACAACAATTATTCTCAAGTGAAAGTGTCATAACAAACCGATGCATTTGCATTTAAACAGTGATGCTCGTACGCCTTAGATTATTTCATCGGTGATCAACGCTTTGTGACACCATTCAACATTGTACAGTGAAAAATTATCAGAATTAGAACATCTTGGGGAGTACATAGTTAAGGCTGGATTTTACCTTAAATACAAAATCGCCCTCAGCGTTTTGTAAGCTAGATGCTGCAAGTGTTACAACATATTAGAAGTTGGTATTACTCTATTGTTAAATTGTATACCTTGGACGTTGAGAAAATTTAATGACGATAATTTGTTGAAAAAAGATTTCTTACAGATCAACAATAATAAAAACGACAAATTAAGTTTATCCTTATTCGTACGAGAACCAAGGCCACCCGTGGAAACGTTTTCCTTATAGATACAATGGAATTTATCCTGTTAAATTGAACAAATATATTTATATTTTAATCTGTTATATTAGCTACACATTTTTAAATTCATGAAAGATTTCAGATGTGTATTGGAGAATTTCAGCTTTTATAAGATGATTAAACGAAACTTCTTCACTTCAGAGATAATCCTAACTAAATTGTACTTATTTGGAAACTTGTATTATATTGTCATCGTGTATTGATCATACTTCACCTTACTTTATTATTGTTTTGTGAATCATTTTCTTTCCAAGTAGACATTATTAGGTCAGATACATTTAGAAGTCACGATTGACCTCTAACTTTCGATGCAAAATACTTCAAGTTGCCTACGCTTCACTTTAATCCACTTCCCGAGAATGTAGACCTGTAAAACACGTCGCTGTTGGGAATCTCGTTTTCACTGTCACCATAATATTATTCATATCATAAGTATCTTTCAACACTTTTGTTTTCAATTCGAGACTTAAGTGAATAAAGGGTCATCGAGAAAGAGAAGTATAAGTTTTAAGATAAAAACGAGGCTTCGTTAAACCTGAGGAGTTCTCTATAGATATTTATTTGACATATTTGAAAAAGGATTCACAACATTTTTAAATGATCAAGTCAAAATTGACTGAAGCCCTTAATACAAAGCACCAAAGATATATGCACGGTAGTTTACTGGCTATTTTGCTGGGATTATGGACTTTGAAGTTTTGCATCTTCACTATGCATATGAATGTTAACTATAAATAATTTCCTTTGTAAGTACGTACGTCCGTACGAGTGTGAACTTTTTAAATTTGGAACTAATGTTAATTTTAATCACCACTTTAAAAAAATAATCTTTTCACATCCCTACCTACCCATAATGTATTTCAGCAGATATTATTTTATATTAGAAATGGGTGGGTTGTAAAGAATAAATTGATATTTTTCTCAGCTATTCAAGTTACATCTTCTGATTTTTAAACTCTTGTAGCTTGCCTTGAATAAATAATATAAATCAATTTTTTTGAATAAGTATTACAATAATATTTTAAATTGACTTTAAATAATTCAAAGATTGATAATTAAGGTAATCTTAAAAAAAACATATACATTTTCTACTGAAACCCTTTCTACAATATTCAACTTAACTAAAACATATTCAATTATACAAATTCACAAAGAAAAACAGCAAAATAACATACAACTTTATATGTCTGCTAGATATCAAAATATCACTCAAATCCCAAAATTTAATACTAAGCATTCTCAAAATACCTACCTCTCTATCTAGGAATAACTTACTTTAACAATCTTCCTGTTAATCTAAAAACCATAGATAATATTCATGAATTTCAGCATAAGTTGAAATATTACATCAAACAATTTAAACAGTTCTTAATAATTGTTATTGTTTTTGTAATTTTTCTATTTATCTATTTTTTCTTCTTATTCTATAAATCTTGTGTTACAATTATTTACTAACATTTATTACTATAACTAATTTGACATGAATACTTATTTTCTGAGCGAAATTCCCTGACCAAACACAAGAAACCTGTTCTTTATTGTGTGGAACAGTTTATTTTGTAATACAATGTGCAAAAAATTGTAACAATCATCTTATATCTTATTGTAAAAAAAAACTTACGTTAAATAAAAAAAAATAATAATAATAAAAAAAATGAAAGTATGCCTTGATAAATTATCTAGTGTTTAAGCTCTTAATCCCTGAGAACTATGCCAGATTACAGTTTATTTTAGTTCACGCTCGTACGGACGTACCTACTAACAAAGACAATTATTCATGGATAAATCTTTCAATTAACAAAATACCCATATAGTTTATTTGCGGCACGTCCCAAGGTACAAACAAGAAAGACCACCAACCAGAATCGAAACATTGATTGAAATGGCAATAGCGGTGTTAAGTGATCATATCTGAATAGCCAAGTACTACCTAACCTTTATCTTCCCCTTACCACTTGCGTCAGCCTCACAACATACCCCGATTGAGAATATGACTCACTTCGGACAGTTAGGACATGTGGTATTCACATTAAATAAAATAAAAATCGCACTTTGACGTATAATTTTTTTACTTACGGATGTGTATTTGCGGGATTATGATTTGTACAAATATGCCTGTCTGTTATCTTTTGTCAAAACTGCATTTACGTGGATTGATAAAGAATTATTACTATGTTGCTATTAATAGGTTTTCAATTGACGTAATTTATTATAATTAAGTTTATATATCAAATGACATGCGTCCTCTTACATTGCTTTTTTACATTTAAAACTCATTTCCAAACAAATCAACGTAAATAGAAAGTTTCCAAATGTCAAAAGACTCGATTAATTATTTTTCTGAATTCTATCTTCCGTTGGATTGAAATTATCGAAAACATTTTTTAAATATTTTTATTGACTGACAACTCGGAATTTTTTTGACGATGAATCAATCTGTTGACAGATTAGTGATCGATAAAAAGTTTTAATTCATTTCTTTAAACTTTCTAAACCACGCCAAGTTCACGTTCACAGCCATAGTAAAATTGCGTTTATCTTAGACTAATCAATCAACCTATGAATTTTGGACGCCATAACTTTCAATGTAGATAAACCGGAAAGATATCGGCCCTAGCATGTCCAACACATTTCAATTGATGCATTATTTCTAGTGAATGCAGTCAGTTCAATCTGTAAGATAAGATCTGCTTAGTGGAAATATTCAGCAGTAGAACATTATTTGGAACGTCCGCCTTTTATTCTGTATCATGTGTGCTGTGTCATGTTCAATGGTGAAATAATATGTACATCGTAAGTAGCCATGCGTCGATTTGTTAACAGCCAATCAAATCGTCGAATTATATCGTAAACGAATAAATTTGTTCTCGAGACGACGTATTGGGAGATCTGTGTTAAAAATATTATCGAAAAATACCGACGACGATTTAATTATAGTATATGAAATATAACTAGAATGACTTTTACAAGTATTCTAGTTCATTAGAAATACATTTTTTGTTGTTTTTCGTTTCTAATTCACATTCGTGTACATCAATTAATCGAATCTAAGACTAAGGTGTTTATAAGGGATCATAAAATGTAGGTGTCAAAAGTAGCTTGTTTTTCTGTCAAAAGTCTTTGTGTGATGGAATACCGTAATAATCCAGAGTGTTCTGAATTCACGGAAAGAATAGGTTCGAGTATGAATGTTCCAGTCTCATTGGGAATTTATACCACTTGACACAATTGCTAGCTAGTTTTAGCAGTCTTACAGAAGTAACAAAGAAGCGTGAAGTGGTCGTAAGTTTCCAATCACTGTTCAATGTACGACAGTTTTAACACTACCATTAGCAATATCATTTACGCACTTGCGAGATGCCTATCTCTTCCGAGTCACTCTCAAAAGGAGAATAATTTAGCTGTAGACCATTTATTATTAGAGAATAAACCGAAATTAAACACAAGTTCATATCATGTCAAGAAACATTGAATATGAAAGGATACTATTTTGAGTTGCATTAATTTACTTTTAATTGCGGAAATACAATGTTTTAACAATTAAAGATGAACTGGAGCAGTAAATAGAAAAGAAGTATGTAATATTAGATTTGTATATTTTTAACCAACCGCAGTAACAGAAAACATTTTCAAAATAAGTTTATTTGAAAGTAGGTGTAAACAATAATACGATTATAATAATAATATCGAACACAGTTCGTAATTTTTTCAAAAGCCTTAAAACCATTACTCGATACCTACTAAAACATAGATTTCGCCTAACAGGTATATAGGTCAGAGATTAGTTAAATCCATTATTAACAAATAAATGGGTACCGTATAAAAAACATTACTTTTATAGAAAAGTAGATAGACTAGAGATAGCATACATCAACTTGAAGTGGCTCAAGGTAACCAGTTTTAAGATAGAATCGCAAAAAATATCCCTGTCGAATGAACTAAAAAAACTATCAATCAATCAATAACTTTTTTTATCTCTTGTGTTTTCAACAATTGGTTAAAAGCGGAAGCGTGGAAAATAAAATGGTCGGTACTTGTTTACGAGTATTTGTCGTTTATTTACAAAGCTATGTACTAAAGGTTATTCTTCAAACCCCATTTACTAATATCTGCTTTAGTAAATGTATAAGCTTCATTGAATTCTGCTACTCACATATTTACTTTGCCATTTTCTAAATGCGTCCTCCGTTACTGTTGAAGTGTTTGCTCAATGGATTGTCTGCTGCTGTATCTACACTCCTGTTCGGCGGCTACATATACAGGTACAGGTAGGACTCTGGCCGCGGGTACTGGGTAGTGTGTACTGTACATATTGTACCTACATGTCATTATTGGATGAGACAAGAGAGTCAGGTACTCCACTTTTTCGTGGTGGACTTTGTGTCCTCAGGATTAAATACGTGACCATCACGATCGGTAGTCAAATGCCAAGGTTTATTATATATTCAAGTTCAAATAACTTAAAACTTTGCCAATTTTTAGTGCGTTTTTTGTGAAACATCAGCTAGAAAATTATTTAGATTACAAGACTTTGTGAAGCAAGTGACAGATAGTAAATATTTTAAAATGTATCGCGGGCTGTGACAATCAATCTGTTCGGATTTGTGGAATAAACTGTCAACTATGGGAAAATTAAGAGAAAATCAAGAAGAAAAGCAAGATGAAAATATTTAGCTTTTTCTGAAAATAAGCTCTGAAAAATGATTTTGGACATTATTGTTTTTTTCGTTGACAGAACTTTCTAAATAGGATATATTTTCCCTATTGACATGTGAACAATAATTAGATCATTAATAAATATCTAAGTTCACGAGTCCTCAAATAATATATATATGTGACGTAAAGATACATCTTAGATTTAATATTAAATACTAAAACCAACGTGTTTGTCGTCATACTTTGAAAAATTAAAAGGTAGATAATTTGGTTTTATACTCTGTTTAGTGGAATACTCGATTGAATCGATGAATAATTTTCCACTGCATGTAATTATAAAGTAAATTCGCATAGTCCTACACGGGTTTGAGATTATTCGTGATCTCTTATTTGTTTGCATGGTATAAAATGATTGCCATTTTCTGGAATAGTAATATTGAACGAGTTTCTGCAAACAATCGCGCCTAAGTGGTGGATTGTTCTTTTGTCTGTGTCTTAAAATTCAACTGATTTTACGCGAACAGTTAGAAAATAATAAAATACTCATCTTTTATGTACGTGGTGATTTTTCCGATCTATATTATGCTAGGGCAAATATTATTAAATAAATTTAATATCCAAACCCATAAATCTAGAGACTGGTTTTAATTCATAGTAATTACTAATGTGTATTCATGAATAATTTTACAAAATCTTATGAAGTTCAACAGGTAAATAATTCGAGGTTACAATTTATCAAAATTCACCTTCCACCTGACGAAGTAAAACCAGATTTTAATTACGGATAAGGTGTTATGTGAGATCAAGAAAACTTTGTTAAAAAATCCATTTAGCGCACCTATTCTCAGATACAGACAGAGTTATGGGAAAGTGCGATGTTTCTACTAAGCCTTAACCCTTAGTTCGTTTAGGCCGTAAACATATAATAAATTGGCGTTTTGTGAAATAATACCATAATCCTAATATCCTCGGTATGTCTGATATAAAATAAATGATGAAATGCCACTTGTTGAAGATTCGAAAGACATAAGTTTCGCATTTTAGCGTAACGACATAAAATCAGTGCGTTGATATTACTTGGTGAACCTAATAATAAAATGTTGTCAATTTTAATCGTTTGGTCAAGTTGACATTTACCAAGCGTATCAAAAATTCCTTCTTGCTTTACGAAATGTACACACCAAATGGTAGGATGACGGTCAACATGAATTAAAGATTTTGAAAGTCTCCGAAAATATTTGGTGGACACACAGCGGAGATTCCGAAAAGCGTAATAAATACAGTGGGGACATACATAGCTGTTATAGGTGCGGGTCAATGTAGTGTCGTATCGTGTTTCAATCTAATCTCCCACATTGTAACGTTACCGTATTTCATAATCCAACATCACTCTAAACGCCAAGACATTACTCAGGTAAGTACGTGTACGTGGATACCAAATGTAAATCATAAGATTACTGATTTTTAGAACAAACTGCATTTCAGAAAATCCTCGTAAAATGAAAAATTATTCGCGGTGTTAAATTAAATAACAGGTTTTACTTTCAACGTCCAGCGGAAAATAAATTCAGTGGTTGTGAATACATCAAGCGTGTACTTTTACAATCATCATTGTTAGATTGTTTGTGTTCGGTGTTTGATATATTCTTTGAAAATATAAAGTAATATATTAAGTGATCTGTACTCAGTATTACTGATGAGTTCCTATTCTAACTCCAATGATAACTTCCAATCAAGTATGCATAAAAACACACACACATATATATATATATATATATATATATATATATATATATATATATATATATATATATATATATATATATATATACATATATATTTACCTCGTGATAACGCGCCCGATTTGAAGTGAAGAACTCAATTCACATTAAAACCAGATGACGTCACAATAGTTGTCAATCTCTCCACAAGACCGCGCATCAGCACCGGGATCGGGGTCGGATGACGTCAGTGGCGTTTTAATGCGTCGATTTTTTTTATCCTTTATCAAAATCGATTTATTAATTGTCGTGATATTTTTACCGGAGTTTCCTGTTTATTGGGCACAATACACCTTCCAGAGACTGCGGAAAAGTGATATTGAATTCTTTTATTTAACCTTTTCAATACTGATTTTATTCCGTTAGTTCATGGAGTTGATAAGTTCCAGGTGATTATTCTGGAGGTCACAGTAGTGTCCATGTATATGTTTTAGAAGGTCGATATGTCGATGTCCACTTGATAATGCCAAAGGCTGTCCATTACTGCGCATTGCTCAACCCCTCTACCGAGCTTAACGTTATTTCGAAGCCAATACACCCAAGAGCCATTGCCATGACTTGTGCTACGGCATACACCACCTTGTTTTGTGTTATTAATTAAACTATGGTAATGCGTAATAAACTGATAAACCCCCTTTGGAATACAGCCTGCATTTGTGATTGCGTGTTTGAAGCTAACTTGTTTGACATTTTATTAGTAATAACTATCATTATTATTGGACACAGTTTGTATATGACAGGGGCGGTTTTTCGATCAGTAACATTGAGAAATCAATTGCCCCTATTGATCATATATGGTAGACTCTTTATGCTGCGATTGAATGTGTATTCTTTCTCTGGAATATTAATTTGATTTATTGTATCGCCAATCCCCGTCATCAGTTTTTTAATTGATTGATTTATTTATTAATTTAAAAAAAAAAGATTTTTTCTACTTTAATAGGTATCTCAACGACGAAGCAAGACATACTTTCGTAACGGTGAGCTCTGGTGTCTAATAAAAACTAATAAATGAATAACTTATTGTCTTTTCCACCATGAGCTTTGAAATTTTCCATTTATTTTTCTTTTAAACTTGGGCAAAGCAGGGCAGTAGGAATGGTAAAAAATGTTATATATTTTTCAATAGTTTCCGATTTCTAATTCTCTTATACGATTATTTTAGGTGATACACAAGTTTTTATGTACTGTATACGCGTCATCTGCTCTAGCAAAAAATATTATATGTTATTATTGATTTCATTTTCAATAAATCAAAATAATAAATAACCTTGAAAAACGATCGCAATCAAACTAAAGTGATTTAGCGTAGACATATAATTTGCTCATTGCTGCGGGGTGTTAAATGGGATAAGTTGATAAAAAACATTTATGTCAAAGGCAACATGTAAAAAATATATTAATAAAATTCCTACGAATCATTTTTCTCTCAAAGGCGTTCAACTTAAAATTGACTTTCACCCGAGGAATTGTAACACCCCCATTTTGGGATTATTGTCAAGCTGAATAAAGTGGGAGATATGAAAGAGAAGAGGAATAGAAAGGCTATTTAGATCTAGCCACTGAATATAGCTAAAGCCCTTTC
This sequence comes from Drusus annulatus, assembly GCA_022651775.1. Classification (NCBI taxonomy): domain Eukaryota; kingdom Metazoa; phylum Arthropoda; class Insecta; order Trichoptera; family Limnephilidae; genus Drusus; species Drusus annulatus. The sequence goes on along the minus strand of JAGWCC010000173.1, from coordinate 864,290 downwards.
AAGCAAACTTTAGATTTTGAACGGTGTTCTCCTCACCAGGGCGATACGAAGTATAAATTCCACTCCGAAACAAATTGAAAAAATATACAATAATTTTCATTCTATATTTGAACAAATCAAGTAATCATTTCTACTTTCCCGTGACGAGATATGAACCGCTGAGCCTAGAGCCAAGGAACTTACTATTCTACGATAAAGGTCATCGCGTCCACGTGTTATTATTGTAACAATTATATATTTCTCAAATCGTTGCACAAATTATAATGAGATAAATATATATTTTCCAATCTTACGCTAATCTTAGCTGATAAAATGACGAATAAAATGTATTTTATATTGGATTCAATATAAAATCTTTCATATTAAAGTTACTGATTTCTAAAATATAATTGAATGGATAGGTTAAGCGATCTTTACGTTAAAAGTAATAAAATTCGTTTAAAATACAAATAATACTTCAATATTGATGTTGATGACATTAACTGCTTTCAAAATATTGTCTTCGCTTTGCTTCTAGTGTTTTGTTAATTGATTTGTTTATATTTCTACATATTTAACATCTTATTAACTTCTTTTAAATTCTTTTTAAAATTAGGGTTGCTATTAGTATTATTTTATCCTGATATATTGTTTATTAATTTGTTCTGTTATTATTGCTTTGTATATTTGTATTGCCAGTAGAACAGCTTTGTCAAATTCTTGATTCAATTTTTGTTTCATTCGCATTTTCAAATGATCACGTGAATATGACTATGCATGAAGAACTGTGGTAATAATTTTAAATGACCCCAGAATAGGGTTAAAATAATTATTCTAAAGTTTATTATAGTTAGGCGTACATGAGGTGAAATATCGCACAACTGAGTTATATAAATACATTATTATTATAATATATGTTATAAAGACGATATCATCATTTCAGAGAAAAGCGGCCTTCACAAAATTCAAAAGAATATACTGAATTAGATGTTTCAACTGCAAATAATCGTTTGTTGAGTTAAATGCCACGTTGAACTTCTATATTATTATGAAACTCCAGAAAAAAATGTTACTTAACTGTAACCTAAGAATTTAGTATAGACACGCACCTTTCAGTTATGTCAATAGTCATGATTCATGATATTGGCCTAGATTCTCAGGACAGAAAACCGCCTATGTATTAGCTCAACCGAGCAACAAGAATATATACATGCATATGTTATGTTCATTTCTCACCACCATCACTGATGTACATCACTGAGATGATACATAATCTTCAATTACCTTTTTTTGAAGTTGCAAACACTATGTACAAAAAATATTATCTCATATAATGATAAGTCGGTAAAAAAACTCTGGCTTCACCAATCATCAATTGAGGGTACTTTTACTTTCATAAGACAATGAGCCTCTTGCGCGATTTCTAAGGCAATCAGTATTTAAAAAAAAAATGATGGTGTTTTTAAAATCGCAGTAATGTTTTCCTATATTTTAGAGAGGGGATTCTTTGAAAATATTGCATTTTTATAACTTCGATATCAAAGCATTTAAAATATATAAAGCCCTATAAATTAAAAAAAGTAGAGGTCCCGCGGTCTACCGCCGTCAAATAATATGTGAAATCGAGTTTTAATTTTTAAAATTTATATTCAATAATCCATCTAATAGGTCATAATTGTAGAAATAAATCGTAAGACAAAACATTAGTTTGCAATTTAGAAAACACTATGCGCTAGCTGAAACCATTAATTTCACTATCAGCTTTAAGATGTCAATATCGAAAATAACACTTTTTTGTTATGTATAACTAAAAGGATCATTTTCATAGAGTGACGTCACGGGAAAAACCTTATTGATGTTTTGGTATTGTTGCATTTCCGTCTTCTCAGTAGAAAAATCTATTTACATGCTTTTTTTAAGTCAATTGAAAATCCATGGAAGAGGTTAATTTAAAGATAAAATACAACCACCTCAATTGGGTTAATGTTGAGGTCGTCTCAGACATTTGGGAAACGTGCCCACCGACGAACACACGGTAATGAAATCCGCAAGTTTCACTTTATAAACCAACTTTGCGGGTGCGATGGTTCGTTCATTATTCAATGCGCGTTTAATGGTATTCTTCTTCAATCATTATGTCATCTTTTGGGTGTATGTATGTAGTTATCATAAAAATACACTTTAAATTGACGTTACGCACATCGAAAAGTGTTAATTTTAAAGAGTTTACGTTTAAATTTGCAATCAACTACTTGGCTTCGCCCGAAGTTCAATTATTTTCTCTTTGAACATATTTATGAATACATCGAGTTTCAGGGTGGTACCGCAAATCTCCAGGGTGTGATTATTAACAAAGTCTAAGGGAAAAATGTCAGTTATTTTTTCATTAAGGCGCGGATAAAAAGTTATGATATATTTTGTATTCGTGGTAACGTGTAACTGATCCTTTATAATAAACACTATACCGCCCAATATAGGCACTAATCTACCGCTACTGGCTCGCTAAATGCAACATCTGTTTGACTAAGCATAACTTGACGACTAATGGGCAATGCACACACCTATATATGGGAATTGGTGGGTACTTACTTACATCATATGTTAGCGATGACTCGATAACGATTGATCTATAGTAAAGCTACAACCACGACGCAAGTTTTCTACAACTTTCAAGCAACACATCAAAAGCTTTTTATAAAGTAGAATTGCTTTGTTTTAAAAACAAAATGTTTTTTTTTATAATGCCACTCAGAAACACGGTGTATATGAAAAAAAAACATAGAATAAAGAAGAAAAAATATGACGTATATTTAAAACTGGGTAGGAGAAAATTCGCGTCGACCTAGAAATTCCAGACCGCAGTACACATTTTATATTGAAAAACAAGAACATGTTTGATTGTTTTTAAAAATGGGACTAACAAATATAATAATAATCTGTTCTCGAATACAAATCTACTGATTTCTCGCGTAAAATCTTAATGAAACAACGAATTCGATAATAATGTAGATTCTTTGACACACTCACTGTTAGAATTATTTTTGGGTGTTATTAATCAATCTCTCGGCGTGCCAACGGAGGCCATACTCGTATACCTGTGTTTATAACCGCTGTATCTTGAGCGGGTTAATTTATTGTGAGTCCAGCGATTCCGCAAGCCGCAGAGCTCCTTCTCGGAGTGGCGTAACGCCGCCGGTTTGTAACGTTTGGCTGTAGCCGCTCCGTATGAGCGTGTGTTTCACGTTGCCTGAATTAAATACATTTGAGAATATATCAAAATTGAGGCCGCACCGCCTAGTCTTAGTTGGTCAAGTAAGTCAAGTCCAACCGCAACCTTATGCAGGCTTACAAGTTCAAAAATTGACCTGCAGTGTTATTATCCTTACATTCGGCCCGCGAAGGCTATGGAAATTGTATCGTTTGAATAAGTGCACAATTGGATCATAAAGAGTTAATAAGTTGAGGCTAGCTGAGCATCCAGCTAAGGTCAAAAGCGGGGACACCAACTTTACCAGCAGCTGTTTGTTTGTGTTGGAAAATAATCATTGGTAATATCAAAGTGCGTTGGATACCTGAGATAATGTGTTTTCAATTAAATACCCAATTGACCATCCGCGTCAAACAGTAAACAGTAGTATCCTTCTAGACTTGTCACGGTGATACATAACTGAGGTCAACAATTAAATTACCAATTTAGGATAATCATGTACCGCAGTCCAGCTTGAGATTATAGATAAGTAATACCCACTGAAGGTTGGCGATGGCTAGAATTATCTTGGAACTGATTAAGTTATTATCAAAAAGCAAAAGTATTACCATTTTAATTGACTGCATACTCAGAGAACGTTGAAAGAAATACAATTAACAAACAATGCCCCAAGGGAAAATGTTAATTAAAGCCTGGTGTATTTTTTTCCATGCTACGGTTTTTTTTTCAGTATAACATGGTGTAAACTTTTCTGTGAGATTTTGTAATTGCAAGTTAGATTAGACTGAGTCTATGGCTCATTACTCATACCACAGTTAACTCATTTCAGATTGGCGTTACGAAATATTACACAGACATTGCCAATTGAGATTGCTTGAGATTAAGAGCACGCAAAAGGTATATTAATTAGGTAATACTCGAAACTCGAATCTATAGAATGTAAATGGTCTAATGTAATAATTTCGCACCGGAAGAGAGTTTAAAGCAGCCTAAAATAAGAGACGAGCTCTATTCTCTCTAATTGATTTTTATTCGCAAAATTTTCGAAACGATGCAGTACGCATCATCGCTTCCATTAAAACCTTGACAAATCATAAATGTTCGTTTGAGAAGATAATGGATGGCTACCGATTGCATGACCAGTTCCATTATAATGTTTCGTTGATCGGGTTTGCCAAAAGACAACACCTACAATTTTTTGAAAACCTTGATTAAGCAAACTATTGACTATCGGGCTAGAAATCCAGCCCCCGTAAAAAATAATGTAATACGTTGGAAATATGAACATGATTCCTTTTAACTATTTCTTCTAACGTCCCTAAAATGTTCGTATGGATCATGTATCCACAGTTGCCTGCGCCGCTGACCGAAATGTTCCTAGCTAATAAAGCAGAAAGGCTTCAGAATTTCTTTCAGATTTCTTTTGCCTAGTACCGAATTTAACGTCTAGGATGACTAAGCTGATCGTATAGTCACTACGCCACTGACGAAACTAATTTGATAATGTTTTTTTTTTAACTTAACCGATTGCTTCAGGAAAGTGATAATAGCAAGGTTGATAATTAAGTTCACTCGTGTACGTTGGTACATCTTTACTCGGGTTTGCAGCATCATTATTCATCTCTGAATCGCGTTCAGTCTTCACTTTTACCGCTATTCCTTACTTAAGCAATTGCATTACAAAACGAGTGAACTTTATTTATTCATTATTGCGCGCAGGTGAACTTTTAATTCTACTGAAAAAACTCGCTTTAGGTTAAAATGAAAAAGTGGCACATTCGTAAATCGGAGCAGTTACAGAAAGTAAACAGTGGCAAAATAAATGTATATTTAATATTTAATTAGATCGAAAGTTTGAACATGTGGAGTGTTCATTCCTACCATTTGAAAGGATTTGTGTTGAATATGTAAAGAAAAACCTATGATTTTTATACATACTAAGATTTCAATTTGTATTTGCTTATGTATACGTGTATAGTAACCTCATGTGCTTCGTTCTACTATTGTGAAATGTATTTAAAAAGTACTAAATGTGTGAAAAAATAATTTGCATTCATCTAAATAAAAATACAAAAACTAACAAAACCATAAGCGAAATAAGACAGACCGAAAATGAAAACTGAATAGGTAGTGGTCTAGTGATTTTTGTTGGACCAATTTTGTTACTAATCCAATAAAGTTATTGATTTACTGTGTTTTGGTTAATGCCACTAAATAAGAGAACTCTTCTTTATTACGATCTAAATCGGTTGCGTTTATAAGGTCGTAAAGAAATTTCGACTTGGGATTCTTTACCCTTCTTTTGGCGACTAATGTCCGGAACGTTCCCCCAAAAGAAGAACTTTTGCTATTGCTCCAAAAATAGAAAAAAAACAAAGTTGTTCTTCAGATCGAGTGTTTGGACACTGTTGATGGATATTGGAGATCTATGTATAAGTTGTGAAATTCCATCAATTATTATCGGAAACCAGGAAATTGACCGGATCTAGTCAATTGAGATTTGTCTCTAATGCTTCCTATCGCCAAGCTACGATCAGATGGCTCAGGCTTATAGAACATTGCATACGATAGATACAATTGCTCCATTTGTACCACGTATTTTAAGTTGTGCAATACTTTTATGGGTAGCTATGGCGGATTGCTGCGTAATCGATTTAAATGGCAATGTGGCAACAGTATAGGTGCGAACAGGCGAGAATCTATCGAGCAAATGTCGTTTTGTTGAGATGACCCGACGACACAGCGGCCGAGGAAGACTGGATTTACAGCCAGCCATCGATAAAAGTAGATTCCTTATGAATATTAATTAGCATATTTTGCGATATTTTTTGTTGAAAAAATCAACACACATTTACGGATTATATAGTACAAGGAAGCGCTAGAATAAAAAATTGACCTTCGGGAATAAGACCCTGACTGAACCACTGCAGGTTCTACGCAGTTGCAGTTTTAACCGCATATTGCTCATCATCTCTCTCGTGACCCTCACAATCTAACGGAGATCTTTGTTTCTTAATTACTAGTAATAAGTCATTAACTTTTCATCGCTACTTTAGAAAACCAATGTTCATATTTCGATGTTACTTAAGAACATTATAACTATTATCTTTTATCGTGTTTAAAACTTGCAAATCGAAGATTTTAAATAAGGAATTTAATAAAACAAAGCCACCAGTGTCGGAAATACGCCGTAAGCATAAAATAAAGTTATGTTTTATTTGACAAGTGGACATTTTATTGAATCATCTATGAGCATAATTCTTACGAAAACAGTTACACGAGTTTGTATGGAAATAAGGAATTGCGCGAATGATGATTTTGCAGAAAGCGTGAGCAATAAACGAAAGGTAGACGTCTTTATTTCGTAAAATAACTGTATGGAGTCAGTATTAAAAAAGGTGCTGAATCATCAAATAGCCATACTGCACAAAACAATGACGCACACAATATTTCAATCGCTTAAAATTAACTAGTAATTTACGTTTGAAAAAATAAATTTCATCTTCTAAATAAATTTCAACCCCTGATTTTATTATTTATTCATATTATTTGTAAACTAGTTGTCACCCATTAAAAAACAGATTTGCCAAGAAAAAATATTGGTTGCTTTTAATCCTCCCATTTAAAATATAGAATAATGTCTGCTAAATTCGAACTGAAATACATTATAGGTAGGTAGGGATTCGAAAAGATACATTTTTAAATTTGATAATTTCAATTAACACCAGTTTCACCTTTGAAAAATTCACAATCTCATGGTATACGTACTCACAAAGGAAATTATTTATGGCAATTTTTTGTGAACACCGCACAAGAGGGACCGCACCGACAGCACCGCAAGTAGAACTATGGCATCCCCAATTGGGATATATAATGTCGTGAGACTGAAGGGATTGGAGAGGGAGGGAGAGGGGTAAAAAGAAGACTGGGAATTGAAACTTGGTCACTTAACATGGCTATTGCTATTTCAAGCAACGTTTCGATTCTGAATGGTGGTGTTTCACCGGGGCGATACTCCACTCTGGAATGTGAAGCAAATATGTTATGTGTTATTTTATTTGAAGAAAATCTGAAATAACGATAAAATAATATTCGAGTTTTCGCCGCACTAGTTTAGTGATAGCTCTTTTCCCGTTACGATTGGGCACAACTCTGGTTCGACAAGATAGATCCACTGTTGGTCTTGACTTGTGTCATGTGTCTTTTGTTTGTGATTAACTTACAGACACACACGGGAAACAAACGTTTTATAATTATGCTTATTTATTATATATTTATGTCAATCGATTAGCCACTTGACGGTTTCCTTGAATGTTTTGTATGTATTTAATAGAATATTATTTGAGTTATGAATACGGAAAGATACAAAAGGTACGAAGGCGCAGTACATCCTTGTGTATAATACATTCTTTATATTATTCCAACGTAAAAATGTTGTTAAATTCGTATCGCCACAGAATAACAATTACCTACTTAGCAGTGCTGACTTTGGTCTAAGTTACGCTGGAATAAGCTGTCTGGGCCCAGGAAGGAATAAAGCTGATAGAGTTACTAAAATTTTTAATGATACACACTTATAAAACAGAAATAATGAAAATGTCTTACTTTAGTTTGGACTGGGTTCCCAAATTCTCCTGTTTTTGAACAAGAGTATGCTTTCTTCAATATTTCTCAAAATAATAAGTAATCATATTAGTTCGTATCCTCCATGCGAAGTTGTCGTTAAACGGTTAGGGGAATTCTGAAATTAAATAACGAATCGTATTAAGTTTATTGAAAAACAGAGAAAAGTCGCACTTGAATAGTCATTTATATTCGATTGTTGACCTTGGACAAACGTACATATTTATTTAATTAGACACCAATTTATGGAGGTTTCGAAACAATTGTTTTTTTCTAGGTTAAACGAGGAAGCTTTCGCTTATTTTTTTTTTAATTTTCGCATGCTTAAACACGATCAAATTAATTAAACGTTTGAAACGGTACCAAAAATAAAATAAAAACCTTCAATACTAAGCAGCTATAACCAAATTTAATTTTTTATTTACTCTATTATTAGCTATAATAGTTATTGTTGTTAAAGAGTTGTGGTGGAATCCGAAAGAAGCAGAGTTCATTAATGTGCCATTGTAAATAATGCATTAATTTTCTCACGACATTATAAAATAGTGATTTGTGCAATGTCTGCGTGTCCTACTTTTTGAGTATTACCATATCATTAAAACAATGATTAGGTACATAGATTCAGTAACAACTGATACAAAACAATGTATTATTGTTAACAGGGACGAATTGGTGTTTTTACCCTTTAAAAAAACAAATTAAAACGTGCAATATTTAATTGAAAATATTAGGCAGGTATAAATTTGCAAAAACGTTAAACCAATAATTATTTTAAAGTGATGATATGTAATTATTTTTTATAAGGTAGGTACTTAATCAAACCATTTTAATCTAATACCGGTGAATAAACATTTTATTGTGGGTTAGCTTCTGTAGTTTAGGAGTATACAAATGTTTAATAGTGCTCTTATTTGATTAAATATAGTATGAAATCCTTATTGAATGTGCATAATAATGAAAGCTCTCAAATATGTGTAACGTGCGATGGTTAGGTAATGTTAATATTAAAGCGATTGGGAAATGTATATGTTATTGAGGATTAGATAAAAAATATTTCTAGTTCGGCAGAATCCAGTAAAGATCTTTTCCCTAAGAAAACACTAATGTAAAAATAAACTCAGTCAAGTAAATAAAACCATCAGATGGTGATAGTAATAAGGCCTAATGAGCCGCAGTACTAGTTAGATAGACATTATGAGGGGTATTTGTATAGGCCCCAGCTAGTTAGTAGAGGATTACGAAAGAATTCATAAAATCAAAAAAAAAATCAAGCAGAAGAGAGGAGGGGTTTCATTTGAATGTCAAAAATGATACTCAGGGGCAATAATCCACCGTCAAACTAAAGTCACGACTACAAATTAATGTAAAAACAACATTATTCACATTGACTGCTAAATTTATTTATGAATATTTTTTGGTCCTTTTTTATGCCAATGAGTGTTATTTTTCAGAGACCTGAAAAATGCTCTTTTGCGAAATCGCAAATTTACAACACTATTTTTGGTGTCATTTTAGTATTTTAATATTAAAAAAAAAACGAATCTAAGTTATAAGTAAGTTTTTGCAGAGTTCAGAAAAAGTTGCCAAAATTTCTGTTTTTAATTTTAAAACCAAATGTTTGGTTTTTATTTGATGTTTGTGGTTATTTGTTTCTACGTATAGTATGTAGGTATAAATTATACATAAATGTTTTCTATGCTAAATACAAGGTGTTAGACTACGGTCACTACGGTTACTTTGATCTCCAAGGAAAAATAACACCGCTTTATCCATGAAGAAACCACAGCTTTTCTCAACACATAACGTGAAATTTTAACATGGCTTTTATTGAAAAATAGCACCGCATTTCCCGACACGAAATTTTAATATCTCTAGTAATTGATTGTTTAATAATTCCAGAGATTTACTGGAACACAACTAAAAGACAATCGTGTGAAATATGATCTGACAACAATGGTTCATTGAAATTTATTATGACGAGGCAGTTTTACGGAAAAGGCAAGTTTATTTTTGTTGCGAAAAACTTCTGGAAAAGACAGAACATTCAACGGAAAGGTTACCGAAACAATTGTTGTTGCGAAATACTCTATATAAAAACATAAGTGCTGGGTTAATCGCTTGTTTATTTCGTAAAAATCTTTTATAGGTTACTAAATTCAAATATTTATAGCCTACGAAAGGTACACGCACACCTAAGTACTAATCGACCATGGAAATCTTTGATTTTGTTTGATCATTGCGACGAATTAATCGTTTATTTTGGTTAGCTAAATAGCACCAGACCGCATTTTATCTAATCTGTGTGTCAGGTCTCCGACAGCGATAGGCGATGACACAATAAAGGTTTAGAGATTGTCCCATGGTCATCATTATGCAGAGTGTCAAATATATGAAACTGCCATTACTCCAAGAGCCAAGGATGATGTCAATCGAGATTTTGAAACCTTCGAATAGCGCGACGTACGAGTATATACCACATCGCTTGCAACTCACACATGCTATGTAAATACTCAGCACTTTGTCAGTAGTTCGCACATGTTTTGCCGAAAACAAACCTATCCCTGTGAATAACGTGGGGTGAAGAGACTGAAGAGTAAATAAGGCAAATCATGAGCCAAGCATTACGCTTGTGTATCTGAGATATGTAAATAATAACACTTACTTTACTAATTCTAGGTTTAGAGTTGTATTTGACTTCGGGGGGGTCTACAGTAACATTGACATGACCAAATAAAACAATTTAATTATAGATTAGATGGCATTGTTAGAAACATTAAAATCCGTTTACGGAGGCGTTCAATGATACGTGGATCAATGTAGTCTGTGCTTCTGAATAATGTGTAACGAAACGTAGCATTCTATCCTCTGTCTGCCACTCTAATTCGTGATATTTAAAATGTTTGTGTTCATTATTTAATATGCATGATCAATGAGCCTGCAATTAGGAAAATTCCAGAAAAAGCAGAAATAGAGAATTTATTTACTTTAGTACTTAATGACTGGCAATCTCAGCCTCCTTCCTAGTAAGCAGTGTTGTCCGTAAACAGTAATTAAAAACCACAATCCCATCTAGCTGCTAATTACAGATTGACTGTACCTAGGTCTGTATGATTGCGATGGTGGTGAATTGATTGTAGGTAATGTTATAGTCTTATTAAATTATTTTCCAATGACACTGACGTTATGTCGTCACGATTAACCTCAACTTAGATGCGTCGTTGCTTCTGTGATTTGCGCGCTCTTTACAGCTACAGAGTGTTCGGAGTGAAAGATCGCTTGAAAATATTTATAATCAAGTTTATAATCAAGTCCACCAGCATGAAAAGAGATTGGTTCTTCATCGCAATGTAAAACTACAAGCAAACTAACATTTCAAAAAAATCGTAATTAAAAAAATCTAATTAAAAGGAAACAAGTTGTCACATGTCTTGTTTTATTTAGATATTTGAAGTTTGCCAAATGTAAGTAAGAGAGAACATTTGAATTTGAGTTGCCGTGATCATAATTTCTCAAGTCAAGTCCCAGTAAAGTTTTACGTTTGCTTTGTTTCAGTCAGGGTGACACAGTTATTTTAAATCTTTACTATATAAGCGGTACAACGTAAGATAATAAAATAATGTTATGACTTCAAAACAAACCATTTAACACATTGAAGCTCAGCTTCCATGCTTGAAGATGGGACCCCGCGTGTTATTGAATCCTGCCATCACTACTGGTTTGGCTCGTGACTATATGCATACTGCAGCTACGCAGAGAAGCTATAAGACATAGGCAAAAGCCAATACAATATCACGGAGGAACAGAAAACTTAACTCGCTCGGAAAGAGCATTCAGCATGAAGCGTTCCATTGAAACTTAATTGATTTTAATGATAAATGGTCAAATGTGTCCACAGTCCAAATGAACGTAAGCTGGCACGGTAAGTATTGAGAGGTCGTTGTTTTTCTTCTAACGCAATGTGCTATTCTCTGTTCCTGAATACCAGCATCGTCTTTACGCTCTGTGGTCTGGGCAGTACTTAGTACCCTTGTACTCCCTTGTATTGTTTTGTGGGGCGTGCGCCCGCCGTGCATGGTAGGTCCCGTTGGATTTTTAATCTTGTGACTATCGACGACATATTGATCGTGATAATATTCTGATATGTAACATTAATGTATAATTTGAATGAGCATTATACACTATGTATATAGCGGAGATAATAATGATTCCTATTTGAGTTAATAATTGCGAGATATTATTTTCAACCCCTTCTGTAGATAAACGAGGTTGCTTGGTAAACAAGGGTTACGCGAGGGACATTCTTCTTGAAGTTGAACATAGTAGGTATTGGATTTATTGATTAAATGCTTTCTTATCAACGAATTAAAGAAAATTAAAAAAAAAAATTATATTAAAAAAAGTATAAAGTATGGTTTTGATGGTAAGTGCTAATATAATAAAAAAAATGTATTTTATAAACAAGATATATATATTTACTCAATGGTTCCGACAAACAATGAAAGTTGTTAAAATAAATATCTCCTTTAGGGTTTTCATAAATGATGGCAAGACTGTTCGAAATCTTCAAAAATCCCAAACACATAAATTGTCACCAGAACATGTATTTTATTGGGCAATATTTTCTTACCTCAAGAACCTCCTTGGATCAGAAACACACCTAGAATCACTATAGCAACACAGGCCTCACGGCCAGAGCACGAATAATTAATTTCTACCACCGACTTAAAGGGCATAAATCGTGGGAAACAGGAAAATTCTCAGGAAAAGTCCGCTCTGTTGGCGTGCGCGCGAATTGGCGAGGCGACCGCGAATGACTGCCCGCTGTCCTCTGCAATCTCTGCCGACCTGCGGCCCCGGCGGCACCAGGCAGCCCGACCAGCAGGGCCTTGGCTGCAGGCAATGCGAGGGCAATCAGCAGCCAAAAACACAGTACACGCTCCTCCACAGCGCAAGTTCACGGCTTTAAACCGAACCTTGCTGCTCAGTGCCTAACCCCTTCACTCTAAACTTGTTTTCGCTTGTTCAAATGGCTCTTAATTGCTACCTCAGCAAATAGGAAAATCCACAAAAAGGTTTTCAATAAAAACACATATTTTTTAAAATTCCATTACACGTTTAAATAAATACCTTTTCTTTAATTTGTGCGCTTTGTCACATTCTAGACTATTCTCGAATTCAATGCAGACTACTTTGTCATTGTATTAATCGGTCAAAAAAATGTACTATCAGGGAAACGTAAAATGACACAAATATTTAAGGTCTTACTTAATGCATAGCTGCCCGCAGAAACGTGAATGTGTTTGGAGATTTAATTCAAGTTGAGCGATGAACACATTTGATCGAGGAACGACTTGCCCAATGTTGGCGAATGGGCGCACCGATACGGCATACGGCTCCCCACAAACGAGCTTACCAACACCCGTCGGTATTTACGTGTCAAGGTTTGTTTAGATGAAAATCTAATTTTGTAATTTTCTGAACATTGCGAAAATTTTGAAAAAATAAATAACAATTATGAATACGGTCCATGCAGAGTTTTAGACCGGTTTGAGATGACATAGTTTGAGCGGTCGCGGTCCGGTGAGGATTGGTCAAGAGTTGGGGAATTCGGCTAAGAGTTGCGAAGGAACTACACTTGTCCTTGAAAGATCGCCTTCCTCGCGCTGAAAGCCGGTGAATTGTCATTGCACATTTGCATAGACGCGGGTAGCGGGCAACGGTAGCGGGCAACGGCAGCGGGCAACGGCAGCGGGCAACGGTAGCGGGCAACGGTAGCGGGCAACGGTAGCGGGCAACGGTAGCGGGCAACGGTAGCGGGCAACGGTAGCGGGCAACGGTAGCGGGCAACGCATGCGAGTGTATGAAAGGAATGAGCATCTGACCTGGAGTAGTCGCTCTCCTAATAGAATTATATTATCGTAGTTGACTAGTCTTTCATAGACAATAAACAATGTACGCTGTGAACAAAAAAACTATAACTTTTATTACATTTGCCCACAACAATGGATATTTATTTAATAAAGACATCTTTTCATGAATAATGAATGTCTGTAGTGCACTGGCGATTACTTTGATCGTTACTCGCAAAATTTAGCGTTGAATATGCGACAATGTGTGACAGTTAAATTTACTGAGAGATTAATGATTTTCCAAAACCAATGATCAGAGTGGAATATGTTTTCAGCATCGTCCTTGGACACATAAATATTTTTACAAAATTGGAACGATTCTTACCCCTAATAGTATTTGACAACATGGAATGCCACAGTCCTGCTATGTCAATCACATAAACATATAAATACCAAACTGGATGAAACTTGGATTCACTTAAACAATAGCATCACACCACAGTAATAAGCCCTTGTATAAATAATCGTTCGTGCAATACAAAAGACTAACAATAGACGTTACAAGCGTCTTGAACTTGCCTCAACGATATCGATGTGCTAAGTGGTTCTTATACCTTGTATTTATCCAGCAATCTGACACTCGCGTGTCAGTTAAATGTTACTAACATGTGTATTGTCAACATGGTGCAAAAACTTACCACACTGATAAATACTAACAACAAACAATAAAAGATTTACTCGTGTAAACATATTGTTAAAATATTATTAATAGCTGAATAATAATTACTGGAAATATAATGCCGAAAATAATACTTATCAAACAAACCTGTTGCGAAATTATTTCACGAAAGTCTACAAATATCGTACTTCAATCGAGTGTGCACAATTTAAAACATGTTATTTACCTTTTTTCAATGTTCCAATGCTCACAATAAATGCCGAATCCCACTTTAAATAAATTCACTGTAAAAGCTTTTCGTTGAAAGAAACCTCAACGCGCGGTAAAGATACAAATAGTTACCCGAAGGCACAGACGCGGGTGCGGTTTCCAGTCGGTTGGCCGCCGAAACGTTTTCAGACTGACGAATTAACAAAACTGCTCTTGCCACCTCTAAGCCAGGTCTATTTATTAACTTTTGCCAAGTTTATGCTCGCTACCTGCTAGTAAGTGGCGGCGCAATGTTGTTCTTGTCTTACGTCAAACGGGAAATTGAACCAATGGAATATTCAGGATTTTATCGATATCCTTTGAACCCACACAAGGATATTTTTTTTTTGCAGAGTCAATACTGTTTTGACGCTATTTACTGATGTTTTCAATGCGATGAAAACAATTTTTGCACGAGTAATTTTATACACGACGAATGACATATAACACTTATGATTAATGTTCACGTGTTTTTATGAATAAACTATTGAATTCCTACACCGTTGCACCGTAATGCAGTTTCATAATTCTAGATTTTAAGATATTATATTACAGAGAAATGTATTTTAAACAAGGATTTCCGAAAAAGTCAAGTATTTATTTTCATATAGATTTAAATTTTTGTTTTATTTTTTTGACATGTGTTCGAGTATTTTTTCCGCATCAGAAAACATATTTCTTCTTGTTTATATTTTTTTAAATTTTTCTTTCTGTAGATATACTAAAATCGAATTTTTTTTGGTAAGTTATTTAGTCAAAGAGCTTATGAAATATTTCACGTTGCACATACCGTGAGTAATGTGTAAATTTAAAAAAAATGAGACGATAGCCTAATAAATTAATTATTCATTATGAATAACAACAAATCAAATACGATATGGTGTATGGTGAAGCATTTAATGAAAAATAACAATTTAAATAACACATTATACATAACTTTATGGATAACAAAATGTGCGTACGTTATATCATAATACAGTTGTGATATTAAGTTCAATGAGACGTACTAAGATTTACATTGATTGTAAATGCGTGCTAGTTTTATGCAATGTGGAGGCATAAACTTAAATGTAGTTCAATTCAAATAGGTTCACAAATAGCAGTTACATATTAAATTGAACTTTAAACTGCAAATCTATCGCTACATCGTCATCTACTCACACAACTAAATTTGGAATGAACTCCTTACAATACATTGCATTTACTCGTACACAATGCAAATAATTAAAACTCCCAGTTGCGAACAAAAAAATATTGGCAAAAGCACTCCAGCTATTAAATTTTTTTCCCCTTTTTGAAGATGAGAGGATGAAGACTGATTTGTGTGTCAGTTAGTTTAACAGTCTCCGAATTGTATCCCGAATAGAGTTAATGAACGTTTCGACATAGCAATACTAATTTCGTGGGGGATAATTATCATAATTTAAACCAGGGAATTTTTATTTATTTTATACATACTCGTATATGAAATATTACTTACACGTTTTAGATTGTAAAATATACACAACTCCACAGGAATCATTTGTTAAAGTGCCAAAAAAATATACCACCTTGAATAATAATTTATTAGTGAACATCGAAATTAAAAAAAAACTATTTTTGCAGTGGAATTAATTTTCTCGGTTAACGAAATAATGTTTTTTTAGTATTGAGCATACCGTCGCTGGAAAGGCAAAAGGGCTTAAGTTACATGTTGGTAAAACATCAGTTAAATATGCAGTTTTGTTAAGTTTTTTTCTGCACCGAATACATTAACTCTTGTTTGATTCTGAAGACTTTTGTGGCCCTTCAGCAATCTAAAATATATTTACCATTTGGGAGAAGACTTTACCCAAGCGACACAAGTTTGGGACTCTTTTTAGCCTTTTGTCGCTTCAGGTAACTCAGTGAGAGCATTAAGTTACCTGAGTTAACGTTTTTTTTCAAAATCCAAACAGGTACTGAAGACTTTATTTTGTTGAAAACAACAAAAAAAAACTCTAATGTGCTCTAGTGTAAACTTCCCAAAATGGCACTTCAGCTCTTTAGCCTTTCCGGCGACGATATCGTGGAAATAACCATATCTCTCTAGGGAATTGCGGTTAATTTTCCGGAGATGTAGACTTAACAAAAAAAAAAATCACCGCAACAAGAGGTGTGCCTCAAGGCTCTCACCACGGTCAAGTCATATGTATTCTCTTTATTAATCATAAAGATTGAACATTTTCTTAATCATATTAGGAACCTTATAAATTATTCATTTGGTGGGTTGACAACTGACTATTCTTGAATATTTGAGTTAATAATACATTTTCAAAATATCGCATAATTTGAAACTTCCGTATAATCCAACATTCAATTGCGTTGATAATTTTGTACATTACATATTACAATTTCGGAAATAAGGGATCTAGGTAACGTAATTTACAGCTCGACAACTTCCGTGGTCGAGCTGTCAAGATACTCGACTACCAATCCAGAGGTTGTGAGTTCTAATCCCGGCTTGACAAAATAATTTGTATTTAGTTATCTAATATGTGTAATTTCAAATTGAATTAATATACAGAATTAATGTTTGCGGCACGTTCCAGAGTATCGCCTTGGTGATAAAACACAATTCAGCATCGAAAAGTTACTTAAATAGCTTTAGCCGTGTTTGGTGACCAGACTTGAATAGCTAGGTACTTCCCAACCTTCCTTTCCCCACTACTTGGTGCCTCAGATTATTTCCAAATATTAACGCAATCCTTTACAAATATTCTATATTGACCGTCCTCCGTGGTCGAGTGGTTAAGACGCTCGACTACAAATCCAGAGGTCAAATCCCAGCGCCCACAAATAAATGTTGTTTAATTAAAATGTGTTAATTCACATTTAATTAATAAAATCTAAAATATATTTGCGGCACGTTCCAGAGTGGTAGATACTTTAAGTATCGCACTGATGAAAGACCAACATCAGAATCGAAACGTTGCTTGAAATAGCTTTAATCGTGTTTGGTGACCAGATCTGAATAGCCAGGTACTTCCCAACCTTCCTCTTCCCCTTATTTTTTAAGAATTAACCTCTACATTCAGAATATCTAGAAATTTCAAATACATACGAGTACATCTATTAGTGGAATAAAATTAATGCCTTCATTATTTTGTTAGATGCCAAACTAAGTAAATTTTTGACTTTGTTAACCTTTTCCTTTATATATGACCTTGTTTTGAATAGTATAATTTGCAGTTATTTTCAATGTAGTTGTTCTTACTATGTACTCTGCTGTGTGAAGATGAGTGGAATTATTGATGATCAATTTATTTTTAATTTAATAAATATATATATTTTTTAAACTTTAAAACTTATGAATTTGTGTATTCTAGTTCGTATTTGAACTGCTTATAAAATCTTTTGATGTTTTCACTATCACTATTTATATATTAGTTATGTTAATTCTTTATTTAAAAAAATAACACACACTATGATTATTACATGACTCCCGAAGCTAGCTATTTATTGGTTCTTGTGATGTAATTTTAAGATAATAGGTAATGTAAAATTGAGTTCAATGAAAGTTCAAAGCAAATGATTGAGGAAATAGACCAAAGAAGTGAACATCCTGAAATTTCTATTTAAGAACCCGGCCTTGACATCCAAAATAATATAAAACATGTCTACACTCTACAGTAAACTACATACTCTACCAATAAAAGTTTATTTTAAAAACAACAATTGCGTAACCGAAATAAACAAATTTGAGTTTGATTGTTAAGGGAAACATAAGGCAATATGAAAGCAAACATTTTGAATTTAATGACGCAAATTAATGTAATGTGGAAGGATATTTTTTGCAGAAAATAATTTGCGAATGACAAATTTTAAATCAATAAAATTTGCAATGATGGATGTTGGTATAAGTAATTTGTTATGAGTATTTCTGTGTAAATTATCCATGTGAGGTGGGTACCACCACACGCAAATAATGACATTCATATTGACTTTAAAATTACTGTAAGCTTCGTCTACGTGCGCCGATCGAGTCTCACTAACCAGAAGCCATCGATGTCTGACGTTTATATTTTAAATAACAAACTCATCTAAATAAGCTAAAGATCTTTAACTTTCTAGGTAATGGATGATTAATAGAATAAAATAATTAATTTGCTGATGATAAGATGTCATCCAAAAAATTGAACACAAAACCACGAAGATTTCATTTTAAGACAAAACTTTATTGGTTCTATGAAGTTTCAAGGCCAACAAGTTTAAGAGTACACCGCAATACCGCATGGATTCCCAAAGAGGCAGAATTATCTGCTTTTTATATGACACTTATCTTAAAATCTCACCTTTCATGTAAAATAATTAAAATATATTGTAAAGAGTTCCTGATTTGATTAAATTAGCTTCATGCTTCGTCTTACTGCACAATGAGAACTGATTGTATACGTAAATCAAGTAAAGAGAAGTACTTACCAAACACTGTGATTATTTTTTTCACTATTCGGCGTTTCTTTAGTCAGAATAATTTAGATTCGAGAGATTTATTCCCTTGAGAGGAATGTAGCGAAATGGAAATGGATAAAACAAAACAAGTTTTAATATATACCCAAGGTCACGAAGGAATTCAATTGGAGACCTTCGACAGAAGCATTCAGTTTTTTTAAACACTAATAATTTTAATAATTTGACATTAATTAATAATTCATTATGGAAGCTTATGTATTCGTAGGTACTTGGAATTTGTTAAAATAGAATTTGAAAAAGCGTACTACCGTTTTGTATTAAAACTATAGTAACATCATAATCAATTAACACATTCTAAATACGTAATAACCTGTTTAGTTTAGTTTTTCAAAATAACATTTTCATATAAAATTACACTGGCTCTTTCTGTAGGTTGTAATGTCGACAATCAAGACATTTACTTGACATCAGAATTTAAAATAGGTATTTTATGTACATGTACAATACCAAAGCTTAAATACAAAAAGCATTATGTGATTCTGAGGATACTTTTCTTTAAGAATGTTAAAATTATTTTATCAATTTTGTAGACGTTCATTCAGAAACTATTGACTGTATTTTCACAAAGATCCGGGCACTGACATCATATTACTCGTACGTATAATTCAGATTAGCAAGTCAACAACAAAAACATCTTCGATGTAAAATCTAAATGATATCGTTTTTTAATCGCGATATTTGCGGGCGTTTTTTTATAGGAAATAAAACAGGTTTTTTGAAATGATGAAAAAATATTCACAATAAAAAAACCTTAATAAGACTTATATGGATAGTTTTACTTTATATTTTGAATATTATATATTCTGTCCACTGATGCCGTTTGTAAGTTATTCAATACACACATTAAGTAATAGAAAACTACAATATGTTCTCTTTGTATAATCTATGTACCTAAATAATAATTTTAGGAGCAAATAACAAAACATTTTTTTTTTACTTTTCTTACAAATAATAATAATTGCATTCTAATGATGTAACAACTTAGGCTCTCATTTAAATATAATAATTACATTCTTATGATGTAACGACTTATGCTCTCATTTAAATATTATAATTACATTCTTATGATGTAACAACTTATGCTCTCAATTAAATATATTTTTGAAGATATTATTTTTTAAATAAATTTGAATCAAATCCCCGTACTGTACTACGAATTCAGAAAGACCTTTGTGAAATTGGCTCTTATGCCTTAAAATCGAACAATAAATAAAATTAAAATAAATTAAAACTATGATTTTGCCAATATCATCCTCTGAGTGCCAAACTGTACCTTTCTTCAAACTAAAAAAATAAAATAAAATGCATTAATCTGAAATGACCGACCAGCTATCTGTATACAATTAATATAATTAAATATTAATATGCCATAGATTCTATGTAGTTACAAAAAAGATATAACCTAGGAATTAAGATTTATACAGCGCCCTTTGGGTGATTTTTTTTTACAAAAACGGGGGTGTACAAATTATCCAAATTATCATAATTACTATTAAATACTATTAACCGATACTATCTAAAGTACTGATAATATTATTTATCTGAAAATATCAAATCTCAAGTGCTTACACTATAAATATAAGCGATTAGTGAACGTGATTAGTAAGGATATGAAATCAAATTAATGTGTCCGTTATTTACGGTTTAAAATATTATTTGATTATTGGAATGAAATGAGATATAAAAATAATAACGATTTATTTATAAAAAAATACCATTTGCATCCAGAAGCATTGGTCATTAGTAAGATGGTGAAAAAAGAATATCGAGTTAGATTTATCATTCAACAATTCCACAGAATCCAGCGTATCTACAAGATGTTAGGATAATTATATTCATTTGTCATTAAAGTATTTCTGTGCGTTTGTTTAAGCAAGGTGGGGTAAACTCGAAAGGGAGTAGTTTTGATTACTCCTGATGGGGTGATGAGGATATTCGAATTTTCGCACATTGGAGAGATTTGAAGGGATCACGTACTGATGAAAAATACAATGTCAAATACAATGGGGGGAGGAGTCGGACGCGCACTCAGTACTTACTGCACAGGGCGCTAGATGTCGTGGAACCGGCCCTGATTCCTTCACTTAATTTATCATGGAAAAGTATCGACATTTTTAAATGCACAAATAAAATAAATACATTGGAATGGAATTTATATCCGATTTGTAATTTTGTTTCCACCCCTTTATTAATTATTGTTATAATATACACCAAAAAATATTTTATACCAAAACAGGTTTATTTTATTGCTAATGATTCAGAATTAGATGCATCAAAAACAACAGTGTCTCGGTATATGTTTTTCAGATTTTACGATATGGAGAATTTTTATTATTAGTGTAATCAACTAGTAATTAAATTATATTGCTGGGTTTCTTTTGATTTTTGTCGAATAAAAGTCGCGAACCTATGAAATGTTTCTACGTAAGTACATTCGGTGTTGTTGTTTTTAAGCCAATTTGAAAAAAAAAGTTTTTCGGTTGTAATATTAATATTCTGATTGCTAGCCAGATTTTAAAAAATACTAAATAACTTAGGGAATTGGAAACAAGCATTGAAGTCAGTCCCTATAATATTTCTTGATAATACTTCGTTCTTAATTGTACAAAGTTTTTTTTTACTAGACGTAAATATGACCGAATTAATCGTAATGCGTGAATAAATTTATTAATTTTCAAACTTTTTTTATGTAAGAGTTAAGCAAACGCAAGTAATTAAAATCATTAATTTAATAATCATTATTCAATAAAAAATTACAGCACATACTATTTGCGAACCTGAATTATTTCAATATTTTGGATGCGTTTCTCAGCGACGGTAAATTTTACAAGGTATCAATCTTTCCGTGTATTTTGAAATACATTTTAATCGAAGTTTTAGATTTGTTGGTGTTGCAATTTATTATGCATATGGGATATACTCGTATATATTTTTAATTGTTCTACAATCAACATTATCAACCTACCTATTACGCATTCTTAATTATTTTTATTTAAATTTACTGGTTACCCGTGAAAAATCACTTGCCACAACTTGCCGAGAAAAAGGATTAGTTGCTTTTATCTACAAATTTTAAATGCAGAATAATGTCCGCTGAAATACATTATAGGTAGGTACTTTATTAGGATGGTATGGATTTGAAAAGTTTATTTTTACATTTTGATAATTTAAATTAAAATCAATTCCAAATTTGAAAAGTTTATACTCGTACGGTCATATGTACTCACAAAAGATATTATATAGAAAATGAAATAATAACTTTGTATAAGACCACTGATTTAAGATTTCTACGAAAATATTATTTAGAGTTAATAATAAATCTTGAATTTTATATCCACTCTTGTCAAGTCCTTGTATAATAAACAAGTAATATCAGTATGTATTAGTGTAATGAGGATATATTTGCAGATTTAATTTATAATTTTTGTAATTATCACGTAGTATGTAAATATTTCATAAATAAATAAAATATCTAAAAACAATATTATTACGTGTAACATAAAAAAGGGGTAATTATTTTTGATAAAATAACGATGACCATGACGCAGGTGTATTCTTCGTTTCGTTTCTTTTTCTCGGCCTAAAACATTGATCGAAGAAGCTTGATCAATCGAAATATGTAAAACAAATAATGACGAAAATTATCACGTTGCTAGGGGAAGCTGAGAAATGTCAAAATTAAATGATCTCGTCGACTTTGTACACGTTAATCACGGAAACCAGTAGCCAGTGTGTACTTTCTAGTTCGTATTTTTCACTGTTTTTTTGTAACTACACGGAAGCTTGTAACAATAACGACAACATAAAAGTCCTGCAACAAATAAATAAATATTTTCCAATCAACAAATTAAATGGCTGAGTGTAGTCGTACCACTTTGTGAAATTAATATTTCAGAATAATATCAAATGAACCATGTATTTCATAGTGACCTTCTTTCTAAGTGTCCATCCTTAAGTTAAAAGAGTGTGTATTATGAAATGAACTTAGCAACAATATAATTGGAATAATTAACTACCTAACTAACGAATTTCTAAAACTTTTTGTATTCAATGGCCTCTTCTCTGAACCGTTTGAATTAAAGACAACATTTGTTAATTGTGAAATCGATTTTTAAGAGATTATTTGCCTAACCTCAATTTAGATATAAAAAACCTCATACACCCAAAAAGTTTCATTTCGTTTGTCACCCGGAAGAGCTTCTTTAAAGTTAGTGGAAATTATCTGCTGGTTTTCAAAGTGCGTCTATTACAGACATTGTAGTATGTTCTTCATAGAATTTAAAAGATCGCAGTTAAAAAAATGTATTCACTGAAAACCTTAGACATTTTCCTAACTACTTATGTAAAATTTACAGATATATTATTTGTAGTGTTGCTTGTATTAGAATACTACAAATTATATGAGTTTCTAAAAAAAAATACAGAAATATTAGTATTACATATTATGTGATATTTCTATAAGTTTCAAATGTCATATAAATCACGTAGGTGTAACTACTCATTATTATCATTCACTTACTTATTTAAATGTGTCTATTTTGAAAAGCATATTAAAGACAATAATGATTTGATATCAACGCGTGGATTAACAGATAATTATGGAGGACGAGAAAGAATATCCAAAGATTGGCTGGAATAGAGAAATGTATCGTGGGAATCTGTACTATGAAACCTGCGCGCTGAAAAAGGAAAAACTCTCGAATGATGAACTCAGCGCAAGTTTTTCTGTGACTATTTTCAACTTCTATTTTCATCATGAGATATGGAGTTGAAATATCCATTTAACAATAAAAATGTCGCTTGTTTGTTTTGTGTTATTCAATTAATCAATAAGATAAAAAGTGTTACATCTGAGACACAATCGAGTAGTATAACTAGAGACTTAATAGATAACGATTTGCAACGAAGTTAAGAAATCGAATCGATTATACTTGTTGAAAAACCTATGTACCACCAACAACTGATTCAAAATATTTCTTGTCCGTTTTGTGATATATCTATCGCCTTGTAAACTAGATACCTCGCAAGCACATGGGTACACGTGCCTTTATAAATAAACGGCTCTTTGCGTATCATATTTAATTTACTTATCTTTAATTTACGCACTGGTATTTTTTTTTATATCGCTTGAAACCAACCATAATAAAAAATATATACTATTCGTCAGGCTCAACTTCATCAATTCAAAAATAAAAAAAATCAACCATCAAATATATATTTTTTGTCATACCTGAAACATAAAAGGAATGTTTTTTTAATCAGATATTCACAAACACGTTGCAAAAAATACATAACGATTCAATAATTATACCTTATGCGTTGGTCCTAACAAAGTCAAGTTTCAAAAAAATCTTTAAATCACTTCGAGTATGTTGAACTTGCGTCAGGATTTCATAAAAGGTTTTTTATAACTTCTGTCATTAATTTAATTAATCAAAAGCGCGAATATTTTTTATTGATTTCGGTTTAGTCGAATGATTCTCATAAACTCTTTATTCTATGAATTTGGGAAGGACATCAACGATAAATAATTCCACTTCGTGTTCTAAGAAGGAGCTTAGAGCAGTTACCCAGTTCACGAGCAGAGACTTTGGACCCACTCAGGTATCCGCAAGCACCTGTCGAGTGGCACGACTGGGTACTGGGGACTGCGCACTGGCCACTCCAATCCGCCGACAAACACTTCTGCAGATTCTATAAAGACATCTACACCTACCTACTCCAAATACTAATGTCCAAAGTTCAATAAATATTTAATCATATTTTCCTTTGGGCTCACGTGACCGCCTATGCGTCGTCAATAATATCTATTATTGTCCCCAAAGAGGGAAAGAGAATGGCAAATAAATAATATTTAACTTTATTATGTATTCAACAGGTATTCA
This sequence comes from Drusus annulatus, assembly GCA_022651775.1. Taxonomy (NCBI): domain Eukaryota; kingdom Metazoa; phylum Arthropoda; class Insecta; order Trichoptera; family Limnephilidae; genus Drusus; species Drusus annulatus. Next base: position 839,327 of record JAGWCC010000173.1, on the reverse strand, counting down.
TAATTTAATTAATTAGTATTGGATAGTGCTGAGCGAAGATACGACCAAATATAATATGACAGATTGAATAAATGCATATTTATGATGATTGCAATAATTGATCGGGAAAACGGAATTTCGTTTATGTATTAATATACGTACTGTAGTATAGGCTACATATATACAACACATTGTATTATAATATGTATGAAATTTTCCTGATTTTTGAAAGTACAACGGATGAGAAAAACTTTTTATAAAATGAATTTAACGGTCCTTCTTGAGTGCTACCTACACGTATAGATTTAAATATTTATCTCCATATGATTCACAGCAGATGTCCACCAAATACGAAAAACAATCTTACAACATTGAGTCGTTTGGGTAATCCAATATTGATTATATTACTACTTACTTATAAAGCACTTATTCTGGAACAAACGTTACAAAAATATAATTATATGCATTGATTGTTAGGCGTGTATTCGTAGGTGTACCCGATAATTTTATTTAATTAATATATTTAAAAGCAAATCAATCTAACGTAGTACAGTACAAATTTTAAGTTGCCCGTAGATTTGATTTATATTGCAACATCAGAAATATTGAGCCATGGTTAAGCCAAGTATTTGAAAATGACGTACCCCGGTGTGGTCTTTGCCTAATTTATAGCAATACTTTCTTGTGTATTGACGATACTTGTCTAAATATAATACATTTCACTTAGATTTAAATATATTCTGATAAAACTAACTCTTCCCACATTGTTTGTCACGAGGGGTGACATTTTAAAGTTTATTGCAAAGTTACAGATTGCATTGCTATCGGAGGGGTGTCTTTAATTTAACGTATTCCAGAATTAATTGATAATTGTTGAACCCTGCAAAGACAACTTTTTATAAGAACGCACGGCATCAAAATCGGTGTTCCAAACCTCGACGAGTCAAGAAAAGGCTTTCACTCGCGCAGTCTTCTCTTTCGTTCCTCACGTCTTATGTTGTTATGCGCTATTGACCTTCACGCTATCTCAAGATGCTAAAGATTGCCCGAGGAAAGGTTTCTCAACACGCCTCCGTTCTACGGACTTATTAAAAAACCGTTTAGATGGTTCGCTATTTATTAGTATTGCCACATGTTCTGCCCAGCGGAGCCATTCCATTTTTATACAAAACTTGTTATTGACGGCCCTTTACATTGGAATAGCTCGTCGTCTTGGCATCCAAACATTAAACGACCCACAGTTTTTGTCACGAAAATATAATAAAATGTTCCTTACTGAAGGTGATTCAGTGGGCGCCCAACGATTTTAACTAAATTGTTTAGATTAATAAGCGCACCCAAATGGTTATACTTGTGTGAAATACTTGTGTCACAATACTGTTCTGGTATAATAATAAATAATAGATGTGTAGCGGTTCTACGGGTGAGAAAGCTGCAGGCGCAGGCTGTAGGCTGTAGGCTGTAGTGTGTCCGCTATGCGCACTCGTATACTGTAACGTGTAGACATATTGTTTGGGTGCAGCTCTTACCCCCTCTGCCGCTGCTTATGGATATTTTCAAAATGGTACCACAGCGAGATTTGCACCACATATGGACCAGTTCCCCGATGGAACAATCAACGTCGACCGGTTGTAAAGCTGTGTGTTGCTGACAAGGCTAGGGTATCAACCTGCTAATTTTGTACAGTTTAAAAATACCTTAAAAATAACAATTTTTTAGTCGTGGCGCTTTCGCAGCTGCCTGACGTGTTTTAGTCTTTCTTGTTATTTTTCGCCAAATAAGTAGGATATTTTACAAATGACTTCTTTAAAATTACACTAAAATTACCGTTGTTGTGTATAGGTTAAGTGAATAAACTCTAAATAATTTTAAAGTGACTAGTTTCGACGTGACTTCGATTTTTAAGAAAATATTTTAATCTTTAAATATCAGTGTTTTAAATGCAGTGCCATAGCCCAGAATGGTCACTTGCTTTAACCCTTGTCCAGATGTGTCCCTTCGACCGCCGACCAGCGAACCGGCAGGGGGGGCGGGGGAGTGCCGATCTCGACTGACTGTTCCCGAACGCGAGCGTACCAGGCATCCAACAAATCACCCAAGTGACACCCTTACGAAAGCCAGATGACATTTGCCCACGTTGGTCTAAATCTGTTGGGGCGGCCGCATTCCATCTTACATAAACATTACAATTTAACAAGATCTGTACAGCGCCCTTGAGGTGATTTTTCACAAAAACGGCGCTATAAAAATCATCCAAATATTATTATTATTATTATTATTAACACATTCTATTCTGAAATCTTACGTGAACGACCCGCCCTAATTTATTTTGGAATATTAATTCCATCGACGTCTAAGCTAATATTGTGAATGTGAATCTAGGCGACATGGATCTAAAATCCGTTGAAGAACTTTTACTACGTATTTCCATAAGTTCCTTTGTGTCATCTCAGTTTGCTTTCATATAACAAGAATAGAAAACGAGACCTTGGCAAGCATTGATCGATCGAAGTATCAAAAGATGAATAACAATTAACTAATATTATTATATTTTCGTAGAAAGCAATCACTGTGTCATTTGGCATATTTAATGAAAATGAAATAATAACTTTGTATAAGACCACAGATTTTATTTTATTTTTTATGATCGATCGGTTTCGTTTAGGCTAAGCATCATCAAGGTAGTTTAATTTTGTACTATCCAAATTTGTCTTGTACAAATTTGTTATTTCATTTACATTATAATTAGATTTACATTATAAATTATAACTAATATTATAATCAGAAGCACAAAACATGTTAAGGTCTTAACATCAATGCGGGGCAAATTTTCATCAAAAAGTTATATGATTTTGGTGCCAACGAATGGAACTTCATGATTTTAAATCAAAAGTTGTCTACAAAAATTAAAAAACCTCAAAATGAATTTATTGATTCTTCAAAAGGTAATTTGTTATTCGGGTATATACTATAGAAACCTATTTTTTGCGGATAAAAAATATAAAACATTACGAGAAGATGAAGTAATTTTCATCAACTTCAATTATATCGTCTCGACGCGGTAATGGTTTTAGGCCACTGTACTGAAATTAATTTGTTTTTTTTTTGTACTCAGTTGATTTATTTTGATTAGCATTGAGTAAGTGCAAAAGGAGTAATCGTGATCATGGTTTCATCATCTGTTGGCGATTATATCGCGATAGAAATTCTTTCACCAACTTTTAATTTTATTTTTTGTAACTAACTGACCATAGCGCAGTTTTCTCGCAGGGGTAAGCGGAGAAAATAGACCGCCACAGAACTGTCTTGGCACATACTTCTTGCTTCATTCACATTCATGTATTGTCTCATAGGTACATATTCTGTTATTCTGACTCTTGTCATGACCCGACTCGAGTATGTGATTAATTTAGTCGTGCCATGTCTTCCTCGGGCTACTACGACCATTTATTTATTTACCATTCACTTTCGTGTCATATATTTTTCTGGTGTTTCTTCTTTCGTTTATCCGCTCTTCATGTCCAAATCATCTAAGCGTCCCTTTCTTAATCTGTTTTACTCTGCTTTCAGCCTTGCATTCTTTCCGGATCTCCACATTTGTAACAGGGTAAAACATGGTTTTACGACACATACGCCTCATGGATCCCATTTCTACAGCATTCAGTCTACTTTTATCCTCCCTTTACCAGTTTCGTGCCTCACTGCCATATCAGGGTTGATATCAGCGCTCCATTTTGAACTGCTAGCCTCGCTTATTTCATCAATAATCAAACCTTTCCTTCGGCTATGTTAAATGTAATGCGATGGAAATGTTTATTTTGTGATCATATCATACGCTGGTGTGTATTTGTGAACGCAAAAGAATAACGCAAATAATTAACCTTAAAAATAGAAAACGAAAACTAAATTAAGAGTACTTTTTTACAAAATTTTGATTGTGATTTGTGAAACAATCTGTCTACGAAAGTAAGACAAATATTCTCTGATTTACAATTGAAATGCATTAAAAAAATAAATTGGTAAATATGATAATCATATTCTAATCACTGTTGTCATTATCATTAAAAGTGCAGATTTTAGTCAAGTGTTTCCCCAACAGGTTAATTGTGGAAGGAAATATCTAGGACACACGAAAAATAATATTAAATCCTCCCTTGAAAACTCCAAAAGTGAATTACCAAAACCTAAAAATAGCGGCATTTATAAACTCAATTCTGACGCATTCGTCAATGATGTATTGATGATGGATTAGACAAACCGGCAGGTCTTTTAACAAAAGGTATAATAAACACATGAGATCGTTAAAAGATAAAATAGATTTACAATTTGCCAAACGTCTCTTAAAGTAAAATCGCAAATCTAATGATAGTAATATGCTAACTCCTCTGCACTTAAAAAACAAAGGTCAAAAATGAAATCTTTTGGAAATAAATAACAATTCCAATTATTCTAATTATAATGAATATACCTACGAAAAAAAAATCATTCGCCATTCTCAAATATGTTCGAACCGAGATTTAAAAAATATCATAGTATAAGCATCATTATACAGGAAAGAACTCTGTTCTCCCAAAATGAATTAAGAAACACCAAAGGCCCTCCCTAATGACCTTTAGTCAAATTCAAACAATAAAATAGATAGAACATTTCGGTAGGCAAGCTTTCCATCCTAATAAACATTGATGATATCCGTCAATTTACTCGGAAATGTAAATAAGGATATTCATAATAAAAATAAAAAGACAAAATCTTTTCACTATATGCATCTAAAAATGATACAAATACTCGTAGTTCGTTTGTAGGTGGATTCCCTATAGTTTTTAAATGCTTTAGGAAGGTGAAACAGCTGTCACGCATAAAAATAATTACATAGCAGAACTTTTTTCATTAAAAAAAATAATAGATTTGTTTAAAAAAAAAAAAAAAATATTCACTCAGTCCTCCTCATGATGAGAGCAACTCAAACAATAAATTGGTATTGAGAAAAACCTGTATAAATACAATGCAATCTTCTTGATAACCTTGCAGATTTCCTTTTAAATTTTCTCGCGTTTAAATAGATTAACATCAGTTTGGGTACCAGCTGCAAAGGTTCCTCCTCTTAGTATTTACTCAAATTAGAGATTTAATACCGATCAAGTCATCTCATTTGCTGCTGGACCACTAACTGGTTTACGCTTTGGAACACTAAATCATAGGATATTCAGGGAAAACGCGTTTTAAAAACTTGTAGTCAGTCTTGCTGTCATCAAATGTTTGTTGTAACAGACTTTTAACAAAAAAATCTTAAAATATCCCTGAAAACCCTACAGGGGTATTTTATCAAAAAGATATCAATGCTCATTAAGGCTCTATAGAAAACTGTTTACCACAAATTGTTTCAAGGATAATAAATCTAGGTTCTCCATTATGACTCAAGAACACGCTACTCTTTTTTTGCAGTTATCCTTTCTCAAAAATATAACAATAATTCAATACAAATTGCCGTCGAACCAAAGTGAATTACTGAGAATGACAGCATTGATGTCAAAAGAGCAAAAGATCAGCAGTATAACGGTTAAAAAAAAAAATTGCAACCAAAGTTTTTTTAAGAATCATGAATTAAGGAGTCGTTTTAATTTAATTTACTAGCATTAAATAAAACCAGATATCACATATAGATAATAACCTTATTTTATCAATAAAAAACTTTTTTTTTAAATTGAAATAAAAACAGTTTGAAATAAAAACAAAACACACATTTAATGTGAACACCTTGAATTTCTTTGGAAACCTTGGATAACTCATGTCTGTATATCGTTGTTTTTAATATCAAGCAGGATTCGAGGTTCTCATATTATAAATAAGATAATTTCTCAATTTACCTTTGCTAAGGTTTATTCTTGAAAAAGATTTGTTCACTAGAGGCAAATAATGAAAGAAGAGTAAATATTAGTTTTTTTTTAACTGTCCATAAGAGTCAAGAATACTATTACAGGTGAAAATGATCATGTCTTCCTCCTCCAAGTCTTTCACAGCCGACCACTTTTGCTGTGAACTAAGATCATATTGGCGCTACGTCAACGTTGTCAACCCGACCAACCACGAACCCCCGCTCGCTCGTCTGCACTTAGTCGAAAGCGAATCGTGGCTAAAGAGCCACACTCGAGTGGCTAAAGAGCCGTGGTTTGCCGACCACTGGTCTAGACCATATTTATTGTCAGCGTTAAGTAAAACCTAGATAGATAAAAAATATATTTCTGAGCTATTTACTCCAACCTGTTTTCTTCTGCAATCTTGTCTACATTTTACAATATCCGCCTCCACTCAAGCCAAAGTAGCATCCTTCTTTAACCGGAAGTTATTATTCACAAAGGAAAAATTCATTTAAAACTATCAAGATAAGTTTAATAAAAATGAAACTAATATAGTTGACATTTGAAATGAAAATTTCAAAGTACTATTGTGAATATGTGTGTACATATTTTTTAATATTATGGAACGTTTAGAGTAATACTTTTAAAAACCCTTAAAAATACAGCAAAAAATGGCAATTTCCTTTAGGTTACGTTTATTGGTAGAGAGTGAGTGATAATCTTCAAAATTAAATATTTAAGACTGAAACTATTTCGTGAGTGTTTCTCAATACAAGGAATGGTGTTTGACCTTCAATTATCTACTATGAAATTAAGTTTAAAAAACGACTATGGCAGAAAACACATTTTTTTATAACTCCTAATTGAATAACTTTGTGTGGTTGCTTACTTGTAAGCAGGTGAAACCGGTATATTAAAAAATAGGCAAGATCACAGCATACATATTTTAATGATTCATAAAAGTCACGGTAGTGAACAATAAATAGGTACCTATATATTGAGATTTTTTGATTTTTTTAAATTTTTTTAAATATGATTGATGATGATTTTAAATATTATGTTGTTGGATGTACAAATTGAAGTCCAATTAAATAAAAATAAAACAAATGCTTGCACATTTAAATAATAATTATAAAAGTATATCATTTTATGTCACATTTGAGGCTTTTTGTAGAATCAGACAATAGTTTGGTAGGTATTTAGGCAACAATATCTACCTACCTAGTAGGGACCGATTGGGACTTGAAAGTGTGATCAATTATTGTGAGACTATAAAATTTATACAAATTATAAGAAAGTTTTTGAAAGTTTAAGTCGTTGCGATTTCCAACAAAATTTATTCATTTATCGATTTGCCGGTAAGTCGTTTGAGGTCATTTGATCGATATTTTTTCCTACTGAGGAATGTCAGCAAGTCAACGAGGCAGCATCCCATTCTCCACGACCAAGCCGATACGTTGCCAGCAGAATTCCACGATCCGCAGTGTGCGCGGATACTTTGAAACGTAAGTAAACTGTACAATTATTGGTTACTGAAATCTTACGACCTGCTAAGAAATAATCTGCAGTGTAAATACAGACTTCTATGCAGCAGTGGTATGGATTATGTAAAAACGTTCTCGTTGAAAATACTGTCTTTTCACGGTGTACTACTTTAGGGCAAGCGAACTAATGCACGAGATTTCACTCTCAACCTGAAAGTGATTTAGTTCGACAGTTGGCAGTCATTGCAATTACCTGGTACCTTACTACGCTCCATAAGAGTTCAAAGAAGTTGACCAATGTTCCATGTAATATGTAGCTGATAAGTTTCTACTACGAACTGAAATTAACTCAGGTTAAAATGACAATGTATATTTGGCCTCCTGCGTGCTCAATCTACGTTTCGGAGTTGAAATATTTTTTTAAAACTCTTTCTAATTAACTGAGAATAACTTAGTGGCCACTGAAGTGATAAACCGATAGAAGTGTCTTAGGCATGTTTAGTGTGCCTACGATCAAACTTTTTTGAATATCAAAATATCTTCTTGAACAAGATAATCAATTTATTGGCGTGTTTGGGGCCTAGGAGTCGATTTTTTTTAAGTTGATGAAATCAGTTTTATTTCAATTCGGTTTATATCATATATAAATTGACATTACTTCGGGAGAAATTGATATTTTTTTACAAAAGCATCAAAATATTATCTTCTTGAACTATTCATAGCAATTTTTTCTTGAACAGATAGTCAATTTCATTGGTCTTTTAATTTATTGTAAATTAGTTTCCTTTCAAACCGGTCGATATATCATACTTCTAGGGATTTTCTGTTCAGTACATTAAACATAAAATAGTCTAGAATAATTTGATTATTCTTGTGAGTGCGGACAATTATTTGTTAGTTCGAATGACGGAGCGGATTAACCTGTTATAATTAACATCGCCAAGCAGCCGTTATATCGATATAACTCAGTTACCTTACAAATTTATTATTAAAAACAAAGCACAGCAGGTATCCGGTATCCAGTTTCCGGTATCAGCCATCCATAGTTCATTGGTATCAAGGTTCTAGTTGGACAACAGTGGCGTAGGTAGGTACTCCACCAATACTCCCCACGCGCAGAACCAAATAATTATTTTGAATCTAACTGAATTTTCACGTTCCACACCTTCGATAAAAAGTGTTGGATGTTCGGACAAATTGCAGTATTCTTACTGCCAGGCAGTAAGGCAGTAAGGATACTGCGATATGCCTACTAAGCCAGATACATTCAATTAATACCACTGCAAACCATGGCACAAGGAATTTAAGATTTTTCTTATTTATTAAACTGCAGTTGACAGTCCTCCTCACTAGCGATCAAATTCACATAAAAGTATTTTAATTTTCTTGATTAAATCGAAAATTTTAACTATAATTCCCCAGGAATCAAAAATGCAACTCTGCCACCCTAAAATGAATACATTTTTATATATTTTTCATTTATTTATTTTTATTTACATAGGATGAAAACCTTTTAGTGAACAACTTAATTCAATCAGCGTCGATATTTTCTGTCTCCGCGGTGGCTGTGAAATGTTAAGATGGTCATAATAAACTATTAACGAATATAAATTAGAAATGGAAACATTTAAACCGGTATAAAAACGTATTCACCCTTCACTTTAATATATATTTAAGTTAAATCTTTAATTTAATCTAAGATTTTCTTAAATGTCAAGAATCGGGTCGCTACTTTGATCGTTGACATGTATGCATTATACCGGCTTTTATTATTTAAAATATTGAAAAATGAATATTTTTCTGAACTAAAAATACGGATTGCTCATTTGGTACTAAATAAATTTATACATAATATATGTTTTTTGATACGCAATAGCAAACCTTCCTCAATAAATACCTGTCTATAAACGAGCGTACAATATGGAGCTCATTGAAAACCCGTTAAAAGTATTTTTAGTAAAACTAATACAGGTATATCAGAATCATAAAAAGCGTATTTATAAACTCATAAAATAAATAACCTTGAAATAAATATTATCTATTTCATAGGAAAATTATGAAAATATTAAATAATATTCTATTCGATAGGCAAGAATATCGATAAAAAGTTTACGATATGATTTGATCATAATTTTCTAATAAAAATAAAATATGATTTGTTAAAAACTTGATAAATTTATACCAACTGTAGAGAGAATATTCAGGAGGTGTGCTGTTTGATAAATCATTAGATTCTATAGCAAATATATAAATCATGTGCAGGCTCATCGGACATTCTACATATGGAGATAAAGTAAGACATTTAATAAGACGAAAATTATTAATTAATATGATTAATGTTAAGAAAAAAAATGTGTTCAAACTTCAAAATGACAAAATATGTTTGTAAATATGCACTATCAATGCCAAAATATGTATTAACAATGCATAAATGTGTACTAACAATTAAAAAATATTAGTTTTCGTAGAAAGCAATCACTTTGTGGTTTAACATATTTCATGAAAATTAAATATTAACTTTGTATAAGACCAAAGATTAAAAAAAAAAATTGTGACAAACCGGTTTCGCTTAGCCTAAGCATCATCAGAGTAGTTTAATTTTGTACCCTGATGATGCTTAGGCTAAGCGAAACCGGTCGGTCATAATAAATAAAATAAAATCTGTGGTCTTATACAAAGTTATTATTTCATTTTCATCAAAAAATATATGCCTAAAGTATGCCATAAAAACAAAATATTTCTTTTGGAACCGGTTCTTTAGGATTTTTTAAATTCTGGTTGCTTTAAAACCGGTTCCTCCTGACAAAAAAAAACCGGTTCCTCAAAAAAAACTGTTGGCCAACCAAAAATATCGAAGGAAAAAAACCTATCCATTGAAGAATTGTCATGAAAAAAATTACAAAAACAAGAGGTACCAGAAACCGGTTACGACCGCAAAAGATGAAAATAACTTGTTTTCTTCATGTTTTAAGAACGAACTTCCGGAATGTGTATTAATGACAAGAAAAACTTCAAATACGCATTAACGACCAAAAAATGCACTAATGTACAAAATGGCCCAAATATGCTTAATACACATGAATTTAATCCGACGTCTAGTAACAAATTACAAATGTATTAATGTAGACCGTCCATAAAATCACAAATTATTAAAAATTGTTAAGAAAAAACGTATTTAAACAAAGTGAAAACTTTTTTGTAAATTTATTTTCTTTGATTCATATTATTTTATATTTTAGATGTTCCCATAACAATTTCCCGTTTTTTATTTATCTATTGAGAAAAAACTGACCTTGAAACGTAGCAAAAATCTTGTCTAATAAAACGGAATTTTAATAATATGCAAACACTAAAAAATATCGGTTTTGTTTAGTTTCATAGACATTACTCTCTTTTTTCTTATTATTCCCCACTATGGCAAAAAGCAAAGAGCATTCGCAGAAGTATTATAATCACAATATTATAAATGCCTTATTACATTTAAAGCGCCCTTGAAGTGACATTTCACAAAAATGGCGCTATATAAATTAGCCAAGTATTATTATTTAACAGGAGATGATAAATTACTTCGGGTTTTGTATTCCTGTGTAACTCTTATGTGACTGAAGAAAACTACACCTTTTTAAAATTGATATGAAGGTTTCTTTTACAGTTCATTATTTGCTGGACCACTTTTATGACGTAATACCTTTCGACTCACTTCAATACTTGGGGAAGTAGATAGGAATTTTATCCAGTACCATATTTTCTTGGGGTTTTTAATTCAGTAGGTGATTAGAAATAGTGTTAAGGATACAGGTGATGTACTTTGAACACAACAGTACATCATATTTATCATTTAAAATAAGACAAAATGATTACTATATATGGACAAGCTTCAAATTCTATATAAAACAAATAAGGGTACCCTTTCAGTCATCAGAAGGTGTAAATTATACTTAAGCGTTTTCTGCCAACATACCACCCTCCACATATCCAACGGTTTTGTTGAATTGTTCATTTTCACTATTGTGGAGAAGTCAAGAAGTTTCAGCCGATTAGACTTACTGGAACATTTAAAAATCTATGTTGAAAACCGAAAAGTTCAGTCACATAAAGGTTAATTAAAGATCTGGTTGCATTTATTGCTATACGGACTGAAATCAAATATTGCGACAGATTTTTAACATAAAAAAAAAACAAAATTATGCTAACTGCCATAAATTCAGTCGAGTAAAAATGAATTTGCAAAATCTTAAATCAATTAATGAACTTTTGTCTATTCCGGCACAATGAAGGCTAAACTACCGAATGAATGCATAATATTATCGAACAAGCTCACTAGCGGTGTGGGTCCCAACTTGCACAGATGTCGTGTAAGGTCGAATGGCGGGCACGGAAGGTCAGTGGTTGAGTCCTAGCACAGGCCTCTTTACATTACACATTTGGAGTCATTTTGGGTTAGGCCGGATTTACTATATTTGATTATAAAACTGCAATGACGCGGGTTGCGTATTAATTTAGATTTTTATTCATATTTACGAGTTTCAGCTCCGACCCTGAGCTTTGACTCCTTCGATATTTTCCACGTACAATGTACGTATGGTTTGTTACAAAAGCGTTGACTAAATTACTGTTTATTAAAGTGATACGTAGGTATACACGTGGCGAGCTGAGGAGCTGAGGCGCTTGTTAGTACCGCCGCCTGTGCGATCGTGGCCTTCACAGGGTAGTGGTCTACTAATTTTACTTTGAGTCTCGAGGTTACAGGTTCGATTCTTGCACAAAATCTATACTGACATGGATTTTATCGTTTAACGTTTAGGCACTGGGAAGACTGGGAAGATGACGAGCGCTAATGCGGGCTTAAGCTTTGCTTCCGGCTACGGCTTTGGGAATACGGTATTTCGGAAAATGGCCTGCTCCAATTGCGAATGACGAGTCTCCAAAATATGTGAAAAACGGGCACTAATTCAATTCCACGCATCCATCTGAATGAAGCTTGGAAAAAAATTATTCCGTAAACGGAATTTGTGATATTTTCTTCATGGTGTATTTATTATACAAGCAATGGGCTGAATAGTGGTGAATAAATGGTTGTTTTCCAACCAGTTTTTTTTATTAAAAAGTTGAATGATTCGTTACTTAGCATATTAATCGAGAGAAATACTTGCTCGGGCCGAGAACCATCTGCCGACTCGTCACGAGCCTCGGACTGTACCCCAACCCCGCGAGGACCGGCCCCACTGGATTCGGACAGATGAGATTCTGTTATTCTGATATTTCGTATTTCCGCATTTCAGCCGATAAATCATTTTGAGGTCGTTTGGTTTTTGAGATGGGTGACTTACTGTTTTTGGCAAGCAAATATATCGTAGATTGTTGATTTTGTTTCTACCAATTATTCATTTCGCTATTTCCGCTATTACCGATTAATGTGATGCTTATAATAAAATCAATTTACAACAACCACTACTATTACACTATTGAATTTATTTATCAAGCTAGTTTTTGATCTGGTCAAACACCCGCCATTTATTAGTAAACAATATTCATAAAGGGACTTTACGTTCACGTTACCGCACCAGAGGGGGACTATGGCATCCCAACTTGGATAAGGAGCCGAAAGAAGTGGGGAGGGGAATGAAATGCAAAAGATGAAGGTCGAGAAATATTTGGCTCTTCAGATCTGGTCACTAAACCAAGCTAAGGCCATTTCAAATATCAAAAAGTATTTTTTAAATTATGGGTGTGTGATTAAACTATTTTAAATAAATATGTTTATATTCGCCGTCGGCGGTTTTCGATTCCATGACCTCTGGGTCCAGGGTCAAGAAGCTTACGGCATTCCCACGGAGGTCGTTCAATTTACACCTGAGATACATGCGATAGCCTAACCAATAGGTAACCACCTATTACAGTGATGTCAGTTGATAAAAATACAGGTGTTTGTCTAAGAATCAACGTCCCATTTATTAATTTTAATTTATAACAAAAATAAAAAGTCTAAATCGCGAGCAACGCCGGTATGAACAGTAGGTATATAGAAAAATGTTCAATTATTTTTTTAAATGTTAAATATATTGTGTTTGACAATATTCGTATTTGATTTTATAATTAAAACACATCTAAATAAAAATATTAATATTTCTGAATTTAAAAACATATATATAATCACACTTAATTAAAAATGTTTTATTTTATTTAATCTCTTATAACATCAAAACATTGAAAGGAGCATGTTTCGAAAGAGTTATTTGCAACGAATAACCAACATGATGGATCCTAGGCAGAATCTTATTTGAAAAAAATATAGACTCTTACGTCATACTAGGAAAAAAGTATTTGATTATAAAATTTTAATCCATAATTTCGGCGGCCATGTTACGGGTTAGGGGCATGTGCCTGGTCTGGTGGTTGAGTTGGACATACCCGGACCAAATGAATACCACTTAATAAGGAAATATCTAAAACGTAATTTGTTTATTTGAAATACTGTATATTTACAATGAAATATGTACCACAGTGATAATATCATTAAAATACTAAATCTTTTTTCCAACTAAATACAATGCCATTTCTCCACCGGGGTAGGCAGAGAGGATGTTAAACCAAACGACTCAGACTCAGACGGCAGACACTACTAAGTCTTATTAATTATGCTTAAATTCTCATTATTTCACGAGTTTTTCCGGGCTCGACTGCTCAGTTCGGTCAGCAGCGTGTCCTAAGTATTTTAGGATACGTTGTAGGCATACAGTTGATAGCCTCTTTTGGATGGCCGACTCTTCCAGAAAGGATAGATTAGTACTCCTGGTTGTCCATTGAATCCTTAGCATTCTTATCTAGCGCCACGTTTCGAGGACGTATATCCGTATCCTTCGCTGGATCTGTCTGTCAACCTGTTTACTTATCCAAAATAGGTTATATAAAGTGTTGCATCACATTATTAAGAATGTATTCAAAATGGAAGAATAAATTATGCATGGGTTCACAATACACACTGCGGAAGTACGAATATTTTTATGCTAATTTAAACGGGATTGACGCCAGGGTTGTAATAATATATTATGATTAGTACATGGGTGTTTCATAATAATAAAATCAAAAGGTTCTATTTTTCGCCCGTGGGCATACGACATGTGCATAAATAAAATTGAACACTTCTTTTCTATCTACAAGAAACTTAAAATTAAGAGATTAACTTAATAAATAGATGTGATAAATACAGATGCAATGAATCAATTATTCGGTTAACGGGTGTAAATGCAAAGTCAAAGATTTCGAAAAAAGCATTTTCATAAGCTGCATTTCAACGAAATATGCTATTATATATTTCACTGCTTATTCAAAGTTTTGTTTAATTGACACATTTTATTTTATAATGAAAATGAAATAATAAATTTGTATAAGACCACAGATTCAATTTTAATTTTATGACCGACCGGTTTCGCTTAGCCATCATCAGGGTACAAAATTAAACTGCACACAAAATACAACGTGTGCGGTTATATAGAGAGTTATACATTAGACAGAGGGAGAACACAACATAAAATAAAATAAAAGAAGAGAACAGTGAGAAAACCATAGAATAACATTTCAATTATAACATAGGAATAGGGAGAAAGAGACATATAACATCAAATGAAAGAGGCAAAACGTCTACTGCGAAGGTTATTAAAGAATAATGAGAAATTTTATGAGTTTACGGGAAATATACCTGAAATTGAACTATTGAAATTAACTCAAAGTACAGGAACATCTAATCACAATTAAAACAGGTTGCCGAATTTATATTTTTATTTAACACTTGCTTTGATTCGTCTCCAACAAGATTTTTTTAGTTTGAATAGTAACATTTTATCAATATTATTAAATGTTTAACGCCCACAAGGTGGCATAAAATAAAAAACTTATTAACATTATATATTGAACGATTTATTTGTGGATTTCCCATTTTTTCTGTACGTGAACGAGAATAAATCGATTCAGTCTAGATTATTCTCATTTATAGCTCTATGATTATTCTTCGTTTTTAATTCTTGCACATAAACTCCTTGTGTAAGTGTATGTGTACTTCGGCGCATTCCTATTAGGCGTGACCTCAGCGAAATGTGTTTTTTTCGTCGTTTGTATTATTAATAATCTTTAAATTAAGGAAAAAGTGAAAAAAAATACAGCATCCATTTCATTTGAATAACTGTCAAACAATTTTCAGGCGACGATTGTTTTCATGTTATCATTTCAACGGGGATTTCATTCTTCCGCGTTCATTGTTTTTGTTTTTTAAGAGTTGTTCAAAAAAACATATTTTTCACTGATTCTCCTTCTGGTAGGTAGTATTATTCACTATTACTCAACAAATGAAGAGAAAATAAAGATAGATGGATACATTCTTTAGAGGAGGCATTCAAAAGTTGCCCAATAAATGAATAATTTAGCTTCGGAACAAATCAAATGCTAGATGTTTGATATGAGTGTGTTTTAAAGAGTTATAGATTGATATATACCCTAATTACCGCTCTGGCGCTGACCGCCATTCAGAATCTATGCCTTTAGCTTTGTTTTGTGCCCGGATCTAAATAGTCAGGTACTTCTTAACCTATCTCCCTCCCCTTGCCAGTCCCTTCCGCCCACAATATACCCCAATTGCGGTTGCCACAGTCAACCTGGCTCCGAGCAGTTGGGCTCTTGTACGGTATTTACAGAAAACAAAAATAATACCCTCGTAGATGTGAGAATCTACGAGCGTATAAAATTTCCGAACGCCAGTTGTGTTCCGTTCACAGATCTGAGTATAGTTCAATATTCAATATTTATAGCACTGCTTTTATTTACATAAGTTTGTTGTGTATACTTTGACATCGTGCGATTTTGTTGCGACTGGAAAGCCTCAAAGCAATTAAATGGGTTTTCGCACATGGGAAGTCCCTTAGCTTACAATAGATGGCAAATCTTATAGGGCCACTGGGATAAAGATCAACACGGGTTATTCCATTCATGGAGGAATAAATACAGTAGTCAGAATAAATTTTGAAAGGAAGCGAAGAAAGCAGTTCACAATGCAGTTTGTATGCCAGTGGGACATGTGTTTAGCTGAGGAAGGATGAAAGTAGGCTGAATTCAAGAAAATTAAGATTCTGAGACGAAGTTGTCAAACAATGTTTAATTAAGAGATCGCTAAATAATATGACTTCGCAGCCATTCGCTCGTCAGACAACAATAATGGCTACAAAGATTCGTCTCAGAATCTTCCTTTCAAAAATAACGAATGCTCTTTTGCTGTTCTTCGTGATCCGATGAGGGGTTTGCGGAGAATGGATTGGATAAGAAGCGTAGATGAAATTGAAAAAAGATCGTTAAAGCAATGCAAACATATCAAAAACATCAATCATTTTATTTACGCATTTAAAATAAATAACTTCCCAACGAACAAATTGTACATATAGGTAGACGTTTTTCATTTGTATCTCTGTTCTAATTCATTCACACTCCGAGTTTGTGTAGAAAGATCGAATAAATTACCAATCAACAAAATATTAGAAACCCACAATCATTCTTATTGATTATCCGTCTGTAGTTTGTTTTTTTCTAGTTTGAAGTCAATAAAAGTATTTTTTTTTTGCCTATAATTTGTAAATCTTTATGGCCGTATTTATGTTCAATTTATTCGTTTCCTCATCTTTGATCTCACCGTCTAATTTAAAATGATATGTTCAAAGTAACGAAGGCCCTGCTGGTATGTCAATCTGAAATTACGTGTTGACATATTAAATACTTAAATAAATGCGTTTATCAAAAACAGCTTTAAGTGCGGGATCTCGTCGGTTCCTGGATCTACAAGCACTCAATGATCTCCGATATAATTAATGAAGTAGGTAATGGTAATGCCCATCGATTCGTAATAACGTCGCTGGAAAGGCAATAGGGCTTAAGCGACACTTTGGTCAAAAATAAGTTAAATATGCAGTTTTGCTTAAGTTTTTGTTCCTGTATCGAATGCTCTGACTCTCGAAGACTTGTGACGCTTCAGTCATCCAAAACATATTTACTATTCGAGAGAAGGTTTGACTCAAGCGACACAAGTTGGAACTTTTTAAGCTTTTTACCCCTTCAGGTAACTCAGTGAGAGCATACTTTTTTTACCTTTTTTTTTCAAAATCCAATCAGGTACTGAAGATTTATGAATGTTGTTGTAAAACAAAAAAAACAACTTTGAAGTGCTCTCGTGTAAACTGCCCGAAATGGCGCTTCAGCCTTTTTGCCTTTCTTTTGATATATTAATTCATAGTGAATATAATACAAAATCTGACATCGTATATATCTAAATATTCACAACGCAATATTGTAATATGATTGAGATCTTCTGGATTATATTAAACATGAAGGAACTTACTACCCGTGTTTGTCCAAACTTTAAGGCCAGGCGCGCACGGCTGACTTTTGTCAAGGCAATGGTTTCGTCACTGTCACTGTCTTTCAATCGAGCACGCACACGGTGAGTGACTGTCACTTGTCACCCTATCATTCCGGCAATGGATTTCGAACAGGCGGATGAGCCACCGAATGACATTTTGTCACCCGTGCGCGAGCGCCTATACAAAAGTACACTTTACCGACACGGTGACAGTTTCGTCACTCAAAATTCGCCGGCCAGTGGAGTTAAAAAGTCACCCTAATGTCACGTCGCTGCGTGCGCGGACCTACGTACGCTCCAATAGATTTGGAGATGGTGACGAAACTGTTGCCGTGACAAAAGTCACCCGTGCACGCCTGGCCTAACTCTCATTTTCAAAAGAAAATTTTTTGAATTTTTGAAAAAAATAAGGTGGTGTCCCGTCTTTTCTTTTCTCGTATTTTATATTTGAATGAGTATATAAAAGCTCCATAGCTCAAAATGAAAATAAGTGTTCGAACTAAAAAAAAACAATGTTCTACAAATTCCAGATAGAACAAGCTGTGAAAATTTCTCGAAGCACGCTTATTTATTTTTATTGACATGGTTGGTAACTTGGAGTAAGAATATTTATGGAGAGAGAGCTAATTTGTTTTACCCAACCTATACAAAATTGCGATAAATCACTTTCTCCGGGTATTTACGTCGTACACCATGAGAGAGAAAGAGACAGCAAAAAAATCTACTTCTTTAAAGCCCTGTAAGGATATTTTCCGACACCCGCGCTCCTGCAACTCCGCCTACTTTGGTTGCGACGTAACTCGGTAACTCGTAACTCGTTTTTGAGGTTATATTGAGAACTATTGTTATTGGTTACAATACTGTGAAAAAGTGATTTTTCAAATTAACAAAACATCATGTATATGTGCTATGAATGCATGTACAAATAAATACTAAAAAGGGTATTAAAAATATCATTTTTCACAGATATTTCCGCAGTTTTATATATTTATGACAACGCGTTAGGATAATCGTATTATCAAATATATAAATAACTTCCATTATTATTTAAGCAAACGTTATGCTATTCGTTTTGTAAGATATTCTGAATCTTCAAATCGTTTAATAGTATTTTTGATATCGTTTTGTTATGCGAACGCTTTTTGAGGTTATGTCCTATATTTGTTTGTTTGTAAAAAAAGTGTGTATGAAAACCCTAGCCACGCCTGTTCAGAGAAGTCAGGCGAAATTCGTTAAAAGCTGACTACACTGTCTTGGATAGGTAGGTCTCTATGTACTCTAAGGTTGGTAATGATGATGATTGATGAATTTAAACATTAGTATTTTTTTCCAGTAGTTAAAGCATATTTTTTATATTTCTTATAAATCGGTAGATGCGGTTAGTTCTATGATGAAAAAGTAGAGACAATTTTAGAAGCTCGTACTTTTTTTATTAAGCAACGGTTATTATTCAAGTTAAAACAATGTATTCATTATTTGAACATACCATTCATTGCTGCATCGATATCATTGAAAAAAAACAGACTCCGTGAACCACAATATTGCCACGTTGCATTGGTGGAATGTACTACACATTAAGCGTTATTATTTATTTTGCAAGAAAAAGTAGTTTTATATTGCAAAAATTGTAAGTAATTACTCTTGTTTGAAATACAGATGTTAACACACTTATATACGATAATAATTGCACCGTAGCATAAAAAACGTTTCAATGTAACTATTGAGATGCTATAACTTGAGTTAGTATTTCAAAAAAATCTTAATTTAGTGGCTTTATTATGGAATACACTAGTTCGTTTGAAAGTAGGTTTACTACAAAAACCTCATAAAATAACTTTGATGTAGGTAGTACGTTAAACGTGCGGTAATACGAGTATATTATAAACTAAATAAATTTCTTTGGCTTTTTCTGTATTTATTTTATCAACGGTTGAGAAATGGTAGGCAAAGCGTGTGCGAAAAATCGATTTCGGCACTTAGATACATATCTTAGATAGATAAATTAGATAATATGACATGACATGTGATCTGAGACAACGCGCGTGAATGCACAAAACCAAGTCCGCGAGACATACCTGGGATTTACTGCGTTTAGTATCACACACACATTCGTTCGACAGACAAGCTGTCACCAGCTGTCACAAACGCGTTGATGTAGGCTTCTTTCTGACAAAAAATGCCTTGAGAGGTGTAAAAATCATTCTGGGAGCAAAAAATATATCGCAAGGAGTTTCTTTCCATTCATAATTACCCACAAATCACTTATTATTTCAATTTTAAAAAATCAATTATTCACAATGTTTTTAGGTACTCGAACGGTGTGAGATAGCGAATGCATAAATATATAAGTGTGTGGAAGACAACCACGGCTAGTTGGGCAATACCCGATTAAAACAGTAGCGTGACACGTTTATATATCTATCTCATCCGTACACACATATTCTTTGAATGGCTATCCTTTTCATACGCGGATGAAACGTAAAACAAGACGGTACCAGTGGCGCCACATTTTTCATAAGATTTGTATGAATATGACGTGTCTTGTATTTTATGTCTATGTTTCTGCAATATGTTTCTAAATATTTCATAAGCAGTGGCGTGCACAGAGTATAACTTGATAATATAAATCTTAGGTACCAACAAATATTACTGACTGCTATTGGATTTGTTTTGTAAAAGCACTCCCTAGACACTAACAAAGATACTAACACATCACTTGAACGGGCAACAGCATACATGTTTTGTGTAGTCTGGAGAACATAAAATAATCTACTCTGATGTTGGCGGCGTGAGCATGTGTAGTTAATGCTTTCGACACTTTATAGTAGGAAGGTTGGTAGGGCGCTCGCGGCGGTTTTGTCCAATTTTGCGCGTATTTTTAAAATGTAGAATTATATTACAGTGCTTATGTGCCTTTATGGAGTGCAGGCCACTGCTCATAAGCACCTGCGGCTAGGACATCGATTTTTTTTTTACTTTTAAGAGAAAGACAAACATTCCCGGGTTACGAATAACCTGACAATTTTTGAAAAACTCCTACCGCCATCATAAGAAGCGGAAGATGTTGCTTGTGCAATGATGGAGGACTTAGCCAGCAGAGGAATTGAACGCACGATGCCCGGGTGGGAATCCGACGCGTTTGTCCACTCAGCTACCGACCGGTCGATAGTAAAATTATAGTATTTATGAATAGCAAACCAGCGAAAAATAAACTAGTAATACGTATTTTTAATACATTTCCAGGAAATAAAATCATAATAAAGGGCTTCCACGTGGCTAATTTATTCCGTTTGGAATACTTCTTCTCGTAAGCGCGTCGTCCCATTTTAAAATGATAATTTCCATTAATTTAATTCAATTGCTCGAAAGAATGACCTTGTTTATGCTCGTACATGCGTATTTTAACCTTTGAAAACTAATCTAAGTATGATCACGATGAAATCATAAAGTATAAAGCATATACGTATTTCCGTTACTTGTAGAAAGTGTGGACAAATTTGTTATCACGCCTCAAAAGTGGTGCAGTTTTTAATGGACCACTGTGTACCCACCTGCTATGTAGTCCTGCGAATGATAACTTCAGAAAAAACTGTTCGCACGTACAAAAAAACTCATTGAATAATGCGGGATATTGTAGGAATAATAATAATTATTTTATAAATAATATACTTTCACGTCAGAGCTCGTTGGCAGAACTCTTCGGGATCAAATTTAATTATCGAATTATTATCACATTCATTTAAACGTACATACGTTTTTTAATCATTACAACAAACCACATACAGAATGTGAAGTAAACTGTAACACGATAAATAGGTCTTATATTATGACATATTACGCTATTAAATTGAATACACAAGAAAAAACAATACTTATTATCAATTTTATTTATTGTTTTAAAGTTTATTTTGTGGAACTCCATTTTAATTTTTAGGTTTAATTTTATTTAAACAATAAATTATTACTTGTGTTACTTATTATTTATTACTTATATTGTGTGATATTAAGTATAAAATATTTAGCATCATAAAACTATAAATATCCTGAAAAAAGTTACAGAAGATGACCTCAAAGAGATGTTTTAACATAATATATATATTTTATTTGCATGGATTGGATTGTGTATATCGTTCTACGGAAATCGAACGCGGATCTTCAAGGTTACATATTTAGAAAGATTATCATAACGCTAACAAGGAAAACATTGTATGATCGAGTTTTTAAGATTGGTTCAATGTTCACTATGTATAATGTATTACAGCCGAACAATGCATTTAATATAAGTCTTTTTTGTTGAATATTTATGAGGAACATTTTTATGTTTTTCTAAATACTCCAGTGTAGACTACACTCTATACGACCAATAACTCCAAATCATTTTCATGGACGCTTCCGCTGTCTCCCCTCCAGCTTGTTATGCCTAAGGCTGTGCTGTTCACCTCCATTCCGTCCATATACCCATACTTACTACCCACTGCTTTGTCCTGCAGGCTCGTTACAGAGAAGACGAAGTTGTGAAAAATAATACTCGAACGAAGCTCTAACGAGTCGTGAGTCGTGAGTAGCGACCCCCACTCCAATAGCCCTGGAAAAGCGGGTTCCACTGGCCGCGGTCCGCGCCGCGCGGCATGACGCGCAGTCCTGCGATACTGGCCAGCCCAACGCACCGTTGATATACATATTCCTCAGCTTCTCCTGCCCTCCACTTCGGCAGTGACCGTGAACTTCTCCCGGTTCGATTTGTTCATTTGGCGAGCGGCGTGTCCGAGTATATAATATCGCACAAGAGTCCCAACTGCTCCCAACCGTCCGGAGTTAGTGGGACTATGGCACCCCCGATCGGGGTATGTTGTGAGGCTGAAGGTAGTGGGGAGGGGAAGGAGAAGGTTGGAAAGTGTCTGGCTATTCGATCCGGCCACCAAACGCGGCTAACGTTTCGATTCTAAATAGTGATCTTTCACCAGTGCGATACATAGAGTGTCTACCACTCTGAAACGTGCCGCAAATATACTATATATTATTCTATATGGATTAAATGTGAAATAACACATGTTAATTACATACAATTTATTTACAACGCCGTGAATTGAACCCGCGTTCTCTGGATTCGTAGTCGAGCGTAGTAAGCACTCCGCCACGAAGGCCGTCATCCACTATTCCTGAAACCCCAGTTCTTCCATCAATTCAGATAGTATACCCCGCCACACCGGTTAGGTGTCTGCGGATCTATGGATACGTTGTACGCAATAAGTAGATTGGTACGTATTTAAAAGGATGAATAACCCATACACGTTTGGAAACTATGATGTTCGTATAAACGCCTAAAAAATAAATTCTTACAGTAGTAATATCATTGATATAAATCACTTAATTAGACAAAGTGGTTTATGACAAGATAAATTTTAATTTGAATAAAAAATATTGTTTAACTGTCTAAACTTTTGTATTCAATTGAGGATAACAATGCATTTAAATTTAATTTAATTAAAGTGATCAAGTTGCAGAGGTGCCCACCCGAAATGGCCGCCCGTGCTTCCCCTACGCTCCGTCACTACGCCCCGGGGCCGGGGGAATTATTGCACGTTTTCAGTACCTAATACTTTATTATGGTATTATTTTAAGTTAAAGAATGCAGAATTTTCGTGTCCACGCAATCTTAGCGTTTGACGTCATTTGGAAGCAAGCTTGACGTCGATTCAAATAAATTATCTTATTATGATGTGAGTCATAATGACTCTGAATAATTACCATTATTTATTTTCCATTCAGTGTTTACCATGTTAATCCAACACGGTTTTCTGAAGAACGTTTAAATTAATTTTATTATTTATTAATTATTTTATGTGACATGGCGAAGGAGTTCTAGTTTCTCGAAGTCTGTAAAACAATGGCACCCCCAATTTAAGGCATGGGGCACTTCGGTTGGGGGAAGTAGGAACTGGTGCGAGACGGGAGCGAAGTTGTGAAGATAGCTTAGTCATTTCCCGTGGTGTTGTCTCACCGGGACGATACTGAGTAACAAATCTTATGCATGCCATACACTGACGGTAGATTTAATCGTAAAATTATTATCCATCGATTATTTATAAATATGGCGAACATTATGAAGATTGCGAAGGGTGAAATTTACATAACGATAAAATTATTTGATTCAAAAGGGTGATACAGTGTACGTAAAAACAGTAATCATTTAGATATAGGTACACAAGGATTATTTTAAAAACACGTTCTGAAAATAAAGCTTCACAAACACTTAAATAATATACGATTCTCTATGAATTATTTTGCTACATAATTTTGTACCTATGATTTACATTATCTACCTCGCTAGGTAGAAAACAGAAAAGTACTTTGTAATATTTATCGTCGCTAGAAGGAAGGTAAAAGGGCAGGCGACAAATTGATCAAAAACGAGTTAAATAATATATACAGTTTTAATTAGTTTTTTTTTCTGAATCGAATGCTCTGACACTTGTTTGATTCTGAAGACTTTTGTAGCCCTTCAGCCATCAAAAGTATATTTACCATTTAGGAGAAGGCTTGACTTAAGCAATACGGGTTTGAAACTTTTTTAAAGATTTTTGTCGCATCAGGAAACTCAGTGAGAGCATCGAGTTACCTGAGTTAACTTTTTTTTTCAAAATCCAACCAAGTACTGAAGACTTATGAACTTTATTGTTAAACAAAAAAAAAACTTTAAATTGCTCTGGTGTAAACTTCCCAAAATGGCGCTGCAGCTCTTTTGCCTTTTCGGCGACAATATAATAAGACAATGCTATTGACAGTTATTAGAGGGTTATATTAAATTTGAAAAGAACAGAATGATGCGTGAAATACATTTTTGGTAATTTATATTATATATAAAAGAGTTAAAAATAAGATTAAAATTTATGACGAAGTGCAATTTGGTTAAAACCTAACAAAGCAAAAATGAGTTATTTTTCGAATAACATATTAAAAAAACAAGCTGAGAAAATTAACACAGTGAAAAAAACATTTTTAGACCTACTGTTGAATAGATTATTTATTACACTTCAACAGAATAAAAATAAAGTAATTTGAGGAAATTTAAATAAAAAGTTAAATACTCGTATGTGTAATGCATATAGAAAAACAAGTCCTATTTGATGTGTGTTTCAATTTTCTTGCAATATTTTCTCATTAGCCATTCAGTGATGTTTTTTTAGAAGGAATACATATTGCTTATAGCTATGGTATTATTGCTTATAGCTATACCTATTTTCTCTTTAAACTAAGATGTAATATCTAATAATAGAGAATAAGATTTTAACAGCGCCCTTGAGGTGATTTTTCACAAAAACGACGCTATACAAATAATCCGAATATTATTATTATGTAGTGGTAGTTTTTTTTATATACGTGCGTTGCTGTTTACATATGGTATATACGAGCAAAGATTATTATTCTATTATAACCTAAAAGGTAGGAAGGTAATACGAAAGAATGCACATGACCATGTTAATGAACCAGGTTACACATAAAATAAATGTAGATGTGGGTACGCGTAGGCAGATTCCGGTAGGCTCCAAGGGTAAGATGCAGGGGTGCCGCATCGTCACGCTCAACTTATGTCGCGCACACGGGCGGTCGAACCATGGGGCGGCCTCTAATTTTATTTCGTATATTAAGTGTTGTATGTCAAACACCAATGAAAGTATCGTGGTCCATCCATACAAATACAAATAATATCCATCCTCATTAACCATCGTTATTAATTTGTTTTTTTTTTTAATGTAAATTTAGACAAACAATTCCAGGTTACGAATAACCTGACAAGACTCTGAATTCCTCCTACTACTATCATTATAAGCGTACAATATTGCTAGTGCAATGGAGGAGGACTTAGCTAGTAGAGGATTGACCCCGCGAAGCCTAGGTGGGAACCCGACGCTTTGGACTACTCGGCCAAGTGAGGAAGCTAGTAAGTCGTAAGCTATCCAGATTTTCAATCAGACAGTTATGGTCTGGAAATTGAAGAAAATAATGTAATGCCATGTCGAATCCAATATTTTTCTTAGCTAAAATCGTTTCACTAATATTTTTTTTAATAATTACTAATAAGCATTCTTTCGTTACTTAGTTTTCGAACTTATAACAAATGAAGATTCGTTTCATAATCGTTCGTACGCTTTTCATGGGAATTCGATGCCTGCATGACGTTTATACACAGTTGCCAGAAATTATTAACTTGCAACAAAACGCGACCGTGAACGTGTATGTTATCAGAACCGTTTATTTCTTCATCAGTGTATTTTTCGAATTTAGGGTAGATTTTATGTACGCACAAAGCTACCCAGTACACAATTTCCTTCGCGGCGGTCCTGGCGAGATGTAAGAGTCCTGTTGCCGCCTCC
This sequence comes from Drusus annulatus, assembly GCA_022651775.1. Classification (NCBI taxonomy): domain Eukaryota; kingdom Metazoa; phylum Arthropoda; class Insecta; order Trichoptera; family Limnephilidae; genus Drusus; species Drusus annulatus. The sequence goes on along the minus strand of JAGWCC010000173.1, from coordinate 813,238 downwards.
AGACGCTCCGTGATAAAGTAATCTCTAGAGTTGGGACATAAATGAATCCGCTCAAGGTTGGAAATGCTGCTTTTCTTGCTTCTAATGTATATAGCCTCAAACAACCTGATCCTTGCCTCGGTTGGCCACTGACCGCCGCAACCAACCAGACACACCTGTCAAACCCGACAAATACAGCTAGCAAAAAATACTATTTCACCAAAAAAAGTTCACAAACCATTTACCTCAATACAAAAAATCTGATCTCATAGAGTTATTGAAAACAGCAGCCATTGAAAAAGTATTTTCGTCTCCTTGCTAATACAACACAGCTTCCTAATTATATGATTTGTATGTGAGAATTAATATACTATCATGATAATTTGTGGCATCACCAGTCCATAATTTTGAAAAAGAGTTAACGAATATCCAAATTACATAATTAAAAAGTTGTTCGCAAAATCATTAATATTTATAGGCCAAGACCAACCAAACCAGCAAAGTCGTCAAAATTAACGGGCTCATTAGGAGTTTGTGTTTTCGGTTTTAACGACAGCAAAAGGATGCAACTTAATGCCGAGAAAAACCCATTGGACACCTAAAAACCCAAATAGCGATAGCGGGTTAAGTCTTGTTTTAAAAAAACCGCCGTGGCAAAGCTAAGCCCCTTAGCTTTGAGTTCAAACGATATGGGTTCTTAACCTAAAAAATGTTGTTATGAATTAAACATTTTATTTTCACCCTGGAGATTACCATTTAGAATAGAAACGCCATTTGAATAGGCTTTAACTATCTTTGGTAACTTGATCTAATTAGCAACATGCTAGCTATTTGGAAACAGACGTACAGTAAAAGCAGACTTAAAACGATCCCGAATTGGGGATGTCTTAGTCCGACTGGCTCCGGGGTGTTGGAGCTTTTGTACCGCATAATTTACAATTAAAGAATCAAATACTAAGCAAAAAGTAACCTATCAAATATTAATTTTAACAATTATAAAATATTCATTTAAATATGATCTCCAAAGAGTTAAGGTGTTAGGTGTTCTTATTGCTATGTTCACCTAACTAGGTCACAAGAGACCTGCTTTAAGGTGAATAATAATTATCTATTAATATAACATTATCTAGAAAGTATCGCGAGTATGTGAAAATGAGGAAGCAGAGCCAAGAGGATGAATTTTGATGCCTGGGAACATTGGAAACATGAACATTTGCTCTTTTTTGTTTTTAATTATTTAAGGAGAAAACACAGGTACAGACAGCAAATCCTTACGTCCAACCATCTTACAATGTCGCCGTTTCAAATAAAACGGCGACAGTTCGAAACAGTTGACAATCGAACAGAAGAGTTTTTATGTGAAAAAAACGTGGTTGCTCGTTCATTTCGCTTATTGTTCAGTTTGCTGTTTGATATTAAAACATATTAATAAATGTGATGTTTTGTGAATTAGAAGAATAAATTAAGTGCGATGTTTTTATGATTTGTTTTCTTGAGAAAATTGTGCCAGAAGAGTCAAGAACTTAAACTTTATCGGTGAATGAATGGTTTTTAATTATTCGTTTCACATCCATAATTTTCCTCAAGTATTATAGTATTACATTACATTACTCAAGTATTACATTTTCCTCAAGTATTATAGTTTATCGTTTACAGTCCACTATTTTCCAAATTCATCTGAAGCTGGAACACATTGGTATTTCATCTATATAAATTTATATTACAAAATTATTCATTCTGATTTTTTTCTAAACTAACTAGGTACTCCTTTTAATCGGAATATCTTTTTTTGTCAAAATCGCAGACAATGTTTCGGTGTCAAAAAGTTCACACTGTCCAATACGTATTCTGCTAAATATTAAACTTTGTCCTCGAGAAATTTAATATTGAAACAGCATATACATCCGTGGTATCGAATTAGCCAACGTCGCCACCAAAAAGCTCTTGACAGTAAATTGTTGATGAGTTTAAGTTCATTGTGTTAATCTTTTAAGGAGCTGGCTTTAGAAACCGAAGTTGACTGAATGAGCAGGTTGAAGTTGGATTGTACTTCAAAAAATCAAACAAAAACACGTTACTCACGAATTGAATGAGAATTCTTCCAGTGATCTTTGATCATTTTATCTTTTTTAACCCTTGGGATAAGATATTATCTACCCGCGTGAAATAAGACACTTTAATTACATCATTTTTTTACAATCTTGCTAAAAAAAGTCATTAAAAAAATATTAATATACGTTCATAATAATATGCCAGTTCCCATACGAATTCATTTTCAATCATTTGAGTTGACCCGGATCTACCCATTGGCTGATTAAAAAAAAAACTCGGAAAGAATTCGAAGGTACTGACAAACAACTTTACTAAAATATTTTATTAGGAAACACGTAAATGCATAAAAAGTATATTTACATAGAATTATACTCTGTTCTGACGCGAGCACCGTCGACGGATGACATCAAAAAGCTGATTTGTACGTATGGGCCAACCCATTGGTTTTTTTTGTTTTAAAGAAAGCGGAAATGTTTTCATGGACAGTAATTAAGATAAGTTTGTCGAATAACAAAAACCAACAGATTAAAATAACATATAAAATTACCATAATAAGTTGCCAATAAGTCCTAAGTACAAAACGATACCTATAGGTATCTAAGGCCATCCTTAAAAAATCTACGTAATATTATTCCAAACTTAGATTCAAATAATAGTACTTATTAATAAGAATCTTGATATTGTTTATATATTCTTGAATTGTATAGTATATTACATAACAAAAGTTCATGACATAATGTACTCCCATTGAGTTAGAATATACTGATTTGTGTTGGTTTTACAATCAATGCCTAATGTTAATAACAAGCCAATATTACCGTATTGGTGTTAAACTATTGCCTAAAATTAGATGCATCCTTGAGGCGTCTTTGACAGATAAAATTAACACTTTATGCGATAATACTCACAGAACTTTTCTTGCGCCTGTTGGTATGCTATAAAATTACACACGTGACTGAAAATACAAAAAAATACGAACAATTAATTTATTTTATTCGATGAGCAACAAATATTATTCATTAAGTTTAAGTAGGCACGAAAAAAACTATTTGTGATTTGATAGAACATTTAAATTTTAAAGTCTCAATATGTTTTTGTCTTTGTTGATATTTCCAAGTTATGCTTAATAAAAACCTGTTTACAGGCATACGGCATTATCAATATCATTACGAAAAAATCATTTGTCTCGTTAAAAAAAAACAATTTAAAATTAAATTGAAAATATTTTTAAAATAAATAAATTATTATAATATACCAAAAGGTTGTAAAAAAAACTATGTTGATCTATATTTCTAGTTATTAACAGTTCATAAACATGGTACACTCTTGAAATGCAACTACGTCATTTTATTTGTTAATTCAAAAAAAGTTGAAATCTTCCAATTTTTGACGTCACAATTATTGGATCCTGTTTCTAAAAAACGTTTTAATATTATTATTATTTTATTTTTTGTTGGGATTCCAGCAGATTACGTTACCTATGTTAATTTGAAAATTTGGTATTATGTTTACAGCTTAAATGAAAAATTGCGTTTGCAGGTATAATTGATTGGGTGCCGTGGGTACGAGTATCTACGTATTTAAAAGTGTGTAAAGTAAAAGACTGTTTAGTCTTGCATTGTTTAAATTTAATATAATTCTTGAAGTTGCAGATACCACCAATGCATGACAGTCAGCAAACAATAAAAATAAATAGCCCGAGAGAGAGACTACAATTCCCCATCGAAACGTTACTTGACATGGCTTTAGTTACGTTTAGTGGCCAGATCTGAATAGCAAGATACTTCCTACTTCTACTTTTATCCCACCTCCTTCAGCATCTCAACTCTGTCCAATTGGGGTTGCCATATTTCCATTGGCTCCGAGCATTTTAAACTCTTATCTCAACCGCAGTATCTCACAAGAAAAACTATTTTATTTACTTCTGCTTTGTTTGTACCAAGGGCTTAGATTTAAATAAACTGGCTGTAAGAAATTCCTTCATTTAGACCTCTAAAATTGCTAATTATTTGAATATTAATGTATCCAATGCAAATCCGGAAGAACTTTGAAGTTGAGTTCTGCGTGAATAATTTTTTGACTAATGTATCGACTTAAAAGCAAACAAGCTCGCAATACTGGTTTTTCGAGTTATCGTAAGTTTTTTAGAATAGTACAAAAAATTTAGTTCACAAGTTTCCGTCTTGACTCTCGAGTACGAACCATAAAGGTCAAGCATGTGTTGATATCCGTTACAATATCTTACAATCAACTCTTTGAAATATTCGAGCCTCATCTCAGGAATTCATTTTTAGCAAATTACTGCGCACAACGTCATTTCTGAGAATGTGTCAAAGATTATCTTTATCTAAAGAGGATATTAGATATCCTGCTCATCAATAACGTTGTTTTGATGTATGCTTAGCAGACGATGATGTTAGAAATAATGAATTTCAGAGGCCATTGAAATCAATTTCACCTTTTGTACGTTTGGCTACGGTGAGCACAGTATTTATGAGTGTCAATTGAAGTTCGGTAGATTTATTAAATTCAATATTAGGAATAAGAATAAGGCGTAATATTTTAATTTGACATATTGGATATTGAAAACTCAGGTACTTCTCCTTTACACTTCCGTATGAGTGAGAAGATCATCAAATGTATGAATAGCTTTACTTGAAGATGATGCCAGCCTCCAAGCATAAGCGGAGAAGAGAAGGTACATTTAAAAAATAAAAGTTTGACGGTACTTATTAGGCACTGCGTAAATTCGGCAAACTCGGCCTTTTGACGTGTCTACGTCAATAAAATACGAGTATGATTAATGAGTAAGGACTAAGGATACTAGAGTAGACACGAGAAACAAAAATTGAATAACATTTTGATAATGTCGTATAAATTGATTACTTTACCTCCCGAAGCGCTTTCTATGCATGCTATTCTTTAATAATTGCATTTGTGTTTGTTTTATTTGCATTTTTCTGTAGGTTGCATCATCCTCCTTGATTAAAGCTCAAGTTCCTCCAAAAGTTCACCGAGTCCATCCAGTGTAAAAAAATCGGCCTAATCGATTAGAGGTAAATATTGAAGTAATATATTATTAAACGTGACAAAGTTTGGAAATAATCTGAAAGCGCTATTGCATGTTTTGAGTGTTCAAATATTTAAACACGGCTAGGTTTAACTAATTAAAATGTACGATGTACGTACATTAATGGCGGACTAATGAAGAGATGGCCAGTGATTTGATGTTTAATCGTCTAACGTAGGTATAGTGTTTTTTACTTGATTTTATTTATTTTTATTTTTGCGGCTGAGTGAAAACAACTGGTAGAAAAAATGTAAGGGTCAAACAATTTATATCACAAATAAACATGCAATCTAAAAACTGTAATCGTTTTATGATAAAACTATATGTTAATTGTAAAAAATCACGGGGTGTAACTTGACTTCCCAAGAAAAAATATAAGTTGTTTTAATCAACCCATTTCAAATATACAATAATGTCTGCTGAAATACATTATAGGTAGGTACTTTATTGGCTGGATTTTTTTTAAATTAATACTTTTAAATTTATCAGCCACAAATTTGAAAATTTCACACTCGTACTGCCGTACGTACTCACAAAATAAATTATTTATAGTTGATAATGCATAGTGAGATTTCGTCACTTTCTTAAACCTACTAAATTGAGATTGTTGATGTAAAGTAAATATTTATATGTTGAAAAATACCTCAATAACTCTATTGTACAACATTTCCAAAAATGTTAAAATTGCACTATACGCCACGCTTCTCAGAATAAATCATTTTAACATAGCGGGGTTCTTTATGTATCCGGTGATCGAATGCTTCGAAGTCAAACACGATGTAATTAGCACAATATCAACTATAAGCCTACAACCGATAAGTGATGTAATATACTCGTATATCATCAATCAGATACACGAAATTTATAACATGATATGTACAAATTATTTGTTTTTAAATAAGAATTATCATTGATTAGTATGTAACAAAAATAATTAGTAAGCAGACATTCGTTTTAATTTGATAGTTGGGCATGGGTAGCGTCGTTCTGGGATGCAAATATTTAAAAAGCAACACTCCTAGAGCCTGGAGGAGAGCACATCAAGTGACTTGCTGCATTTGGTGATTTAATAAAGGTACTCGGATTAATTTCAGTTTTTTCAGGAATGTGCAAAGGATCCACCATCGGAAGCGGAAGCTATCCGCGTCTTACGGTGACTCCAGTTTCATACATCTAGTGGTCTTCATTGTCAATAGACAGCTTTGGAATCACCTGCAAGCGTATGTTTGTGTTTCCTCCCTCTAAATGTGGCATTTGTAAGACAATATATCTATGTAAGGTTGGATATTGATGAATATTTTTTAAAAGATTTAATGAAAAATATTTTGGAACAAAACACTGCCAGTACCAAAATGACGCCGAATAAAGCTTTGAATTCGGCTCGCAGGAAATTTGACAAGATTTTCTGTTTTTTGTAAACATTCTCCAAGATCCAGATTTGATTGAAGCTTTTATATCTGATGATTTTAAATTTATGTAAATGGCTTGAAACCATATTTTCCTAAAACTTATCAAAAATATTTTTAAATGGTTCTTCTTTCAATTTTCGTTTTAATTGAAAAAAAAAAAGAGTTTTATGATGTTTGTACTTTACCTTGGTTTTTTTGATTGATTGTTTTAAATATTATTATTCTTTCTTAGTTAAAATAAAATAAGTCGATTATTAAATTTAAAATATGAATTTGAATGAAGTATTTTATTGATTTATCTGGAATGTAATAAATTAAGGGTCAACACTATCCAATAATCAACGTCATTCGGCAGGTTTCCGGAACACCTTAAAAAATAAATTCTCCGTGAATCTGTTATTAAAAAAACTTTCGCTTGTCAGCAAAGCGAACAATGTTTTTAATTTATATTAAGTATGACATTATTTGCATGGATGAAAATATAATTTTGAGATTACAGAAGAACTTTAAAGATTGACATTCTTTGTTGGAAACCAGTAGTTAAATCATATTAAAATCTAATGGCTGAGACTTTGATTATAAGCTTTCGAAAACAGCACACAATTTTGAGGTGTATATTTCATTAACGGTTTGAACTGCTAAAATTGGCACAGGTTATGTGCAACTAAATTATCCTCTCCGTAGTCGCGGGATCAACAAATCTTTGGCCACCCTTGTGATGACATTACCTAATCAAAAAAAGACGAATCGACTCGACACCTACACCACTGTTTAATGTGCATACCTAATGTTTGTCGCACGCCGCGGCCAATAGTTTAAATTGGAGACTCAAAGATTTCCAACAAATTGGTGTTTTTTTGCAACTAACAGTCCAGTGATTATCGCGACATTTCTAACTAGCCCGAGATCATAACCAGGTAGCAGGTAGCTACATGTACAATGACAATTTAGAAGCCACGTGTTAATATTTGTATTCAAATGCTAAATTAATGTTAAAAAATTAGTAACCAATTCTCTTTGACCAGAACACGAATTATTATTCTTAAAAAAATTAGTGCTTACCTACATCGTCAGCATAAAAAATAACGAATGTGTTAGACACGATCAGGTGGCATGATAAACAATACTGAATCAGATAATTCTTAATAAAGTTGTAAAAAGTAGAAATATTGTAAAAATATATTAATTTATTGAATATTCAGAATATTCAATGGCATGTTCATTCAAGACACATACAATATTTTCCTAGTTACAATAAGTAATTACTAAAGAAGGTAAAAGTCTATCAACTTTTTAAAAATAATCTAACTCTTGTTGAGCAGAATAGTGACAATAAGTGATACTGGTTGTGAATTTCGTGAATTTCCACTTGGGATAATCCAATATTTAAGGGGCCAAATTAAGTGTGAACGATAGAAGGAATATAAATTAGAATATATTATATTAGCTTAGCAATTGAAGTTTGCTGTGTGTGTGATTTTGAAGGTCACCACTTTCTTGGAGAGGTCGTTTTTGGCGTCGAGTGGATATATCTATATTATTATGCCAGATTCTACGCATCTTCTTTTGCATAGATGGTACACGTAAATTATTTTTGCTCATGCAAAAAAGGTTGTAATTCCGATTTTATTTAAGTATCTTCAATTCGGATCACGCTACTGCACGATCAACTTACCATGTAATTTTTGAGGTGAGTGTCAATACTACACTGTCAGATCGCTTAAGGAAATGCGATACGTTTCGCGTAACTGCCGAGTGGGCCTGGGGGGTAAACGCATCGGCTCCAGCTGCGGCACTCTGCACGCCAGTAGCTGACCTGGTGAACGCGTCATTTTTTCTGACGTGTCAATTCGCACGCCACGCGGAAATTACGGCAGTCAGTAGAGATTGAAGACGATATTGGATAAATTCTTTGAGGTACTAATTAAAAACTATCGATAGGAGGATTTTTAGGACATATTTGCCGAACTTAGCATAAAAAATAGTGATAAAATAACCTTCAAGATTCGTGTACAAGACTCCATACCTTTATTAGAAATGCTAGTCGTTAATCGAATGAAATTAAAAAATATGAATTAATAATACTGGGAAAAATTATACAGCACCATTTTTGTGAAATATCACTCTAAGGGCAATTAACAAGGCTAGAAATAAACTAATAACCGTAGCTTAAATTACCATAAACGTTTAAAACGCTCTACTTAAATTTAAATATAAGATGACCGAAATAACTAAAATCTATAACAAAATTACCCTAAAAATCTGAAAAACTCTACTATTTAAATACGAAATTATCGGTAATTATTGATATTTTATTATTAACATAACTTTTTACAGCCTGTGCGACATAATATTATGTTAAGTTTATACGTTTGTAACTTTCAAATATGTACATGTATTTTCTCACATATAACATAGATACATAAAATTAAATTGACTCCTTAATAAAAGGAGGGATAGGTAGAGATGATAACTAATTTGCTAGTGCTGATTGTATACTTAGAATAGTACTTTTTTAAAATTTATTTCTTTAAAAAATCTTTTTAAAAATTGGGGTAATATAACTAAATTTCCCGCGGGTTGTGAAATGTCCAGAAGAAAGTAGATAATCAAATAATACAATAAATGAACCGATATTACAGCTGAACATTGTCTGAAAATATTGGCGGAATGTTATCTAGCCTACAGATTTGTGAGGATGGAGGGAAATAATTTTATTTAAGCATAATTCCTAATGGGTTAGTTCCGTAAATTTAATATATTATTATATGTGTATGATGGTATGTTTTTATCTGGTATTTCGTCTTCGTATGTAATTTGGAAATTATCCAAAAACAGATGGAAAATATCGATGGTGTGTTATTGGCTATTTTGCCGTCATATTGCATAATGGGAGGGGGAGATTTTTCCGGAACTTACTTCGAAACAAAAATAATTGGTATTTAAGGCTAAAGTTGTTTCTAAACAATGCAGTAGGTAATGAAAATCACTAATAATATTTTTATATATACGTTCATGCAAAAATACCGTTTGGTTTGATAAATGATTATATTTATAATATTATTGTATTTTTTTATTTATCTCTAGTTATTACAAATTAATTTTCTATGTTTTTCGATTAATTGAACAAATCCCTTTATTATTCAGTCAAAATCTAAAAAAAAATAGTAATTATACAATCAACTGTCGTGGTCAAACAAACAAAAAGTTCGTGTTGGATCCGAAGCTGCGATAAAACACCAATGTGTTTTCAGCTTCAGATGAATTTGGGAAATAGTGGACTGTAAAACGATAAACTATACTACTTGATGGAAGTGTCTAATTATGGATGTGGATATATTATTTGGATGAAAGGAAAATGGGAAACCATTCACTCACCGATTTAGTTAAAGTGGGAGTTCTTGATTATTCTTACACACAACGAATCACAACAATTAATTTAATTTTACTTACCACATTAATTATTAAGTTTGTAACTGACACCGCGGATACTCGAATAAAGATGCAAAAGAAAACAAATAACATGAGACCAATACAACAACAAAAATAAAATAATAAAAAACCAAAGTAAAACACAAAACGAGAAAGAGACCATCTTGACACAAATTATCTTTTTTAACGATGTTGAATCTAGCAGGAGGTTGTAAATGTAAAAATTGGTCACACTTTTATAGAAAATGTCCACTTTTAAAAGTACACACACTGATTTTTGTGTGCTGTGAAAACGATGGAATTTCTTCCCTGTAGCCGATTAACTCAAAACTAGTTCTTAGGTCATCAGGAAGTTTCTTCAAGATAATATGTAGTAACAAAAAATACCACTCGTCTAGTCTGTTAGAAATTTTAAAGCTTCTAAAGCCTGAATATTTTCCTTCAATGCATTAATGAAAGATCTGAGCAATTCCTTTTCAATAATGGGATACGAAATAATGTTCTCTACGTGCCTGTCTGCTATTATTCTATTATTGTGAAAACGTTCTCTCAATAATGTGTAAGCGATATAATTGATTGCCGAAATCACCTGATAATGAGCCCAAGTGATAGTGTGAGTTATGAATGTCACTTAATGATTATTTTTTATGAATTATAGCATCAAAGGTATTTATAAAATTAATCCACTCTGAAATTCCCTCAAAAATGTTGGCAGAATTATTTTAGGTAGCGAAAAACCAAGACTATTTGTCATCTTTGCAGAGTGACTGTCTTCTTTGGGTGAAAAAAACTTTAATATAATTCATTTGAATTTCGAAATAAATTTCCTTATTTTTTTGTAACGCATTTCTAATTCCTCTAAAGCAACATCTTTATTTTTTGCACTTTCCAAAACTATGTAAGACTCTACGAAATCATGTTTTACATTTTCAATATCCTTAAATTTAATTTGTAAATATTTCTGTCATTTAAATTACCCGAATCCACCGCCTTTATTGAACAATAAAAAATATCATGAATTCCAAAATTACCCAGCTTATTTCTAACAATCGCGTTGGCCGCCATTTTATGTTACCAGCCAAATAAATTCGAAAAATTATTTTAATAAAAAAACAAGTATACAAATAACGAATAATAAAATAAATATTTTTTCCTACTGGTATCCCCAGTGAAAAATATATTAAAGCGATGTTCGAAATTTTCAAATTCAAATGTAGCCAATGGGAATCGAGAGTGTGAATAGGATTTTTTACTTCAATAATGATAATTTGTTAACCTCAAATTCCTAAATGTCTGTATATTTGGAACACATGATTAAGGTTTTTAAGGAAAACAAATACACTCAAACTAATAACATCAAGTAGATTAACCAATAAAAGATGACAAATATCAGGCTCGATTGGACCAAAATGTTAGTTTCTAAGCTGCGATACAACACCGAATGTGTTTTCGGCTTTAGATGAATTTGCAAAATAGTGAACTGTAAAACGATAAACTATACTACTTGATGGAAGTGTCTAATTATGCAGGTGGATATATTATTAGGATGAAAGGAAAATGGGAAACCATTTACTCACCGATGAAGTTGAAGTGGGAATTCTTGATTCTTCTTACACACAACAAATCATAACACTTAATTAAATTTTACTTGAAGAACAACAACAAAACGAAGACCAAACGAGACAACAACGAACAGACACGTTTTTTCACATAACCCTCTTCTGTTTCGATTGTCAATTGTTTTCCAACAGTGTTGTTGAGTAAGAAAATCGAATAGTGAAATGGCGGGATAGGTAGGAACTGGATGAAAAACATGAAGGTAAGAACCTATTAAATTATCATTTTGAAATTCAACAGTTGGAATACTTAATTATTACCTACATACATTTCATGTTTGACAATAAATAATGTACTTTAGAAAACGGGTCCAGCTGATGATGTGTTATATATTTTTTTTGGTTACATATGGCACAATAAATTTGTTTAATTGATGATAAACACACATAGGGGAAATGTTGTCTTCTTTATGAGATCTGCCCCTTTCTTCGCTGAGAGTAAAATTTTGTGCGAAAATAACTGCACAAGTACGAATAACGGACTAAAGTAAAAGGTGTTGTTTTGTTGAATGTTTGATGACCTATCAAAGATTATTTTATTCTGTATCAGCTGAGGAACTTTATAACATATATTTTGAATGGCCACATAATGAAAGACAATAATATTAATGATATATATTTATTCAGATCAATTTGTGTCTAATTCAAATACGAAAATATTTTTATATTCCCTTACATAAAAAAAATATTTATTCAAAATTCAAAGTGTTTGCTTTTAGTGGGTAAATGCTGGACAATATGGGGGGTGGGCATGTGAAGCCACACATCCGCCAGAGAAAAAGCAAACTACACAGGTTTAGCAGTATGTAAAACAGTCCATTTAAATATGAAGACAATATCTTTGTATTTCACAGGATTCATTAGTTGATAGAAAAAATAAAGCTTCAATTTGGTTACAATTAATGATACATTATGCATGTAAAAAGGTTATAATATCCACTTCACCCATAATTCTAGTGTTGCTTCATTTCCATACATATCAACTTAAATAAATTATTACAATATTTTTGAATGTTGAAAAATCAATTTGTATTCATCCGAGTTATTGCTCTCGCTTAATTATTTGACAATCAAATTGATTATACAATCGAACTTGGAAAAAATATACAATCTGTCTTATATTATACATGCTATGTAAGCACCCAACGGACACAGAAAATGCCAAAATATTGTAAAGACGACTTTTCACATAACAACTAAAGCTCGACATGACACAAATATAAAAGGGCCCACACACCTATGCACAGATGAGGTTATAAACTCAAGCCAATCGATACAAGATTTACAAAATTCATTTATCTCAGGGGCAGGTTAGCGCACCAACATTACACAAGCGATCACAAACTTTTTACAATGAATTAAGGAATACCATTTGAAAACATTCAAAAGGAGATGACAATTTAAGTTCATCAAGGTTTGCATACATAAAAATATTGCGTGAGCCTAATTTAGAATATTACTGAAATGTCTCGACAGCCATGTTGGGGAAGTACCCCTGTAGTTAAATGTGAATCACATAATTCAAGATAAGTACACAAGATACATGATGAAATAATTAATATTGTTGGACAGTAACAAGCCAGATTCGAGAACATACCAAGGAAGTAAAAATAATTCATATAGATGATACAATAACACGTTTTGCGGCCATAGATGCAAACAATGAGTAAATTTGTAGAAGTATAATATTACAATCGATCAGGTCAATATTTATAAATTATGTGTATAAAGATAAATTGTGACATCTAAGGCATACAATGGCAAAAATATTCAGAAAAATAATTAATAAGTAAATAGAAATCTTTAACACCACCCACCGACGCAATATATTGGCAATGGCCTTATTTGAACAGAGATGCATACACATACTCAAGGTTAATTTACTTCATATACACACTGCTTATAGAGATATTTATTGATTTATCCCGGATATTATTTTTCAGGTCTACAAAACAAGTCATACTATGTTTGTATGAATTTTAAAAAGACAACTACATATAAATATTATAATGAACATCGAACGAACCGCTACGATTAAGTAGCACTTGAGTCAAAAATTGTAATTTACTAAAGATGAATGTTTCATAAAAAGTGAAATAAATTACATATTTTCTTTACATCAAAAGTTTAGCACTTGCTTGAAAAAACATTGAATTAAAAAAATCTATTTTACTTTTTGAGGGAATAGCGAGTACAATTTAATGCATCGCACATAGGTCCTATGACGAGGGAAGAATATTTACTAAATTTGTTTCCAGGAAATATGTACATAATTTCTGTAGTTTTTATTGGTTGATGTAAAATTTCGAGGATGTCTTCTGTATAATCAACTTGTTTTTTTTTTCTACAATCCCAACTTCATTTTTTAATGAAAACATGGTCTATTTATTTTTGTTTGTTTAGTTTATTGGAAAAATTAAAATGTATCCCCAATCGGTTACGGCGGCACTGTCCAGAAATCTGAATGTTCCCAATCGTGTACTGCAACAGTCAACCTTTCAAAACTCTTTTCCTCTGTATAAGTAGGTATATTTTAGATTCAACATTATTCCAGACATAGACTCAATAATTACAGCAGTTGAAAAACATGAGAAAAGCCAATAGAAAGTATGTGGAATTCAAAATTGCTTTTTTTTAATTTTAATTACAAAGGTATAAATGTTTACTGGGTGCGAAAAGCTACCCAGATATTAATTTCCCTTATATAAATGACAGGACTCGTTGAATGTACAAATTTAAGTAAATCTATAAAAAAATTGGCATCACACATTTACTTATTCGCAGTGGCGGCTGGTGACCTTGATTCCAACTAGAGGACTTGATAAAAAACAGTAATTCAAAAAAATTACCACAGCAATAATCTAGTGTTTTACAAATTTTATTTTTGTTTGTAAACAAAAAAGAGTTTTTAAAAAGTCACTAGCCTCCAAAGCTCATTAAAAACAGTACACAGATGAAATCTTAATTATCAAACAATTGTCTCAAAATATTATAAAGGTTTGAAAGCAAAGATCTTTGACACCACCAACACATTGAATAAAAATGGAACACTTTTAATAGCCAACTTTTCTGCATAAATTCTCCCGTCACAATGTTCTCCTGCAAAGAGAGAGTACCAAGTTGATGCAGTCAATGAAAACAGTGAGAAGATTTCAGGAGGCGGTTTCTGAACCTAGTACACCGTACATATCATTGAAGATAACATTTACTTCGATATACATAAATATTATGTTTTGTTAAAATTTAATTATTATGCGATTAAGGCATACATATATTATTTCAACACGAGAATTACATCACTAAATAAACCATAGACAATAAAAGAAGGTTAAGATTACGCTTAGAATTACATAATATGAATGTCCCTGGAGAGGTTCAATTATGGTGAATCAGTACTTTCTACGATACAGATAGATAATGGTCCATCCAGCTGACGGACGGAGCAACTCAGTGTTTCCCGTTTGCTGCTTTAGAAGTAATAGTTTCACCTGCCTATATACAGTTACCACCACCAAACCACCCACCATAGACAATCATAGCCCCATCCCCTTGGCATTAAGGTAACCACCAATAAATTCAACAAACTACCAAATAGATACTTTAAATTTCATATGTTTTATTAGAAAACCGTACCATTGTAGAAAAAGTAATCTGTATCAAGGATTCAAATATCAAGACTAAACTGAGATTTGGTGGCTAAACCCGAGGCGTGAAATTACAATATGTACATTGCTAATGTTAATGGAATTTGGTAAATAATTGATCAATTTTGAATTTATTTGAATGAATTATTACAATGGTTAATGTTTCGCCATCAGTAGAAGCATTTAAAAAGAGACGGAGGTTTATAGAGACAGATGAGTAGCACATATTTCTGGAGTATATCATATTCAGACAGTAAATATACCAATGCACTTAAAAGCTACTTAATGTGAAAAGTTTTTTATAAAATGCATGTCATTATAAATGCGGGTGAATTCTATGAAAAAGTATGAACTTAAAAATTACCGTTAATCGTGAACGATACACAATATTTCTTCAGGTAAAATTTCACATGTATCTTTAAAATATACTATGGGGTTGAAGAACACAAGAAACCTTACTGTCTAAATACAAGGACTTTAAAAATATCAAGCAGAACAAAGTGTAATCCAACAGCATAATTCACTTGAACGTACATTATCCAACGGTTGGTTTAAAAACACTGAGTTCGTTTTCTCCCTCTGCAAGTAACTTTACCTAGCCTACTGTTCAAGTTTAATGTCCCTATAATACAAAACTAGTTCCACTAAATCACTGATCCTTCTGGCCCCTATCCCTTTCTCTGTGGGTGAGACCGTTTAACCGGATGTCCTTGACGAAGCCATTGTTGACTCCGTTGGAGTAGTACGCTTCCCCAGGCTCGTTCTTGGCTGTCACGTAGTTGGCAACGTTGCCATTTCTGACACTGCCATTGCCATTGGTGTGAGCATAGCCATTGCCGTTGAGATGTTTGTAGCCATTCTTGCCGTTAGCCATCTTATCGTCGTCCATGACAGGCTGGAAATGTTTAAAAACAAATTAAAAACTGGGAAGATCAAGATATCCGAAAACAACAAGCAGGACAAAAACCTTCTACTTACCATACAAGCCCCCTTGTTTTCCTGTTGAGCTTCCTTTGATGTGTACTTGGTTTTGTAGAAGTCAGAGAAGAGGAACAAGAAGAGGAAGCCGTGCATGGCAATCCAGATCATGATGGACTTGGGATAGTTGCAGTCTCGGAACAACAGCTGCAACTGATGAGAGAAGATGGCCACAAATTGGATCTAAAAAAAAACCTCAATCAACAATCTCGAATGGAAGGAGTCAAACTATCAAGAAAGTGTTGAATTCTCTGAAATTAAAACCATTCTAATAGGAAATGAAGTACATAACTCGCAAAGTTACAATGGAAGAAAGCTTACCATCTGGAATGAGGTGAGGTACTTCTTCCACCAGATGTACTTCTGGAAACGAGGACCCATGGCGGCAACCATGTAGTAGAAGTACATGACAATGTGGACAAAGGTATTGAGGAGGGCGAAGAAGGTGCTGTGACCACCTGCAAACAATAAATACATTTAAAATGATTAAAAAACAATAAATGTTATTTTGGAATAGAATGCTAGATGTCAGGCAGTGATTAAAGAAATATGATAAATAAAAAAAACAGATATTCCGTATCAGAAGTAGGAATTAAAAATAAAAAGGTTATACATTTTTTTTTTCAATTTTATACGCATTTGGTTGTACAAAAACTTACTTTTAGTGAATAAATTTATTTTTATCATAATTAAAAAAGTATTAGGTGGTAGTTTAAATACTGTAAAATTTATTAAGGAAATACATATCTGGTAAAAAAAAACACTATTGTCATAAAATGTATAAAGAAAATCATGAAAGATTTTATTACACAAAAACCATATCACAATGCTCATTTTATTAAGATTGGCATCTTGCCAGTTGTCTGGTATTCTAAATTCAAATATCTTAAACCACACAGCCGCGGCAATAGGTCTGCCCTCCCTTCTTTCATAGATTAAAGAAACTATACTCTGAAAGGACGGAGCAGACTGTCTATCAAATATATTCTGTATTTTCGAGAACTCGTTTGAAAAAAAGAATTAAGACAATTTGTTACCCGGGGCGAACTTGAGTCCCATCCAGACGGAGAAAGGCATGACTCCGTGGTGGATGACGTGAAGGGTGGACACGTGGTTGTCTTTCTTTCTCAGGATGAAGAAGAGGGTATCGAAGAACTCCGTGAACTTTGAGAAGTAGTACCACCAGCATGTAGTAGCCATCTACAACAAAACATACGAGTATGTTTATTTAAAACAATAAACAACTATACCTTATTTAGAGTTTTTTTGAGCAATCAAAGACACGAATGAAGGTGTTATGTACCCATTTTCATCTAGAACTAATGAAAACCTCAGATTAATATTACTTGGTTATACCTAATTACACAAAAAAATTACATCTCAGATTACTCATTACTTTGATTTTGTAATATGGAACCTTCATCTACTAATGTTTGTTTGTCACTATTAAAAAAAAAATAACACAAGAGACATTTAAAAAAATTGGTTGGTAAAATCATGACGGTTTTCAATTCTGAACATTTCCTGATTAATCTTTAAAAAAATGAAACTATTACTACCTAAGACTTAGCATTTCAATAAGCAATTCTGGAAAGAGAGTAAGTCTGTAACGGCTGTGAGTATCGAACTTGATGCGTTAGACCACTAACCAAGCATCCTACCCACCGGGCTTCCAACCGCCTCGTTAAAAAGATCATGAGTATATTTTATATTCCTGTTGTAAAGATACTAGGCACAGAATATTACAATTAATAACTTACCCTGATTGCTTTTGGTCTGTTGGAATAGTCCACAGGTTGACATCTCAAGTCATAGTCTCCCCACCACCCACTCATCATGTACTGCAAATAAATAAGTAAGAATTAAAAAATTGCCGAGCGATGGCACAATCGTAACACGATAATAAAATAATAATGTAGTAGATACCTGCTTATTCAATTTACACAATGTTTTTTCAAAAGCCTACTAATTTGAATAATCATTTTAATTATTATCAACAATTTGCTAGAACATTGAATTACAAGCTCATCAGCATATAATTATTATTGATATCAGATCAACTAATTTCCATACAAATTATGCATGTTATTGTTGAGATAATATGACACTTATGCATTACGAATAAGGTAATGATTAAAGTTGAAAAAGGTCAAAGAAATCACACTTTCAATGTAACATTTCGTCGCTGGAAAGGCAAAAGGGCTTAAGCGACACTTTGGTAAAAAAAAATAGTTGGGTATGCAGTTTAGATCAGTTCCTTTTCTTTCTGCATCGAATGTTCCGACTCTCGTTTGATTCTGAAGACTTTTGTGGCCCTTCAGTCATCTAAAATATTTTTACCATTTGGGAAAAGGCTTGACTCGAGCAACACAAGTTTGGGACTTTTTTAGCTTTTTGTCGCTTCAGGTAAGTCAGTGAGGGCATTGAGTTAACTTTTTTTTTCAAAATCAATCAGGTACTAAAGACTTATGAATTTAATTGTAAAACAAGAAAAACTTTAAAGTGCTCCGGAACTTCGAAAAATAGCGCTTCAGACCTTTTACCTTTCCGGCAACGATATAATATTTTTGCGTGACATGCAACAGCTGTCATAGCAAAGTATTAATTAATAATTCATTCCTTTGCGAAGGGCATGGCGTCATTAACTTTCGCCGAGGCAAAGCAAAATTACGAAAACGCTACGTCCTTAGATACCGTACAGTGTACATATTAATACTATGTATGAGGTGGAATTGTCGTAATTTACCGCCGAGCTTCAAACTCTGGAAACTGGGGCGAACGCCGCGATCGAATGCGATGGACCAGTTTACATCATGTCGGGGCTGAGCAGACTTTTCTAAATCATATAAAAGTATTGATGACTTTTACACGTTCAATGTAAAGATGACTATAGATTACCGCGAAGAAACGGTGGTAATAATAATTGTTATTAACCAAGAATAAGAATTCACCGCCAATTAACAACTTCAAATACTCTACAAGTACAGCGAGTCGCTAAGTTGATGGTCAATAAGTTGCGTCCCGCGTTTTGAACTTGAATAATTAACATTAAAAAAACGGCAAAATGTGATAATTGCTTTTGTGGTATTGAACTTGCGATGGCGTTTTATTTTTCTAGTGCCGAAATGTCGGCATTTCTGTTAATTTGTTTAGTAAACTTAAAATAAATAATTTAAATATCGGAATCAAACAAAAACGCTAATGTCGTGTTGCGCACTGGAATTTGCTAATGAGAAAATGCAAACAAAAAATATCAATTAATCACCCAAATAAGGAAGAATGAAGAAAAATCTTAACTGTGTAGCAGAAATTTAAATCAGCAAAAACACAACTTTTACTTTAGCTCGTAATGTCATTGTCATCGTGAGCTATGCAGCTTTCGAGGCCGAATAATAGCAGTAACGCTATTCTTATATAAATTTACACATATTTGAATGGACGATTACCTCGAGACAATCTCCTCTTGGGGTGAGAATAATCTCGTCGAATTTAATGTTTCAAAGACCCAATCATGTCTGATTACGACTAAAAGGAATCATAATGATAAATTAGTCTCCTTTAACGGAAGTAATCTTCCCAACAAGCCTTCCATTGACATGCTTAGTGTAACCTTAAGTGACCAGTTAAGGCACGGGGGCTCCATTGAAGCCAGAGTAAAGTAAGCCTCAAGTTGGGCGTACTGTACAGGGCCCGCAGATACTTCAATAGTACACAACTCCTGACCTTGTACAAATCGCAAGTACGCCCCACTGTTGAATTTGGCAGCCACCTCTTGTCTGGAGCCCCTAAATACCTGAAAAAACCCATGACTCTGTGCAGAAATGTGCGGTCCGTTTGATGGATTCTCCTATCTTAACAAACTGATTGCAATCTTTGGAGCACAGATGTCAGGTGGGAATGCTGTCCTTGTTTTACCGGTATTGCAATGGAAGATGCTCCGAGGAACTTGAGTCATCGATCCCTTCGGCACCAGTGCGTAGTCGAGAAACTCGCCACACGCGCCCAATATTTGTACACGGTTGACATTCAAAAAACGAGAAAGTGTCGTTCTTATATTCAACAGTTCGGTTGTCGAACGATTTGCCGGCCTCTGTGTTTCTCTTCTCCTTTAAAGCCTGATTCACACCAACGTCCGGTTCCGCTCAGTGCCGATATTGTTCCGCAAGAGAACTTATTGATATGGTATGAATATCAATCAAGGAGTATGTGCCAAGACAAATTTGTGTGGCAGTATATCCTTCTGCCCACCCTTGTGATAATTAACTACTTATTTAGTTAAATAATTATTTTGAAGTGTAAAAATACTAACATCGCAGATTTTTTTTAATCAAAAACCATTTTTTTATCACTAAATAATATTTTTATTAATTATTAAAAATATTATTTAGTGATAAAAAAATGGTTTTAAAAAAAAAAATCTGCGTTGTAAGTATTTTTACACTTCAAAATAATTATTTAACCAAATAAATAGTTAAATATCACAAGGGTGGGCAGAAGGATATCCCGCCACACAAATTTGTCTTGGCACATACTCCTTGATTGATATTCATACCATATCAATAAGTTCTCTTGCGGAACAATATCGGCACTGAGCGGAACCGGACGTTGGTGTGAATCAGCTCTTAACATGGGCCTCTTCAAGACGCAGTTTCATTCCTTTTTTTTCCTCAAAGACACCCTCCACACAGCATCCTCAAAGATGAAATAGGCCCTGAGGGAAATTATTTCCCTCGAGGCCTCCTGTGTGGAGTTAATGTAAAAAAAAAACCTAAATAAATCGGGTGTTCGGAAGTAGATCGCATTATTTTATTTTGTTGCGAAATGCTACGTTTCGGGAAAGGGAAAAACGAGCAGAGTCAATATTAATCTCGCATGTAGCTGCTAATACTATGTGCTGTGGGGAATAGCAATCGCTGGCTTCGTTTGACTGCTTGTTACGAGTTTTGCTGCTGTATTAAAACATTAAATCCACTAAAACACACAACATTATGTGTCAAATTCGAATTATTTATGTTTTCCTGTCGGTAAATAGATGGCATGTACTTACGCTAGTCAAATAAGGTACTATATTAGATCGACATCACCAAATAGTTGCTACGAGTAAATATTTTTCACTTTTTTTAGAATTATTTACATTAATACATTACATTCGTGGTCTATGCAAATTTTAAACGCTCGCGATATTCAAAAAAATGTGTGATAATTCACACCTCTAAAACAAAACGAAAAAACACTCAATTAGTACTAGGATAACGCTTCGTATTTTTGAAAAAGGTGCGTGATATCGTTAAACAAATTATGTAGGTACTTTATGGCTTTACGATTTATCAAAAAAAGAGACATACCGAGGAGGAGGGTATGTTACATGGTATATTATATTAATACTTATTTATATTAAGTGCCGAATTAAGATGGTGGTTCACAAAGCCGGAATGTAGAATCAATGGAATGATTTATGTATTTGCATACATGCACTTTGAAGTGGGGGAATACGTTTACCCTTATCTTAAAATCAACACAACCTTTAATTATCGTTGTGAAAGAGAGAGGGGCTTCATTGGTCCAGTACTCTGTGTGCCAATTTATAAAAATGTACACATTTTATTTAAAAAAATGGACCAAAACCGAAACGTGAATGTGAAGCACAAAATATTGTCTTGTATCGGGAACTTAAATAGCACACTGAAATCTAAAACATCTTTCTTTACTACCAGAAGCATCCGATCCCTAATTATAAAACATGTTTCTACCAAAATATCATATCAGCCGTGATATTAATATCACGATGCATGAAAGGAGGGCATCTTTAAATAATACGAAATATACGGAAAGGTTTAATGTTCTGAAATTTGGGTCACGATCAAATCAATAATACACCGATAGTAAATAATATGTTTGCATTTGTCGATGTTGAATTTTGAAGATCATCATAGGTGATCTTGAAAGGCGACTTGCGAAACACAAATCTCAACACCGACGGACACTGCGAGGCTATGGGAATACGCGAGAGTAAGGCAAAACAAAAAGAGTATGTATCTGAAATATGTGTCAGGACCGCGGATCAGAAGGTGTTCGGTATTCATTATGATCATGATCGTGCTTGAACCAAGATTCGGAGAACCTTAAAAACTACACCGCACAAACTAGACGTCGAGGGATCTACCTTAACTATTGTAATGTATGCACACAGTTACCTGTTATTAAAGCTCGGTGTCAACATTTAGAGGTAGCGCTGCAAGTGCTTGCGTAGATGAGGCGCGAGTACCACTCGTAGCCTTGGTGGACACTGGTTTAATCGAGTGCTGTGTTTATTTGCCATGGTAAATAAATAATATTGTATTATATTGCAATGGTCAATACCACAGGTCAAGTTCGTTCGGGCGGAATCCGCACGAGAAAACGAGTTAGGCGAGAGCGGGCTTCTCTCATAGCCAATCTCCGCACCTCTCGCACGCGCGACATTAATGACGATTATCAATTCATATAAATGAGTTAAGTGAGTATTAAGTCGTTGTGTCGTTGTAGAAGAAAGCTTTTATTACGTGGTGCGCTTTGGTCAGATAAATGTCACAAGATGGAGCTTACAGTTACCCGTTGTACCCTTACCAAACTATTTGATGCAGATTTACACCACAATATTGTGGTGTAAATGATATGGGTATGATTTGCAAAATAAGGGTTTGTTCTATACCATAACACTATCATTATACTTTGAATGATTGAACCCGGGAAGTTTGGGATGAAAAGTAATGGGACCACTTGGTCGCAATCCGGTGGAATTGATTATTCACCATCGACATATGAAGTTACTATATTGATGTTTTACGCCCACTCCTGCAAGGTTAAAGTAAAAATACTTAATTACTATAGTCTCACAAATTCAACTAAACTACGTACATTTAATAATGAGCGAGTAAGCTGAAGGGTGCTAAGACGCACAACACGACTCGTGTTCAAACCACAACTCAAGTTTTTCTATATATTTAATGCTAATTGCAGGAACAGTATAAACAACGTGAATTTTAAATTCATTTAAAAAAATGATTATACAGTCAGACGCCACGCAGGTTAAAGTTGCTCTATTATCGGCGCACGGGATTCTGAGTTGCAAAAAAACCACTCAATACTCAATAGTCGTTTATTTTACGTGACCAAGAAATTCATAAGACTATAAAAATAATATGAAAAATATCATACAGTTTCATCATATTACCTAATATTACATATTTTTTAAATATTATTAACATTGAAACTTTTTAGTAAAATAATTTCCTTTTGGTCAAATTAATAATACATACGCATACGATTGCATAGTTATTTGTTATTAGTTATAGCACCAGATGTATTGGTATTATAAGGGTGACTATAATAACAACTTGACGTCAGTTGTACACGACAGGGTTTGCTTATTTTATAAATATTGAGTAATGTATAAAATTGGCCAAAAAGCTGTTTGCAAAATAAAAAAATAGGATAATATTGGAAAACTAGGATTATCGGAAGCTGACTTATCCGGAACAGGACAGCCATTGGAGAGGATAATTTTAAACACGTGAAAGAGTACCGATGGGATAACTTGTCTATTAACAAAAGATCGAGCCGCGGTTGTGACGATTACAATTTAATGTTGAATCGAAATTTGAATTGTACAAAAATCGCAGAAGTCACTGTTTGTGTGAGAGAGGTTAACATATACTCGTATGTTTAATATCAAACAATAGATAGACATATAATATGTGTGGGATGAGACTGACGCAGGACCGAGGTGTTCGGGCAATAAGCAATTAAAGCGCGGAAGTTTTGACTCCCCAATATTGAAAAAAAGTACATTCGACTAATAGATATATTCATTAATGTATTTAAAAAATAAGCTGGTAAAAAAAACATTAATTTAATTAAGTAAACATTTACATAAAAAAAAAACATATTAGTATTGGAAAAATATTTTGTTTTAGTTGTTATTCTAATAAAAAATAAGAATTTTTTCTACGTTTAAAATTATGACGTCATATAGTGTTCTTGAAAACACTTAGTTTAATTTATTCAAAACTTCAACATAGCAGGATGCTGTCCACTGCCGACCTACAAACGGGGAAGAGTATTATAATATTACATAGGTAGCTGTATATACCTCGAACATTTCTGGTATCGCAAAATCCATTTATCATCAAAAGTTAAATATTTAATATTATTATCTCGATCTCTACGGGACGGCCATACGTCAACATAATGATCGGCATATCACTGGCGCTTAATTATGGGTAAAAAGTTACCTTCATAAATCTATGTGCAGATACATAAACAAATATAATAAATATTCAGGTTTACTATTGAAAGGTTTATTGTCACCATTGTCGGCATATTGAATTTTTTTCTGATTTTCATTCTAAGAACAGTCATCTGAACGTTAAAAAAAAATAAAGTGGACATTGGTTTTTTGTGTATAAGCACCCCCAATCGGGGAAATTGTGGTGAGGGGAAATAAAGAGGGAAAATGGAAGGTTTGAAAGTACCTGACTATCCACATCTAGTTACTAAACGTGGGTAAAGCCGTTTCACATGACGATTGTATTCTAAATGGAATTCTATCACTAGAAAGATACCGAAAGTATATTTCACTCTGGAACGAGCGCAAGAAGTGCATGAGCCTAGAATCTAGAATCCAAACTGAACCTAAAAACCCTACCCATTTTAACCGTGTAATGTATGAGGTAGCCTAAAGGCGGGTTTTTTTAAACCAACATATTTTCGCATATAAACACACTGTCCCGTAATTGATCACTACAAATTTGTGAATTAACTTAATAAAATATAAATGTAGTCAGCCTTGTTTATGTTACCTCCTCAATGCACAATACCTCATCTAGGTTTGCTTTATGTTCACACCTAATACAACCCCTAAAAAAAAATTTTAAAGTCATAAAACAATTTTTATTCCGCTCCCCTTTGAATTCCATGCAGATTTTTTTCAGATCAAAAGTAACATGTGTGCATTTAACGGTTCAACCTTTTGTAGATGTAACTTAAACTCAAGAATTAATCGAGGGCATGAAAAAACCTCCTATTATTGAAATAGAATAAATTCTACGATTGAAAAACCAATTTCCTTTACCTATACTTCTCTTAGAAAAGGCGCGAAAAAGAGCACAAGCGAAAAGCGAGATGAAAGAATAGCTCGGCAAGTAAAACTCACCTCGTAGAATATCCACGCGCTGAAGACGGTCTGCAGCAGGTTGTAGACGATGAGCACCTTGCGCAGGTTGAAGGGCTTGCGGTTGGCCATCAGCTTGGGCCCCGCGTGGCGGGCGCAGTAGGCGTACGCGCCGCACAGCACCAGCGTGGGGATGGGCGAGGACATCATGGGCCAGTCGCTCACGCGAGGATCTGCACACCAAACAAACCACACACTTTATTAACGAACCCTGAAATATTTATGGGCTTGGCCAGTGGATACGTACAAATAAGACAATTATTAAAACATCGCAGTGAGATAGGATCAGATCATTTTTTAACCCGTAGTTAGTAGCATAATGAGGGTTTCCCTCACAAAAATCTTTGACTACGTGGAATGCAATCAACGCATGATAGTGTCGCCTCCTGCTCTCCTATACCTTCCTGCCATTCCTCCAGGATTAGAAGAAGGCAAAAAGCGACGAAGTCTAATACCTAGCTGACTGCGCTACAGACTGTTTATTTGGTGCGCTAAATCACTGTGAGATAAAATCTCACTGTGCCACTAACAACGTAAGTACAATTTTTGAAATTAAATTGTAATTTTTATCTTTGGATCAAACATTCAAATTAATATTTATTTAATGTTTTGATTTAAACTATAGATGTATCTATCCATTTCAATTTTTGTTTTTCCATGTTTCTTGGAGATTTTCTGATCTTGCCGTTTTTGGAAGGATGAAAATCCCCAGCCCTCTACATCGCCACAAGCGGTAACCCTGTCGAATTTGAAAACGCTATGGACACTATTACTTCCTGCCTGGAATAAGAGGAATATAATATAGACAGCATTGGAAAGAATTTAAGCTACGACGATTCTAAAAGGGACAGACCGTGTGAACCTTCGGACCACAACAGTGATACGGATGAATCGGAATTTGATGAAGATACGACTGCTGAACCTTTACGTCCACGATGCAGAAATCCTTTTTTATATTGGCAAGGATAAACTTACGAAAAATAATATTTATAATAATAACCGCAACCAAGTGTGCACCGTCCACTCATATTCCTAGTGTGAAACTAACCGCTACGCATGTTTCCAAAAGAACTGGCCATGGAATTGCTAAATCCACATTTCTACAATAATAAGCATTATAAATTTGCCATCGGACATTCGCCTATGAATGAAAAAAAAAAATTAAAGCTGATATGAACTTCCATAGATAGAAAAAAATGAAGGACCCATATTTAACAAAGTTTCATTTGCGAAGATTATGAATAAACTAAAAAAAAGTTTTTTTATTGCATATAAAAATAATTTATTCTTTTTAAATAAAAAAAATCTTTTGATATTTGTTTTTTTTTCCAATATATTTTTTGTTAAAATTTTTCTTATGAATATTAATGATTATTGTGAAAAAGCGTTTTGTTTATCGTATTTAAGGAAAAAATCACATTTTAAGACAATTATTATCACCAATATAACATGTTGTCAAAGAAGCGTGAGAGAAAAACTAACGGCGCCACTAACTACGTAATTGTTTAGGTGCCACTAAGGGTTAAGGCACTGTTGGACTGTATAGTCGCAGGCGATACGTTCTCTAGAGAAGACAACTTAAAAAAAAAACAATTTACCCAAACAAAGGTTCCAATTTTTTTTATTTGTTTTTCAAATAATAATTCTAAAGCACGACTGAAAACATCTGATCTCGGTATACTAGAAAAACGTTGCTAAGCAAGCACCATTGTGTGCCTAAATTAAGTGAAGGGGGGTTATATAAATTTGTCATTTTCTCACATATGAAGCTCTCACACATACAAATGGCGTGTAAAGTACACAATACCTATATTGACAACCTGCCATGGCTAAAAACATAACCTGCAAAACTTATTGCAAAACAACAACGTATGCATTGAGCCTGAATGTAGAGTCCAGCAAAATCATACACATAGAACTTGAAAATAAGCGTGTGAACGGTTTTTTCCTTTAAATAATACTAGTCGGAAGCGCAATAGGGTCTTTTCACCGTTATTTTAATTGTTGATTAAAAATATTAGAATGGTATGGATATTAAGAATGTTATTCATATTTTATTTTTACGTTGACGAATAAATTTGTGACGACTATTTACATTATGCATGTTTTGATTTGCCGCCAAAACGATATGTGTGTGAGGAAGACGTCTGTGACGTCACACTAGCCAAGGTTTGTAGGCAGTTCCGGGTCCCGATGACAGTTGTGTTAGCAACCAGTAGCGGTACCTACGTCATAGTCAAACGTCGGCCCAAGAAGGAGCGAGAACGACACGGCTCAACGTTCCAAAAGTTAAACAACATAATAACACTAGGAACATATCTAATCTCGTACGAGTTCTGGGTCGAATTCAGGACGATCGGCGTGGAACGGCTTAGAGTGCGATACAACAACGCCAACCGCACGACTTTCACACATGAAGGCATACCGCTGAGGCAGGCGTCGTCTATGAGAAAATGTGAGAGGTCGCAACGGAGCTCTCAGTGGCAGAACTCTGTAGCGCTTCTTCGTGTTCACGGAGAGACGAGTGGCCGACATTGAAGCACTAATAAGAAGTATGGCAAAAATGATTAACGTGATTTAATATTAAATTCAGTTTATATTTTAACATCTAATAATAATACCTACTTGGCTAACTTCAGTAGGGTGATATTTTTCATGTATTTTTTTATAGTGAATACCGTACAAGAGTCCCAACTGCTTCCCAACCGTCTAGAGCCAGTGAGACTATGGCATCCCCAACTGGGGGATGTTGTGACGCTGAAGTTAGTGGGGAGGGGAAGGAGATGGATAAGGGGAAGGTTGAGAAGTACCTGGCTATTCAGATCTGGTCACCAAACACGGCTAAAGCTATTTCAAGCAACGTTTCGATTCTGAAAGGTGGTCTTTCACCAGGGCGATACTTAAGAGTATCTACCACTCTGGAACGTGCCGCAAATATACTTTATTTTATATCTATAAAAATCTATAAATATATTTTATCTTTATCTTATACGAATTAAATGTGTTAAGACACATATTAATTGATAAAAGTTATTTGCGTACGCCGGGTCCTTTGGATTCGTATTCGAGCGTCTTACCACTCGACCACGGAGGCCGTCATACTAGCATTGGTTAAACATTCCAAACTACTATCCCTCACTATTAGTTCTCATTTCGTGTCATATGTAATGTTATTAATGGACAATCAACAGTCAACGTAAACCAAAAAATATATAGTTAATCTGTTGTATCAATATAAATGTACCTATTACCCAGGGGTGTGTCCACACATTCCAGAATAAACTATAAAAATAATGCCTAAAATGAAGCCAAACAATATTTAAATAACCTAAATGAAACATTACTTGAAAAGTCAAAGCAAAGTAAGCCCTTGGAGCTTTTTACAACATTCCAATAATTGGCAAGTTGTCAAGTGGGTAGAAGGATCTGAATAAATCGATGGCACATCCAGAGTTAGTTACCCAACTGGATTTTCTTGATTAAAAAGAAACAGTTGCCAACTACTATGAAAACAAGTCTGAAACCTTGGCAACTGGTTTTCCATATCAGACTGGATATCAGGCATTCCAAGGACGTCTTTATTCCGACAGAATGATCCTGCTGAGCTCACAAATAATTAATACATCAGCTATACAGGCAGATTTGCGGAAGTCACTTACTTTTGTTCTACGAATAATAAAACCCAGAAAAATACAAACACGCCAAACCTTAAATAAAACAAATTATAATAATACATGAATAATAAAATTTGAATCGGTAACAGTATTTGAAAATAAAATAAAATAATTTCCGCCCGAGAAGTGTCCATATGCGACAAAACGACTGTATAATTTAGATGGGTGTGTAAATTCGTTAGTTCAGAATAACCTAACATTTCGGGAGCTTTGGGCGTTTTAAATGGCCTATTATTTAACACGATTTCAAAATATTGTGGGGGGGGACGAAGCAAGGAGTGCCTCAGACTGGATTGACTTGTATCTCTCTTTTCGTAAAAAGTGTTTATGCAAATCCGAAAAAGCGAGCTCTGAGAATGCCGATTATTCATCATAAGACGCCGTCTATGGAAAAAGGAACCAAGCTGCAATATTGATAGCGAAAGTTTCCCAAGGTAAGAGCCCTTCAAGAGGGCCCGAGGTTGAATTATTACCCGGGAAATAAAAAGCTACGCGGGCAAGATGGCTTTATTGGTGCTTTACATATAGTGATGAAATAATCTCAATGCCAATAGACTTTAAAGCATTTCCGGGGATCAAGATTTGGAATAAAAAGTGGCCACTTTGTTTGCGTGTAAAGAACTCACTTAAGGAATATTAGATAGGTGTTGCACATGATATGTAATAATTATAATACAAAACCAATTATGAAGTCTTTGTCCGCTCAAAACAAGACAAAAAAAATCAACTAAAAAATCACGTGATTTCGTGATTGAGGCGTACATAATGTATTGCCAATGCAAATCAAATATTATTTTGGAGTTGACAAACATAACTTTTTTAAGTGAAGAAAAAAACTAGTTTTTGAAGAACAAAAAATGCTTCAAAAATGAATCCATTGTAATTTCAATTCTCAAGTTAACAGCTAGAAAAACTGGAATCCGTTCTACGATCATGTTTACAAAATTGATTTTCGCGAGACGTTTTTTTGAAAAAAAGTTTAATCCCGGCACCACGGTTTTCTAAAAATCAGCTCATACTAATGTTCCCAGCTACGTAAGTACGAGTATCGATTGCAAAAACTGCTTGACACCTCTCAAATGACAATAAAAACACTACATACTCTGTGAGTTGATGAGCCAGGTTTATCGGCAAAAAACTCGTCGGTGAGCACACCGAATAGGACCGTATGTAGGCCGCGATTACTTGAAATTCTACATCAAATTGGTGTGAAACTAGTTTTTCACTTCGAACAACTCTGACCCACTGGCGATAATTTTGTCATTGTTCCGTCAAGCAACTGAATGGCGGGACCAGTGATCGACTACTCCATCTCATTATCATTAAACCCGAAGGATCAAAAGGTACTTACCAATCAGTGATGTGCGTGCATAATTGAAATGTTCAATTTTTAAAGATTACAAAGATTAAAATTTACTTTAATAATCGATACATTCATACAAACGGATTATTGGAAAACGAATGAATTCCTCGGCTATGAGATATGAGAAAATTCGCTGTCAGTAAACTTGATAATTTAATGAATGCAAGTAAAATAAGTTTATTCAATAGTTTTGACTAAATTCAATTCCATCTCTAGAATTATAAAAATTGTAAAATCATGTAAATTAGAAAATATTTGAAAGTATACCTACACTTAATAGCCTTCTTACGGCAACCTCTGAAAACAATAATATAATTTGAACATGGAAGATGTCGAAGAAGTCGATCACTGATCCCGACATTCAGTTGCTTGACGGAAAAATGGCGACATTTTCATTTATAGTGGCAGCCTATATTATGTGAGCCAGAAACATCAAAGTAAAAACAATTTGTTTTATTGAGTATTATGATCCATTGCGGTGGATCATTATTTACATTAAAAAAGAGAGAAATGGAAAACAAGAGAGTAAACTTTGTTCCTTTTGCATTGAGAAGTGATTTTAGAAAGAACTCCATTTTAATATTTGGCGAAAGTACTCTACTGGAAACTGAAAACCGGAAACTGCACGGAATCGTGTGCTAGAGAAAGTAAAGACAGGTTCTGAAAAGGTATCCAATTGAGATCATCATAGTGGAGTGAAGATTTAAGAGGCGTGTATTACTGTAAATAGAACATACATTCGGTAGTTGGATTCAGTATGTGAGAAGAGAAAACATAACCGTTCAAAAGGCCGATTGCAATTGTGCATAGCGGTAATCATTCGTGGAGATAAACTCGAATAACACGGGAAACATAGGAAGTGGCGAATCACGAGCAATGGACCGTTCAATCGGAAACGGATTCGTTTTCTCTCTTCCGCCCAGACTTGCGGGCATTAGTCACTCCTCACTCCGCTGCACCTGGTCGTTATATAAGGAGAAGAGAAAACATTACCGTTGCTTTTGTTGCAGTCAGAAATAATAATATAAGCCCGGCTAACGAGTGCTAGTCCGGTGGAGCATGACACCGAGTCGAACCGACGGAGCCGGGAAAACGGAAACCCGCTGAAGAGTAAAGAGTACAAAGCGTGGAGAATCCTGTTTAATACTATCATCATTATTCCAGAACATTTCGCTTTTTACTCGATTCTGCAAATTGATGATTGGATTTGCTGTAAGCAAACTATGAACACATGATTTTATTATAAATTGTTGGTATCTAAAAATAAATAAGTACAACGTTCTTATTTATATAAAATATATGTGAATAATACCTAAAATGGTGTATCTAAAGAGACAGATGGCAACAGATGGAAAATAAACAAATGACGCGTTTTAATTAATTTAATCTGTTTCCCTGGCGCCTATTAAGAAATACGATTGTGTCGTTACAATAATTCAAATTCACCGAATTATGCCAGAATGAAATGACCACGACCACGACCTTGAACGGATATAATAAAAACCTGCACATGTGAGGTGCTTCATTCTGATAGTCCACTTGGTTTGACATTTGACCGCGGACACTTGCCAGTGGAACAAAGGCCGCATCAATTAATTCCAATATTCTTTGAGTGACGCATGGGGACGGTTGTTTCTTCCGGATCAAGCAAGACCGTCATCTAATCTCATGAATTATGTATGCATACTTCCACCACACAACTACGTAACAATCGACCCGATCCATATTAGATTTGTAGATCAATACGAGTGGAATCAAAAAAAAGCTTACGTTGGCCGCGGTTGTGACGCAGACGGTCGTTCAAATATTCAAGAAAAGGAAGCAAATACTTTACAGAAATTCGATAATTTTGATTAGTATCTGAATGTGGCATTGAAATAAATAAAATATCAGTGAGGCAACATGGATACAATGCCCATTGGTTCAAAGGTTAGAAAAAAACGAAATTTACGAGAGAAACCTGTGCCTATGTATGAAGGCAATTTTTATTCAATCGACACACCTAGCTGGCTAGATCACCAAATAATCATCGACAACTTGCACGTTTTAGTTTCAATTTCAATGAAATAATAAGTATTTACACTTTACGTTATTTTCTATCCGATTTCTTGTAGTACATATGTTTTAAATTGATCAATTGGCAAACCGTATTATCGCTGGCCCGAGCCAGCGTCCTACGCAACACTGTTGTGGGCGCAGGGACAGAGGTTAGGAAAGACAACATAACGAAGAAGAAACCAATCCAAAAAAAGAATAATAAAACAAGAATAAAATACAACTCACCGCCTTTATTGTCTATCAGATCTCGGTAACCATCGTACAGCCCTGTGATGAGTTCCACCATTTTGAAACAGTCAAATCTGTAAAGAATAAACAAGTATTATTAACACGTGCCTCATAAATACTATGATTTTTTTTTTAAATACAAAAAACAAGCAAACTATATTCTCAGGATACAATAATAATTATAAGGATAATGTAGTAGGAGGCACGTTAATGTTTCAAATGAACATAAGTATTTTTAAGTAGGTACTTAAAACAAGAAGGTCATACATTAACATACTTGAGGTGGAAATTATTCATAAACAGTTGTATAAAAAAGGCTTGAACGCCGATGGTTCTGATAATCAGTACAATGACCGTTGACAGAAACTGTACACATTTCTAGTAGTTAAAAAATTAGACGGAAATGCGTAGATTACTCCTATACGCAATTTTCACGGTTTACATTTAGATACATATAACTAATTAATTTTGTAGAATTCACATTGACAAATGTACGTAGGAACATGGGTACCTAATTGTTTTTGTTTTAATCTATGGGAAGATGAATATAATTTGACCATTGAATACGGGCGACATGATTTATTGATAATAATAACACAGTTAAGATGGGAGCGAATTAACGAGAATGCAATATAGTGACCAACCTTAAAGTAACACTATATGGAGGGAGAGCTAAATATTTTTACCCAACCTACACAAACTTGCGATAAATCACTTTCTCCGGGTTTTTACGTCGTACACCATGAGAGAGAAAGAGACAACAAATTTCATAGACTGCTTCTATATACGAGTACAGTCGCAATGATCTTAAGCTCCTGGTTCACCGCGGGATTCCGCCCACATTTTTTATTATGTCACTAAACTTGACACAACTAAACGGTTTTTTAGGTTATATGCTATATTTTTGTTGATAAAAATACTGTGAAAAAGTGTCTTTACGAATAAACAAAAACATTATGTCGGTATGTGATATGAATGGGTATATAAATACTGTAGCCTTAGTCTTAGCCACGCCCAGGTGCGCCGAGTCAGGTTAAAATCATCAAAAACAAGTCAAAAACTGACTTCACTTGCCTTGGATAGATACTACTCTGTGTACTCTAAGACTAAATATATTTATTAAATGTGATTTTTTTATGTTTCGTTTTTTATGATTCATATGGAGAACTCCATATCAATTTTACTACAAATTGAAACAAACATTATTGAATTGCAAAATATAATTTCAAAAGTCTTTTGAGTCAAAAGAGAGTCCGAGAATTCGATGCAGAAAAAAACTGAAAGAATCAAAACTGAATACTTAACTCATTTTTTAGCAAAGTATCCCTTCAGCCCTTTTGCCTTTCCAGCGACGGTATAAGTATTACTAAACGAGTACCTACCCCTTTAGGTAGATGCATTTCCGCATGCGTATTACTTCCCTGAGTGTCTAACACGTTGTAAAGACACATGCTAAGTATAAATAGTACAACTTAAAATAAAAATAAAAACTGTTAAATTTAAGTCATTGATTCAAGTTCATCTTTGAAACCAATGACGAGATAAACCGAAAAACG
Organism: Drusus annulatus; assembly: GCA_022651775.1. NCBI lineage: Eukaryota > Metazoa > Arthropoda > Insecta > Trichoptera > Limnephilidae > Drusus > Drusus annulatus. The sequence goes on along the minus strand of JAGWCC010000173.1, from coordinate 778,968 downwards.
TGTGTTGGGACGTGTTCGTGAGCGTGTGCCCAAAGTAAGCTCAATTTATTCCTTACTTCCGGTGAAATTGTTCCAAGATTTCCAAATATCGAAATTATTTCTTTAACAGATAAAAAAATTCACTAGCCTGTCTGGGGCCTAAGATTCGAAAGGTCTTATGTAAATTGTGGTCAACAGTTTTCTTTCAAATCGACATAGATCACACTTCTAGGGATTATCTGTTCAGTGTTTAAAAAACCTATTTGCTTCAATTTAATAGTAGCACAGCGAGAATGTTTCTTTTGCTGATACTGGGAACAATGGCGACTAGTGTTTTTTTGGTGTGCTAAAGTGCTAAGATTGTAAAAACGTCACGATTGGTGTTGTTGTAACCGAAAAAATATTTATTTCACAATTTCAATTTTTGTTTGCAGATTTTTTAGCAAGCCGTGTGAACAATCAAAACTAAAAATCTTCGTACAAAAAAATAAAAATAATATTAAAAATCATTTTCGGCTACAGATACATCAATAACGTCGTATTTTTCAATATTAGCACTCTAGCAAACTAAAGGGTCACGAGCCGCCACTGATAGAGTGCAACTCTAGATGAATAGAAATTGTGTGTGACTTGTTTTCTAAGCCGACCAAGATATAAGTACTAGTATTATCCGTAAGTATTAAAATATGTTAGGAATCGTAGAATAACTAAATACAATTTAAAATCAGAAAATATTATGAAGGGCCAACCTACTTTTTTCATCTGTGTGTGCGTAGGTACTTTGTACGTATACGATTACTTATTTTTATTTTATCGATTTGTCATGAAGGTTTTGTACTTGTCCCCCCGTTGATAACGAAAGAGCTTCTCCACGGCCACCGTGCTTTTACTTCCAAAAGTACTAGGTAAGTATTTTAAATCATCAAGTATTATTTACTGAACTTGTGAAATAATTAAAACGATCGTCGATTTTCAAGAATGTTCTGCCACTTAGATCGATGTGAAATTGAATTAAGACGACATAACACCCAAAAATCAAGGAGTTTTCCTACATTCTGTAACAAAAATATCAAATGCTCTCCCAGGAGGTACCTAATCATGATATTATTAAGTTATTTAAATTTAAGCCAAATAACAAAAAAAACATGACGATTTAGTTTATTTTCTGACCGCCTACAAAGTTAACCTATTGAACCGTAAGAATTATCTGTATCAAAGCAGCCGGCATGTTTTTCTGAACCCAACTATTCAAATAAAGTACAAGGTATCTATTCTATCTCGTGCACAGAACTACAAAGTTCATAGGCAAGAAATGTTGTTTAATATTCCACGTCCTATGGCGCACCTCGTAGTGGCGTGTAGACTAGGTAATTAGTTCACCAGGAAGAACAGAATATAATAAGGGCGCGGAATGTGACCCCAGGGATGGAACATCCTGCCAGGAGAGGGTGTGGAGCTGTATTATATTGATCGTGAAGGGTGGATTTGATTTATGAAAGTCATATAATTCCAACACCCCCGATCAACTGATTCGGATAGTCTTTACCGCATATAACGGAAGTGACCACTGATCTTGATATTATAACAAACAAATTCTCAACTTATTCTTAACTAAGCGTAGAAAGTCAGTAAACTATCATAATGTTTTGATTGCGACAAAAACCTGCGAAAGAGGATTCTAAGCTGCTAATGATACGCCAGTAGAAAATTAATCTCAACCATTATTATGTCCAATTAAAAATCGTCATGATAGAAATCAATGGCATAAAATACATAAAAAGGTTAAAAAAAAACAAAATAATTCCTTAACCACGTTGACATGGAAATGAAAATAAAAAAGGCATAAGTTATGGTTTGATTCCATCGATAATGTTTCCAGTTATTCAATATTTCCGGGTATAAAATCAAAAAGGAAAAGTTATATTCCTAGCGAAAATGAATCAACCAAAGTTAAGTAATCGGCTAACCTAAACCGTTATTAAAAAAAAAAATTGGCTGAATCGTCAAAGAATACTTAGACAAGCAAAAAAGTTGCAATAATTTACACCGAGTTTTTGTCATTTTTAATCAAGTAGCAAGAATTATTCATTTAGAACTGAAAAAAATAAGCAGCTGTTCAAATAAAAGACTTCAAGTAGATTCTTTGATTTAGGGTCAATATTGAACTTTTATCGAAAAATATTCTGAAGGATGTGTAAATATTACATGTTGCGTCACTTTAAAAAGCTGTGTTTAAAATATGATCAATTTATTTAATATCGCAATTTTATTAAAATATCTGTGATTTGTATTAAAACCGGTATCTTATAACCTTCATGGATGGTATTTATTAATCTTCCATATTTTAAAGAGGTCGAGGGTTTATGATTTAATTATTTCTTTATATATACAACGCACAGTGCCAACTGGCCGGAGTCAGTGGGACTATAGAATTCCCTCTTTGTGGAAGTGGGCAATGAAATGGAGAAGCGAAGAGAAAGGTTAGGAAGTATTTACATGGCTATTTAAATGTGGTTAACAAACATATCCCTGACAAACTCAAGCAGAATTTCAATTCTGAATGGTGTTATCTTATCAGGGAGTTGGGAAAGATGGTCAAATAAGCATTATTAAATTCTATGTGAACAAAAACATGTCGGGTCACCACTCAGCAACGGAGATCAAAGATTATATTTAGAATACAATCAAAGCGCACGCTACGTTATGTGCGTTATAATATATATTATGTTACGTGTGGTGGAGAAGGGTTTACCCCCATAGGGGGATCGTTTCCGTTGCGATCCTACAGTGTCGTGGTCCAGGGAAAAATAGAAGCCAGGAATGCTGGCCATCATTTCGCTATTTCAATGAATAAAGTAAATATGTCACGCGCGTAGGCGACTTAGGCGGAAAGTATCGCTCGATGCATTTATCGATAAACGGTAGCTATCAATGGCCGAGTCTAATCCAAATATGTGTTACAATACCAGAAATTGATAACAAGAAATTGTTTCAGCAAAAAAATTAACTACTTAAGTCCAAATATCAATACCAGAAATTGATAACCGCGAAATTGTTTCAGCAAAAATTAAGTTTGGGTTTTTAAAATAATTCAGTTTGATCGCGGTATCGTTGAACTCTTAGAATACAAATAATACTGTATTTTTATAGATCTTGGCAGTGATATAATTGATATTATGTAACTGTTAAGTGTCAATTTCCACTGCAAGCTCAATTTATTCAGATTAAACTGAAATTAACCAAAGTCACGGTTATCATAATATCCATACGAAATAATGTTATATCGAATATGATATTCATAATAATATTTAAATGTACTTTTAAACAGCAATTAGTCGTTGGGTTAAATCATAATCGCTTTATGCATATCTAATGTGGTACTAACCTACGAACAATAAAAATATTAGGCAGAAACCTTACAAGTCCCAAACACTGAATATTTGAATATTTACATATCTACCTATAAAAGTTTAACTGAAATATTGCGTAACCAACAATTTGACTAACATAATATTTATTTAAAATAAAACTTTTATATTGTTTTCAACTCGTTCATGGCCCCGTGTAAGCATTCAGCGGGAACATCAGATGGAAATCAGAATCGCAATAGTATGGAAATATAATTCAATATGTGTATTATAATACTGTTATGCAAGTGAGCATTTTACATTGGATTTTTAAGGTCAAGGCTGCAATTATTGGAACATGTGAGCGGAAAAGAATTCGCAAATATTATCGCTATTAATTGATAACAAATTGAATCGGTACATATTAACTTTAGTGATCGATTTTACACTCACATCCGAGTTGAATGCTTGGTCAATATAATACAGCACAATTATAGGAATCATGATCAAATAATTAGTCGGTTCAGACTTGATGTGTTCAGCAGTAAAATTACATCACATAAGCACACACAATAATGTAAATGCCACTCACAATACTGAAAAAGTGCTAGAAACCAGTCGAAGTACCAAAATTATGTGCACTTAAGAAGAAACTCACACAACTAGCACTTAATTTCCACAAATTTGATTGACTTGGCACGTTTTTAGTCCAAGTCCAAGCATTGGACTGACGATACGAAGTCGGGAAAGGATTGAATTTGACTGGTTGTATGTCAGTGCTCCGCAACCTTTTCTCACCCAAGGCACATCAAGGTTCTTCCCACAAATTCGCGGCACACCGCAAGTAAAACATATATAAAAACGTGCATACACAATTAATTCGTTTATATCCCGTAAAAGGCAAAAAATGTTGTTTTAAATGTGTTTTTTCATCGTTATTTTATTTTATGTGTCCTGAAGATGTCATACTGTTGGCGAAACTAGTAGGTAATTTAATATTTTTATTTAAAAAGTGACGTAAACAAAGTATTTTAGTTATAATAACAGTTAATCCGTTTGAAGTTCAAAAGAAAGAAAAAAAAAGTTCGCAAAGTTGCATTTTCAGTGGAGTATGGGAGTATGAGAGAAAAGGTATGGGTGTCTTATTACGGTAACTAAAGAATAATATTTTACAAATTAATAAGCGATAAAAGAAGCAAATTTAATTTGAAATTATGAAAAGAATACCAATATTAGGTGAAATTAAATGTAATTTTTCCAGGGCAGTAGATGTTTAATGCTAAATAAGGACCATTTCTAATGTGTACGTATTTAGTAAATGCTAAGCTTATCACTGCTTGACAAAAAAATAATATTTTTAAGGTTACAATATAATGTTTACTCGTTTTTGGTATTACTAGTATCGCATACACACCCTTCTAGCAAGCTCTGTATCTTGCACAAACTTAAAATATGCAAGAATTGAATATTATAGAAAAAAGATTTTTTTAACACCGGTTTCGAATAACTGGTTTAACCCACTAGGTATTTTAATCTTGACATTTTTAGTTTAATCTTAAAGGCGCTTTGCAATAAAAATTCTGAAGATAAAATAATAACGGTTCACCGAAGGTAAATAATTTAGGTGATTAGCAAATAGTGATAATGAATGATAAGAAGTACTTAAGCCCGTGTTTTAATGATTGATTATATCTGAATTATATTTATATATTTCTATGGAACTAAAGTGACGCATTTTAGTTAGGCACCTGCAAGGCTGAATAAGCGATACGCTAGGAAAACATTGGGTTGGTCCCAAGGGTGTTGGCGCATCCGATTAAAATAAGGGACTACCTGGAACCTTGAAATGAAAACTCCACGAAAATACCCTGACCTTTTATCGACGTTATCATTTTAAAATATGTATATTCACGAATATCATAAATCGAGACACAATTTGATCGGAGAGTTTATATAGCGATTCTATAACAGTAGGAGACTGGAAGGGGGAGGGGTGTTTCCCCGAGGCGGTGAAGACCTTCCAAGAGTTGCAGCGCCGACGATGTACGTAACTTACGTAGCGTTCTGAACATAACCATCCCGCAAACTTTGAGCCGAAGATGCAACAGGTAGTTTAAAATCTCCAACGCCAGTTGCGAATTGCAACGTTCCTACGAGAAGGCTTACCGACTAACCAGTCTATCCGGTAATCAGCCTTGGCCACACCGTAAGTTGCATTTGGGAGCAGCCAAGTATGATGGTGACAGTCTGCTCAGTATCTTATTCACCATAAGGCAAATTTAAAACTAACTCTAAGCCAATTGTAGGCAATCTAGTGGCCATTATTATTTACAAGGTATGTATAAATTGAATACCTGCATAAGTAGCAACTAACTACCAAATGATTTAGCCTCCTTAGTTAAAGCATTTAATTTGAGCTGCTTTAAAGATGTATTACATTATCAAATAATTTAAAAAATCTATAAATTATATAAAGTAATATATTGGGGCATTAGGTTTATTTATTTTGTTTAAGTACATATAACAGGCATGATGCCCAAAACATATATACATGAGTGGTTATTTAATTAGAATATTTAACAACAGTAGGTAATTAAGTAGAAGTTTATGAAAAATGCAATAGTAAATGAGTAACAAACAAAAGCAAATGAATAATATTATACAAAGTAGAACATAAATAAATGGATTATTGGCACTTGTAATGAAGAGATGCCTATTAGCCGTTTGGTACTTTGTACTTCATACAACCAGCATATAAGTAAAGGGCATCATTAGAATATCAGCTTGATATAATTAAGTTTTTTTCTTAAATTGGTCAAAAGTATCACGACAAAAATCTACGATAGGGATCACCACATTAAAATTCATTTTTTTATCAGATAAGCGTGACAGTGGAAAATAGTATGTCCGTCAACAGTACCGCAGTCCCATCGTCACACGGGCCCCGCAAGTGAACCGGATAACCAGTGCCGGCAAGAGTGGAATACCAATGTCAGCCTGTTAGACTGTTAGACGACTGCCGGCCAGATATTTAAATCACCGTGGCTTAACTCCGCGCGGTTTTAGCTTTCGCTTTTACTTTTGAATATTTGGGATTTTCTCAGAATTTAAAGGTCGCGGTGTCAAAGCCCGTTAGGTGTATAATCGATGGTGTTGGTCACATTAACAAATTAATTAAATAAATGAATAAACATAAGTTTATTCGTTTCCGAGTGGAAAATATAAGATCGGAAAGCGGCTTGAGATGAAGCTATTTTTAAAAAGGTGGATATTTTACAACCCTCCCCTCCCACGTTTCCCCGTGCCTCACAATATTCCCCGATCCCGAATAGGGATTCCAATTGCCCAGAGTCGGATAACTAGATTAAAACAACAACCGGTGACATATTTTTATAGTGATAAAATGGCTAACGTCATCAGACATCAGCTGATTATTTAGACTCATTCGACAGGGCATGTGATTCAACGGTTCAACGTTTTCAAGGCATAAAAGTTCATAGGTACTGGTCGGAGTCTTTTCTCTTGGAAGGAGTGAATAAAAACTTTATCACGAATCTAATATTTATTAAACTTTGACATGAAGCACTCACTTTGTGGAAAGACATAATTAAATTCTGAAGAAGGTTCAGGTAGAGCCGAAACCGGTTGGTTTATGTATATATGTATCCAATAAAGTGGTGTCAAAACAAAGTTATTTTTATTCAAAATTTAATATTTATTAATTATTTTAAAAGTTTCGCTGTAGTATGTGATTAAAGGCGCAATATTTTCAGAAAGTGCATATATCAGAATGCACCTTATTTTGCTTAATTTTAATTGGTTTATTTTGTTGACGCGTTCATTTTAGGCAAAGCTGTGTTTAAGACGAACACAAATATGTAGATACTTACTTTACAAGACGCGGGTTTACCTAATCACCGGTTGGTTTAGTCAACAAGTGCGACATTGTCGCTCGGAACATACACTCAGTAATATTAAATATGACAACATTCAGGTAAACTGTTGATAGAAACGATACAACTCTCCAACCCACCAATGGCAGGTGGTGCACTGCAGATTGGAAACTGAAACAATCAACGGATCACTCCCCGAGGCACACTTACACACCTTAATCATGATCTCCGAATGTTTAATATTCCCGCGGGTCAACTTTAAAATGTGGGCGTCTAGCTTTTTCTACATTATTCGGTATAGCTACGAGATATATATAATACATACTCCCTATATAGAGATATATCCCAAGAATTTCTTTCGGGAAGTATTTGAAATTCGCGCGGTGCCCAGACCATCGATTTACATTCAAGACTGTTTCCTGACAAGTGGATTATATAATATTTAAATACTTCAAGGTTCGTGAAAGCTGTGGCGGTACGCATAATAAATTCTAAAATGTATGTGACCGTGAAAGGACTGTCGACTACCAAACACCTCAATATTTAGACGCAGATGTTCGTGTGAGGTTTTGCCTATACATCAGGCTGCAACAGTTATATCAGTAATGCGCTTGTGAAGCGAGTAATAGTACATTTTGTAAAAATAAAATTATTTGTGTTTCTCATTCACCATTCATATTGGTGATGGTAACAGCAATTAAAAAAGTCATCTACAAACAAATCTATTTATGGAGAAAAATACTCCAAATGTAATTGATACATATTGAAGAAAGCAATGTCCCGAGATTGGATCCTTACGGGACACCCGAGAATGCAAATGAATGTTATGATTGGTAACATGCAAAAAGTATACCTCAGCTGATATTCAGTTGCGGAATAAAAATAATATGACGTACAAGTAAGACGAATTCCCGCCTGATAGATACACCATGCGCCTTGTAAATACGCCCCAAGTGATTATAAATAATAAGTGTCATTTCAAGAGCTGAATTTATATTAATTGAAGTGCACTGGAGTGGAGTATGTAATTAATGTTTCCATAAAGTTATGCTGAAAATATGGAAAACCGTGTTGACGGTTGCACGTCATTATTGGTAATTGATTTAACCTAGCGATAATTATATATAAACTACAGGTAATGAGGGAAAACATGGTGATAAAACAAATCGCAATCATTACAACACTCCACAAGTCAGGGATTTTTTCACATAACATGAAAAATTGAAAGTCATATTTATTATTTAAAAATAATAATATTTATCATCTCCATCAAATAAGATTAATTTTTGATTGGCACCTTTAGATCAACGATCGATTGTTCTTTATAAAGATTAATCTGAAGCGAATCTATAATTCAATGTATGGGCAATCCAGGCTTAGCGTAATCATTTCAGAGAAATGATTCATGAATCTTCAATGAACGGATAAAATATTTGAAGATAATAACGAGATATAATTTTATTCGTCATTTTCATCGCATGATTATTCGAATCATACCACTTTGATATCAATGTGTTAATCGATACCGTTAAGTAGAAAAGGACCATTGGGGCATCTCGCCTTCATAGGGGTAGACAGATAAAGAGGAACGTCCTTTTACCCTCGCTCTAAATACAAGATATGTACAAATATGAATCGTTCGACTGATTTACTACTACAAGTACATATATTTTCTTATCACATTTATTTAAAATAAAGCCACTATATAAGGGACCGGGTGAACGAGGGATCTCCAGACCACGGATCCCTAGGACAGTTGCACTGCAGCTCTGGTCTCCAGTCCCTGTGCTTTACGAGCACCCAGCTTTTCCACCATACGAGCAAAGTAAGAATTATGTATTATTCATTTGCATTCGACTCAGTTCAGTAATTGATGGCATTATCTTTTACCAGCTTAAATCACCAGTTTATAATTGAACAATGCACGTGGTAAAGTAATTCACAAATATAGATAAGTGGCGTTCATTAAAGAATGGAAATGAGGTAAAAGTTAAGCGGGCGAGTTATCAATTAAGCATGTATCCATTTCCAAATCGATTCATAAGAAAGAGTGGTGCGATACAATAAACAGCTAATAATACACTGTTTGCCAGTATAACAGAATGCCATACTGTCAGTATTGGAGGCCTGTAAATTCAACAAAACAACATATGAGCATCGGTTAATAAACATCAATTTAAAGATTTTTACTCATTCCGGTACGGGCACGTCGCCCAGCCGGGTAGCGATTTAATTCCCCTGTCTTCACACTAAACAGCACACTAAAGAAAAGAATGGAAATTTATAATAATACACCAACACAATAATAATGGTAAGCCACGAAATATTGATGGGAGAAAAAGTATTTATTATTCAAACGGAAATACGCGAAAACGCTCAAACGTGACGTAAACCTTTACGTCTATTCGGTAAAAGCGCCCTCGCACGCATAACGAGCCATATATTTATTTAATTTGACCCAGTTTCCCCAAGTGAAACAGAAAACATTTATATGGTAGACACTCATGACGAGTTCGTAACAAGTCACCGTGGGTAAAATTGATTAATTTAAAAACAATTTCTCGGCCAGCACGTAACATCTTCATCCTTGACTTCCCCTGAGGCATTAGCTGGTGGCTTGTGCTAGGTATGCAGTAACAATTAAGTAAGACAACGTAGACTGGCTAATTCTCAGAATAACAAGCAAGATATTGTAGATTAGATACAATTTATTATTGTTATACCAAATTCATAGTCCGGTAAAACCCTTAAAAATACAAGCGTGTGGAAATGGATGTTTATCTAAAAATAATAGGCAGAAGCTCTTCCCAAGAAAAAATCCTTAAAACCTACAGTGAAATGTGGGGAATAGTGTCGTGTTGAGCTACCTCCTCTTTCTTCTTGTGTCAACGTTTTGTACAGCCTTGCAGTGTCCACCATGAAAGGCTGTACGAAACCTAATACCATTGGCCGTGAGAATCTAAAATCAAATATCAAGCGTACAGAAATGGTGATGTTCCTAATAATATTAGGCAAAGGTGTTTTTCCGAAATAAAATCCGTAAAACCTAGTCTGAGAGTGTTGTTTGAAGGAAGCTTACGGATGTTGCTATTTTTCAAATATCAGAAGCGTTTTCAAAAAAAATAAATCTATAAGACCAAGGTTGATAGTGTTGTTTACGTTTAATACAACGAAATCTTGTCGCAATAAAAACGAGGCCTCACCTTTAGTAAACCATTTTTTTTTAATATTAAACAAAATTATACATGTTTGAGCTAAAGACTAAACCTATAAGAGTTTTGATTTATTTTTAATGTTAACATAGGCTTAATTCAATGGTCTATACTATACTGTAAATCTTAGCGTAACAGTCTTGTGTGACATCGCAAAACCACATGACTGAACATTTTCGGAAGTTAAAACTGAATTTATTAGCAATACTCTAGTCCATAATTGAACTAATATATTCCTGAAGTTGCCTACAATCTTCCAATGACCTTATTCGCATGGATTTATTTAATAGTTTAATGTCGCTAGGAAAAAGTAAAATAACGAACGAATTTCATATTTTTCTAATGTTATTTATGAAAACTAAAAATAATAAGGTTCCTGAATTGGATCCCTGTGGTGCACCAGAATTTGTGGGATATGCGCCAGGGCTGTACATACCATAAGATAAGGGAAGTACAGCTGGATATTCATGTTCAGCAAATTCGACATTCGATAGACATCATATAGCGTTTAGTATACAAGAGTACATAAATAAAGGTGCAGCACTATTTTCGTAGCGTACGAAATATTAAGTAATAATTTAAATGATACTATCACAAAAAATAATTAATTATGAAAACTAGAGAATTAATCGATATTTAAAATAAATAAACAATACTATTTTTCTGTACTGTCGGATTCTGCGGTGTTTCAAATAATTATAACACTTGGTTACGATTCATAATAATATTTACTTGACTATAATACTAAATAAATATTCCAAGAAAGCAAAGCAAGGTGATCCTGGATAAATAATTGTGTGGTCATGTACATGTTCACAAGAGAGTAGATGCGAAACGGGAATTTGGCATAGCTGTTTCGTTCACAACAATGACATTCTGGTTGTTAGGATTTCAATTATTATTCACCAGGTAATACCGGTTTAATTATTATTATTATTTTGTTTTTAATTATTATTTAAACAACAACAGAACACGTCGCGCCGCTAGTATATTTGGTTATATTTGATTAATTGAAAGGTTCGTTTTTCTGCCTGCATGATTTTGCTTACTCGACAGTATAATATTATTTAACATTGATGTTGACATTTTTGATGTTTGTGACACATTGTTTTTTAGTTTGTAAAATTATCTAATTAATCGCATTTACAGTAGCTTCTGATACTTTTGTAATCAGGCTTTAAAGTACCTACCAAAATATTAGCAGCAGTGAAACTTCAAAACCCTTTTGGTTTTTGTATTTTAATTTTCTTTACCTGCCCTCTTACTGTTTGCAATATCTATCGACTATCGTTAATCTTCAATACTATAGTTTTTTCAATAATCTTTATAGATACTATGCAAACACACACGACACGTCGCTAAGCGAATGTATTTGGTTCCTTAGAACAGGCAATCTGGCTAGCTAGGAACTAATATCAAACGAACCAAACATAGTAGCACTTGTACACACTTTACAATTATTATAAAATGTACTTATTATTATGTTATTTTCTTTAAAGTTGTTTATAACCATATAATGATTAATAAATAAATACCGAGCGGAGACCGTTTTCACGGCGTTACATTAACCGCGTGGGTTCTTAGACCGTTAGGAGCAAAACGCCCGAAAACACTTCGTAGGGTCAATCTCCTCATAAACTAGACATCATTTGAAGGATGTCTCTCATTGCATCTGCCCTAGAATACAAGTCTAACGCTCTCCAGAGAGTAATGAAGCAACTTCATATGTTAGCCCGGTAAACATTGTTGTGATTCACTGAAAGCGGCCTCTCCGCGGTCGGGCCGTAGCTTGCACATTCGCAGTCGCTCATTTCACAGTAGACGTAACCGTATGCCTCCAAGGACCCGAACTCAATTCTCAGCACGCGGAAGGAATTTCAGCCGACAGCCGACAAAGCGCGCGAAACGTTCGGTAGCCAAACTGGGTCAGCGTCATCGTCAGCACTGAGTATGAGTATTGATAAATGCTCATCGGTAATGAGAAATTAATAGCCGTGAATCGCATCGTGACATTCATAATTATTATTACGTAATACTCTATGTGTAATTTTCTTTTGGAAATTGTGTATCAGAGTTGATAAGTAATTTTCTTTTACGTAAATTTTGCATCAAAGGTAGGCCTACCCATTGCTGTAACTGGTATAATATATATAAAACTATGACAATAATCATGAAATCAAAGATATTATTATAAGACCGGTCGGTAGCTGAGTGGAGAACGCGTCGGATTCCCACCCGGGCGTCGTGCGTTCAATTCCTCTGCTGGATAAGTCCTCCATCATTGCACAAGCAACATCTTCCGCTTTTTATGATGGCAGTAGGAGTTTTTCAAATATCGTCAGGTTATTCGAAACCCGGGAATGTTTGTCTTACTTTATTAAAGAGAACTATATTGTTCTAGTATAATAAAAAATAAGTTTCCAATCCAACATTTGTAGAAACTTAAAACTAGATTGAATTTCAAACTAATAGCGAAATCTATAATTTAAATTTTGACTGTATTTGCAAATAATGATGTTCACAACCATGGATAAAAGTAATGCACTTTAATACAATTCACTGAGATTTCGAGTTGGAATATTTCAACCGTTGTATTGGATAGTAGACATAACAATAGTAGATATCGTCGGACCCATGAAATTGAGAACAGTGAAATAAAAAAATGGTCAACAGGCAATAAAGAATCTTCGGAGGAAGAACGCAGCACACACCTAGATATTATGCACTTTCACGTTAAGTGTATACGAGCTGATCGCGTAATTGGAATTGACCCAGATAACACAAACTTAGGATTATGTGTATTGGTGCTTATGTACACACTTCCGACGGTGATGTCCTTGCCAAACGTCACTGAGAAACAATATTTTGTTTTGCTTACGCCTACTTATTTTTTTTAGCGAGAAAGGGACAGCAAGTCTTTTCTGCAGTTTTATTATTTTAAGAATGTTTTCTTTGAAATTCTTTTTTGAAGTCGAATAACAAAAATTTGAAACACGCTACATGCAAGCGAGCACCTGTGTGCCTTTTTTTGCGCATCATAATGGTGAAGTTATTCCTGTGTCGCTGAGAGCCGGGTAAGTGCATCGCCACCTGAAAGCATTAGAGGTTTTCAACTTCCCCGTGGGTATACTCAAATCCGGTTATTTGAAATGTACATTTCCCTAACATTGTTTATGGTCTTGAAGGGTTATTGGTAACTGGTATCGGTAACATAAAATGCAGCACGAAACTCCAAAAGCTGAAAGATCTTGCGGTTAAGTTCTTGTGATAAGATGAGATGCTGATATTATGTCTATGGAAGGTCGAAGATATTACTACAACCAATCACCGGTCTGATGCAATCTCGGTGGAGGCTGCATTAGAAGTGCCTCGGGCCGTCGGTCGGCGCACTTGAGTGGGAGTTTAAGACTTTAGTTATAGCCCATAATACTACATTAGTTGGTCAAAATAATGTTTTATTTATTTATCTATAACTACAATGGGTAATTAATAAATGAATAGTTCATTAGAATATATACATGAATCAACAAATAGAATTCGGTTATAATTGTTGATTCATATATATAAGTTAGGATCAACTTTTTTAGTTAGGCATTAACGATTGGCCGGTCTTAATATAAAAAAATGGAAAGAGTTTCAAAATCTTGTATTTTAAATCATGATAAATGGAATCCCACCACGAATTAATAGGTCGGAAAATAGAAACACACAATACATTTTTTTTCAATCTTAGTCCACAATCACGAAAAAAGTCACCAGTCGTAATTGCACTCCGTGGTTTCGGAGGTTGGTTCAAAACTATATTTTGATTTAACGTCACGTGTTCATATTTACAAATAATATAAAGATGTGCGCTTACATAAGAATGCCTTTGTAGTCCAACTATATGGTCCGCATTCTGCAACTACATAGATGTCATGAGAATGTATACCAAATTAAATAAACACCGATGCCTGTATTACATGTAACATGGACTCTCTGTGTAATATGTGTTTTTGTATGGACAAAGTTTAAAAAAAAACTTCGGAAGCTGTTAGCGCGAAGAGTTGCATATAGTTTGGACAAACAGAATGAAATCCAAAAGAATGGTACCGAACGGTGCCAAGACTAATGTAAACATTTAAAATCAAATTTTTGGCATTGACGTAACAGGATTTTCGATTCGCTAAATGCTAGAATTATGTTTATGTACACAAATTCACGAAAGGTATGTGGCATCTTCTGTGCAAACACAATTTCGTAAAAAAAGGACATTTTAGAATGATACAAAAAAAATATAATTATTCAGCGATAGAAATGTTTAGTGATACGTAAATCCAAAACTCGAGTGGAATGTAAATAACAATGACGAAGGGGAAATTGTAAGAAGTAATAAACACGTTTTACGTAATGGGTTTATGTCATGGATATGTTAATGTGTAATTAGCACTTATGAATTTCCTGAAATAAAGAGTAGTTTCAACAATTTCCGATCTAAGGACAACATGATTACTCACCCGAAGGTCAATGTTCAGTTCCCGGTATGGTTTAAGGACACCCACTAATACAACCATTAGAAAGGTTAAGCCGCATTCAGACGGGAGTCGAACCATTCGCATAATTTCACCGTCTGGGATCGATCGTGAAATACCAAAATTGTATGCATTATTTATGATATTTCAGAATGCGTAATCAAACGTAGTGATTAAAAATTAGATAACCATTTTTGAAATGTGCCAAGTAACTAAACTTATGTAATGTATAAAAAGACCAATCGATGTTATAATGTTTTCTTTAGTCAAGGAAAAGACACATTTTTATATAATTGTATTGTGTGGTCATGCATAATATTAGTGTGTTTGCACTTATTGGAGTATAACATGAGAAGTCCTTCGAGGCGCGGTAGAATAGCGACACACGCCTGACTTTCCGTCGGCAACGCCAAGGTTTTTGAACTCTGTCATGTGCCATTTCACATAATATTTTACAGGCTCCCTGACCTTCGAACATGAGTAAGCGAATTTTGAACTAAATACACAAAATGTTAAGTATGGAATAATACATCGATTAACATACCCATAAACCAAATTTACATACAAAGTAGAATCACACGCTCGTTTCTCAATAATTCCTAAGAATTTATTTTTATTTAACCTTTCGAAACACATGTGTACATAAAACATTCACGCAAATAAGGAATGCTAATTTCAAAATACTATGTTTAACTTCACATTTTGGACAGGATTTTTTTGTATTCAAATCGGAGGAAAACACAATTAAAAAGTTAGGTGCCGATATGTAATTACGAAATAAATTGTCGACATTTTGTGACTGAAAAAAAACAGTATTAATTCGTGGCACTTTTGAAAAAAAAACTATTAACTTAGGTATCTCATTCAGAATACAGTGGGAAACTGGTTTATTATTCGCTAAAAATACTGTAAAATACCAAATCTGAATAATTCTGAAGCATTGTAATTATTTTTTTTGGCAAATGCCCCATACGAGTGTACGGCTTTGAAATACCAAATAATGAATGACGATGTTATCAGGTTATGTTCCGGGTTTGGCCAGTATACAAATCAATCTAAAACCACGATGAAGAAAGAAAAACAAACATATTTATATGCATCTTATTATCGACGTGATCGAAAAAATGCACTTAGTTAATATTTTATACAGTCTTCATCCAGATAGTATCGATTAAAGGAAGATTATCAAAAGTAATATGCATAAAAAGCAACAGATTTTTGTTGACAACAGTGATAATATTTCAAAATAGGTTAAATAAATGTGAGAAAAGGGGAATCACAGAGATATTATATAGTTCATATCGTCAACATAATTAGAAAATCTCTTAAATTCTTTTTATTCAAAAATTGAGATTTGAATTACATATTACCACAAAAACCTCATATGTACGAATATATAATTTATTATAAATTAACAAAAACTCGTATCAAGTAAATCATGCAAGTCCATTTTTAGTAAATACCTAAATATTTTAGTCATTTTGATTGACAAACTAGATTCATGTCACGGTCGCCGGTCTTACTGAAACATGCGAAAAACTATTGGATTCTGGAACATATCTTACGAGAAATTAAACGAATATCATGAAGGTATTTCTTTATGAGATGTGTCGGGTTGCACTAAACTCCCCATATTTCGGAAAAAATTAAAAAAGCTTCATTCACAGTAAATTAAACTTAAGATGCTCCAAAGAAATTAATCGAAAGAACGACTTGGTGAAATATCAGAAAAATCACAATCTTCAATGATAATATTGTTTTATTTTGGTTAACTCCTGAAGTTGATGGTTGAAACTCATCTAATTCGTAAAATAAAATATGTTTTGTAGAATCTTGATCTTCCTCAGTTTTTTTTTTTTTAAATATTTAAGTCGAAATATTCATCTAAAACAGTAATGAACTCTGTAATACGCAAGCTCATTCATAATATTATGTGTTTTTTCAATGGTACCTTGATCAGTTGACTCTATAATAGGTGAAAAGGTTAAAATTTAGAGTAACGAATAATTTGCATTTAATCAATTTACCACAATATTACACGCAAGTAAAATTGAATAATGTCAGTTATTCAATGTTAGCAGACAATTTAAGAGTTCAAAACAGTTATACGCAAAAGCATAAACCAAAAGACATGCGGAACGTCGTTTGTTACTCAATTATACAGGACGTCAAAAGGCTGTCAGAATGCATTGGTTTCAAATAAATTCTCTGCGATATGAAAAAAGTCAACCAAGAATCATTTAGCGCAGGTACTCGTACAATTACAGAGATTAAATATTTGAGACAATTGAAACTTTTGGTAACTCTCGTCATCAAAGTTTTACAATGCAGATAAAAAAAAGAACAGAAACCTATTACCAATATCCATGGCAAAAAAATATGACTTATATAATAAATTTCTGTAAAAAGAGAAAAGAGTAATTCCCAAAGAATATCATCATTAGTTTAATTCTTTACCAGCTCTAAACCAAATAGAAAGGGCTCCACAAATAGCCGATGACTCAGATTCCGAAGACGAAGATAGAAAAAACACTATGATTATTATTTATTTATAGTATCTAAGTTAACCTTTGATTATTACCAATGAAGATAAAATTATTATCTTTATTGGTTACGTCTACGTTTACGATAATTATTAAAGTAAATATTTGTTGGTATTTTCCTGTTTTATTGATTTTTATTTGTAAGCTATTTTTATTGCACTATTTAAAACGCGGATGCTGTAACAGGCTGGTGGTTGTAAATTACAAATAAATCTGTAATAAACTCTGTATTGAATGCAGATTTTTTTTTAATTGTAAAAAAAAATGATCTACCTTTACAATATTGAATGCTAAAAAGATTTCTTAAATTGATTTTCATTTGTGATTAAGTGTTTGGTTCGTACATATTTTCTACAGCAAAAAATGTAAGTACTGCGTTTTTTTTTCTTTTTCAATAATTTAAATTTAAAAAAATTAAAAACATAAACCAAAGGTATTTTTTTTAAAGACAAATATGATCAATTTTATTAAAACATAAATAAATTATTCTGTTATACTCATAATAATTTCTAAGGAGACGTTTAAATAAGAGCAAAGAAATCGCTCTCCTGTATAATCTGTCATTCGTCAGTTATACAGTTTCTGCAGTATGGCGACGATATATCATATTATATCAGATACATGAGTTTACTAGAAAACATTCTGTATTACTTTTAATCTATTTAACGACCAATCAAATTAACGAAGATGCGGTGACGCAAGGTTTTGTTTTTTATGCTGACGAAAATAAAGGTAATAAACGCTATGACATGACGAAAAAAAAACGAAATATATAATAGTACAGTAGACTCAACAAATTAATAACTATCTGTCAAACAAATAAGTCGTTTCCAAGAATTCATGAAATTCGATAGGTAGATAAAAATAAAATAATTGATGATTCCTCGTCGAAGATTTTTTACATCCGCGATCGGGAGGCGTAATTTTATTTTGTTTTTATTATTTTATTCAGGAAAATATACAGTTGTATGCAAATGTTGATAAGTAAAGTGATTACTATGTTGCATTAACAAGTGAAGTTTTCGCTAATATACATATATATTTTACCGAAATGGAAAAAAAAAAAAAAATTAATTAAACAACATAGTGATGTTTTAAGAATGTTCCCATTCTCCTCTTCCCATCCCCTTACCTCTCTACCTACCCCATTACCGCCCCCTCTCTGATGCTCTGTCCTGCTTATACTAATGTATTGTCTCTTTCCCTAATTGCTTTGTCTCCTGTATAACAACTCTATATTTTAATGTTAGTTTATATATATACTTTCCTGAAAGAAGGTTAAGTTTAACCGAAACCGGTCGAATGTTATATCTATATAAATAAAGTGGCTTAAAACTAAAACATTTTTTATTTAAATTTAAAAAAAAACATAGTGATAGTAAAGCAGTACATATATGAAGTGAAATAAAACCATAAGAAAATAACATCATAAAATTATTTAAAAAAGTGAAAAATACAAATAAAATAAAAGAAAGAGGCACAACATGATAAAATAGAAGAAAAAAATAAATAACATAGCAAAGACCTAAAACGCACAGCAGGGTGGGGGTGAATAATTGACAGAATATTAGCGTCTGAAAAATTAATGTTGTGTGTAGTTAGTTTTTGAGGGTGGGATGTGGAATATTTGGTTCGATATGAATATTTTCTAGCAGGTAGTGATTGTCAACAGCGTTGTTGATAATTTTGAAAAGGAATTTTTGGTCGGATATATTTTTTCTATCTTCAAGCGCTGATAATTTATGGATTGCTAATGAGTATTTTTGTTCGATAATCGATGTCTGAATGGCCAATATAATAGAGCCCAACAATATGTAATAGTTGAGTTCTAATCGGTTCACTTTCAATTTCTTCGTGCGGTTCTACGTCGTCGATATAAAGCAAGAGTGACGGATATAATAGGCCAAGGCGATAATACTCGGGACGACGAGTGGTTTAGACGCTCGACTACGAATTTAGAGGTTGCGGGTTCGAATATCGGCGGGCGCAAATACATTTTTATGTAATTAATATGTGTTATTTCACAATTTCACAGTAAAAATAACATATAGTATATTTGCGGCACGTTCCAGAGCGGTAGATACTCAATAATAAAATGATAATAATAAATGGATAACTTTTATAGCGCCGTTTTCGTGGAAAAATCACCTCAAGGGCGCCTTACAAATTAATTTATCTAACCTATAATTTATCACTTAAGCTTATAACTAATATCTTACAGTTAAGATTTATTACTAATGGCTTACAACTAATATTTTCATCTAGTGACTTACAATAAGGACTTATAGCTAGTAACTTACTACTGAGTATAACTTATAACTAGTGACTTACACATAAGATTTCATTGTTATTACTTCATTACCTTTTCAATATTGCTCCACATTTGCATTACTGTTCAACGATGCTTTTCTTGTGTAACGACATATAATAGAACAAGTTTCAAATTCTCCAAAAAGAGCAATGAGAATTATACTTAGGCGAAATAGATATTCAAAGTAGTAAAAATGTCAGACGAACTAAATTGGCTAACAGCGAAACAGATGCTAACATTAAAAAGATTAATATTTACACATACAATAAAGGTAAAAATAAAACTTATAACCAACTTAAAGTACTAAGTACCGCCCTGGTGATAGACCACTATTCAGAATCTAAACTTGCTTGAGATGGCTTTAGCCGTGTTTGGCGACCAGACTTGAATAGCCAGATACTTCCCAAACTTCTTCTTCCCCATCTCCTTTCCCCTAACTTCCTGCACCTCATAACATATCCCAATTGGGGATTCCATGGTCTCACTGGCTCCTGACGGTTAGGAGCAGTTGAAACTCTTGCTCTATTCATATATTTTTTTTTAAATAGTGCTAACGATAAAAGTCAATATTAAACCTATGACGTGCAACCAGTTTTGCCCAATCAGTATTGCTTATTACGTGCGTTTTATCTATACGCATGACTGTTTATCATATGAATGTAATAACCTAACCTAACCACCTTTTAGTGATTGTTTAAAAGGGCTCTCGTGTTTTTACAAATCATCTAAAACGATATGTATGTGAGATTGATTTGAAGTAGTTAAATTGCCGATTTACGGTAGACTTAAAAAAACTATATGTCAACCATAGACATAAAATACAAGACACGTCATATTCATACAAATCTTACGAAAAATGTAGCACCACTAATGTTGCACCACTAAATGTTCCACCCGCGTATGAAAAGGATAGCCATTCAAAGAATATGTGTGTGCGGAAGAGATAGCTATATGAAGCGTGTTTCGGAGGTATGTCTCCTTGACTTGGTTTAGTGCAACCAGGCGCGTTATCTCGGTAACGTATCTACATAATTTAATTCTATCTAAGGTTTCAACATCTTAAACTATAAAAAAACTGCATATTTTTGTTTCAATGTTTGACGTACTTATTTCAATAGAGTGAAGGTGCACCATAAATATATACCTTGCAACCCAGAAAGACAGGTTACACCGGAACACTCGGTTGTATGACCATAAGCACCGACCCTAAATGTGTATGAGAAAAAAGGCAGTCCCATTCAAACACAGGTATCTACGACCGCGTGAAGAAAATTGTATTCAGTTATGCAACAAGGAATGCATGGTAAGGAGGTATTGTTGAATGTATGGTTTTGGCAAAGCGAACAACTACCTACCTACCTTGCATTCTGCCGTCTGCTGTCTCCTGTCTCTGTACCTATGGCGTCGAGCGTATGTCGTGCAACATCCACCTTGGATGGGCATCTCCAGCGTAGGAGAGTTGCGGAACGGCCCGCGGGCGTGATCAAATTACATGCCAAGTGACGTATCGGGTATTAGCCGATTAGCGTGCAATGTCAATACCTTCTCCGACTTCTGTCCTCCCGATCGGCATAGTTGGCCAGTTGGCCAGTGGCCGGTTGGCCGGTTGGCCCACATACCCGGGCGTGCCACCGAGGCGCTCGCAATTTAACACGACGTACTAATCGAAGGTATTGTTTCATTTTAGATTATTGCGAAAACGTTTTGTTAATTTTATTTTATTTTTTATGAAATCGAACCAAATTGGGATACGATTCAATTTTCTCGGAGCTTCTACCCACTGACAAACCTTCAAAAACGGCGCTATACAAATCATCCAAATATTATTGATAAATGAACTCATGAAGCGTAAAACGAATTTAAGAAGTTACACGAATGAGTAGGTACTACAGTTCATTGATATGTGATATAATAATAAAACGCAGGCTGTTGCTTTCGAACTTGGCAATGACCGTAGCCGTATATTATATAGCCAGCCTCTATTGCTTCTTGTTTTTTAGTTCATTCGAGAACTCGCCGATTGGTAAACTACGACGGACACAGTTCACTTATGTAAGATGTAGGTGATGTTAAACCTTGAGTGGGACCAATACAGAACTGACCTACGGACATTATTACAGGTTTCGTAGGCCGTAAAGGGTTTATATTTCCTATCAGTCGATTAGTATTAATTAGACACACATTTTCCTTCTTGTTGTCCGAGCTGTTGTACTTGTATGCATCGACAATGTTTCTGAAATACTTTAAAATTTCAAATAACATATCTAAGACGGGCATTTACACAACTTTTTTTATCAAAGATAGTAAAGTGCACCGAACATTAGATACAGCAAGACACCGTTTACATCCTTACCAATTACAGACATGCTTCTCATTAGTAGAAATATTTAATAGAAAATAGCAATGCTAAAAAGATAATATTATCCACGTAGCCGTGTAAAAATGCGGGTTTACCAAATATGTCAATATTGAAATGCCGGCTTCGATATTATATCAGATCGTCGTAATGATGATCCTGTTGACCTGCGATACATTTAGCTTTTTTTATCGAAGGCAGGTAGGTAGTTAGCTATAGTTCGGGTAGTTCGGCAGAGGGGCCGAGCCTGGGAGCGGCGTAACGCACGCCGCCTGCCAAAGGAAGCGCCCCGCTAAGGACACGATCGATTACCTAACCGCCGCTACCTGCTGCCGGCCGCCCGCTGCCCGGCGGAGGCTGTTACACAACGTGGCCGAAGATTGGTCGCGTTCACCGGGGCAAGAACGCGGCCGTTGCGAAATGAGGCTGAATAAGGCCCGCGAGAGAGCTGCCGAGGACGAAGGCAACCGCGGAGGTAAACACACCACCGAGGAACTTATCCTCACATTTACCCACTTTACATTTCTCACGTTTCGGTAGCGCCACACGGTCATTTCTAAGAACCTGGACTGCCAAAATACTAGTGAATTATTTAAACTGGCATGGTCATTCAGAATCAAATGTTGCTGGAAATGGTTTAAGCGGTGTTTTGTAACCAGATCTGAATAATCAGCATCTTCACAATCTCCCCAATGCCATAAGGATGCCTCGTGTTAATAATGTAAAAGCGTATATCCCAAACAACTTGAAAATAATCATCATTATCTAAAATCGAACATAAATAAATAAGAAACTAGATTTTTTTAAAACGAATGGGAATATTGTGAAATTAATTTTGGCAAAAGGAAGCAATGGTCAACGATAAAGAATTCGTGTTGATCATAAAAAAAAACTAAATAGCTTAGTTAGTGTAGTAGTTAGTTACTGTAGTTTAAAGTTTTGTAATTCAAATCGATCAACTTAGCAATAAACAATAATGCGTCGACGCTCCTCGCCGCACGAGGCACGAGCAGTGCAGAATGCAGAATGCAGGGATGAGCGACAGACAGTGCAAGACCAAGCAAATTCTTCGCCGTTCGTTGAATCCGAGAAAACTGCGTGGAGCTTAGTAAAATATCAGTGATGCGGGAAGTGTTTATTTTCAAACTCACTAATATGTGTTTAAGTGGTTCAATGCGTTTAGGCATTTATAATGCCACAGTCGCAAAATCTTCGATTCCAATTGGAAGAAAGTATGATATTTAAATTACAGCGAACAAAACAAGTAAACATACCAATAAATTGACAAAATTCATCTCATAAAAAATACATATACGAGGCCTGTTCAAAAGAAAAGGTGAATTTTTTTATTCGATTATCGTTTTTTTTTGTTATGTTGGTACACATATGTTTATGATACATTCCTTTGATCCATTTTTTTAAAGTAAAAAATCGAAGAACACACAAAAACGTGACTAACCTTTCCAGTTGTCAAAAGCAAACCACTAATCCGAAATGGCTGATAATGCTAACATATGATAAACATATGTGTACCAACATAACAACAACAAAAAATCGATAATCGAATATACACGCCCGCGAAAATTCAAAATTCACCTTTTCTTTTGAACAGGCCATGTATATATTTTAATATCCAACCGCATACTTTGTATTTTTTGTTCAGTTTAATGTTGTACCCTGATGATGCTTAGGCTAAGCGAAACCGGTCGGTCATAAAAAATAGAATTAAAATCTGTGGTCTTATACAGAGTTATTATTTAATTTTCATTAAATAATAAATTATACTACGTATTTGATTGAATACTGCCAAGCCATGTATTTTCTTAAAAGAAATAGTTTTTTTCAATATAATAACTTTATACGGTAGACTACTACGTCATCTTTTGGGAGGCTGTGTGGGGGGTTTACTCTGAGGAAAGGAAGGAGTGAACCTGGTTGTTGAACGAGTCGCAGAAGCGACCTCATGTGTCGAATGTCAACCGTGTACAAATATTTGGTTTCCCGGCTATGCACCGGTGCCGAAGGGACCAATGACGTCCCTAGGAGCATCTTCCATCGAAATATTGGTGGAACGAACAAAATATCACATTGTAGATATACTTTGTATGGCAATATTTGTATATTGAACTTGGGTATTAAGAGTAGGACAACAAACTCGGGGAATTAACTTTTGAATCGGCAAACACGTTTAGGTACTTATAAGCCCGAAGAGTCCGGAACGAGCCCTAATGACAGAGAACGCCAAGCTGATATTTTTAAAATTCATAAGTTTTTGTTAACTTTATGGGTACATTTAAAAAAAAAAATTGCAATCGGGGTGTTATCACTTTTAACACCTACAAACGTAGTACGCACGTTTCTACTGTTTCTATAGGGTCTAAACTAACCATCACGTCATTTACCCGTAGTGGTAGGCAAAGAGGATGGACCGCCACACAACGCTGCCTTGGCATATACTCCTAGCTTCATTCACATTCAAACATCATCTCATATATTATATTCTGTTATTCTGACTTCTGTTATTCTAACTTCTTCTACCATTCACTTTCGCGTGATATATTCTTATTACACTCCTTTCTTCGATCATCCGCTCTACAAGCCCAAACCATCTAAGCGTTCCTTTCTTAATATTATTCATTACGCTTGCATTATTTAGGGATATCCACATTTTTGACACGGTCATACATAGTTTTAACCTTAGAGTATACAAGAGGTAGCCCAAGCCAAGGCAGTGAAGTCAGTTTTGGACTTGTTTTTGATGATTTTAACATGACTCGGCGCAAATGGGCGTGGCTAAGACTAAGGCTACGGTATTTATACATCCATTCATATCACATATCGACATAATGTTTTTGTGTATTCGTATAGCCACTTTTTCACAATATTTTTATCAACAAAAATATAGCATCTAACCTAAAAAACCGTTTAGTTGTGTCAAGTTTAGTGGCAAAATAAAAAATGTGGGCGGAGTCCCGCCGTTAACCAGCGAAAATAGCCAGCTTAAGATCATTACGACAGTATATAGAAGCGGTCCAAGAAATTTGTTGTCTCTTTCTCTCTCATGGTGTACGATGTAAAAACTCGGAAAAAGTGATTTATTACAATTTCGGATGGGTTGGGTAAAACAAATTAGCTATCCCTCCATATATTGTTACATCAAGGTTTTAACCTTACCTCTGCCAGTTACAAACCTCGCTGCCATACAATAGGGTTGGTATAAGCACTCCATTGTAGACTGCTAGCTTCGTTTCTTTGGGCATGTTTTATTTGCGTCAACAGTCCTCCGTGGATTTTCCTGCATTCACCCTTCTTTCAATATCCTTGTCAGCCTTTCTACCGCTCTTAGACATACTAACTCATCCACTCCTTCGAAGTATTCATCATTCACAACTATATTGCACGCTGTTTTCGTATTCCCTCTTCCAAACACCATTCATACTCCATTTATCCTAGACACGAGAAATTGTTATTTTTTTAATCTTATGACAATTATGAAAGACTATTTTATAATAATATGTGAGTAAATTACGTACTTACCAACATGTTATTATTGGTGTCTGCGTTGTGAGTATTTGACTCATTTTGGCATAAAAAAGATCCCGGATAAACGTCCTATTTGTATTTGATTGAAAACCAACTCTCCTTGGAATGTACCGGTAAGTACTAATTATAATTAGAGCTTCAAATTATTCCTCGTTTCAGATGAACTATGGTTTATTATCTATAATTATTTTTTGGTATTAATATTTTTGTTGATTAAAAATACTAAATTTAAGAAAAAACAACTACATATTAAATATGTTATATACATTACAATACCCCAGGAATTAATAAACTAGTATTATTTTTAAGTGCTTATTAACAATATAGTTATAAAATTTTATTAGTTTTGAAGCGGACTATTCGAGAAAAAGCAGCGTGACATTAAATGCTTTATATTTAAATTATGCTAATAAGCGTTAGATGTTGGATACTTAATACAAAAGAAACGGCTATCACCAATTAAGTGATAAAGCATTAACTGCCCGCTTAAATTTAACGGGTTTGATAAAAATATGAAAAGTTCTATCACGTTCTTAAAAAAGCCAATAGAATACTCGTTTTCTACAACAACGATAGAATATCGTTGTTGTTTTTGAATGCATATATATTTTTTCTATTGATTAAAAAATGTTATGAAAATATTTAATAACGGATTAACCAAATGGCATTCTGTAGATTGTGTGAAAATAAATTTATTGATAACTGGAAAATGAGTGTTTATTTAAACGTGGGTAAATTAGAAACTAAAAACAGAATATATTCGTTTAACTTTCACGAATGTATAGAATTTATAGTTTATGAAAATATTTTTAAAGAGAGGAAAAACATTATTGTGAAATGTATTCAAATGCGTTTATTTTTTTTTTAAATATGTGTAATTTGGAAACATTTTAAATAAATGAATAATTGATTACTAAACAACTTAATTTCGTTCACTTTTTAAGTTATGTTTTTTTGTTGTTGTCAACTAGTTCGTCACATGTTTATGACATCTACAGTACAGTATAGGAAAATTGAATTTAAAATTAAAAAATAACATTAATATTTGACACAATTACTTTACTTGCCCTTACAAAAAAGAAATCACGAAAAAAAAAATTAAAAGTGAACGAAACTAAGTTAATAATTAAATAAACTCACCTAAATTCGAAAAGCACGTGAGAATGAAACACAGGTAGAGGCGCCAAAACTCACTGAGTGTTAAAAAATATTTCACAAAACTTTCGCGCTTAAAAAAGAAGTCTCTTTTAATTATTTAAATGAAATCGTCGCGATCATAAATAATCAGGATACAAATCGAAAAAAATGTCGAAAGTTAAACAGTGGTAAAGCTCAGTGAAACCCAGAACGCAGGCGTCCTAGGCGAGTCACCCGGTATACTGACAAGCTCTCGGGCCGACATGCTTTATAAAACCACCTGTTCATTCAAAACAAGACCCGGCCAGGGGCAATTGAACTTTGACTCCCGCCGCGGACCCTCGCGTGCTGCGTCGCTCGGCCGCCTCGCGCATCCCGCCCGCTGCGGATATCCGGGAATCGCTCAAATGTTAATATGGGTTAAGACCGAATTTCAAATTTTGCGCGTTCTATGTTTGAAAAGTGAAGATTTATTGGAGCGCAGTCGACGCGCGCCCGACGAGACGGTCGCAGACAGAGTCGGACCGTCGGACGCGGCGCGAGGCGGCCGCGGCGCCGGCGATCCCGAGGCGGGTGCTGCCAAAAGGTGCCAGCGAGCAGAAAGAACAATACCAACGGAGGAGGAGCCTGCGTCGGACTGCGGCGGTACGCGGATCGCCGCCCTTTCGGCGCGGCACCTGCAGGGCGGCGCAGGCAGCGAAGGCGGCGCACGGTCCGGCGACCTGCTGACCGCATTCCTGGAGTTACCTGATCGCTCTCCTTGCCAGCTGGTGACGATTGAAGAGCACTTCTCATCCAACCAACTTTCCGGGTTTCCGTATGACGGGCGGGCAGTGGGCGCACGGAATCCTTTCGTCGCGGCAAAACTTTAATAGCTTCCCCAAAAAACGGTCAATCTCAAGTAAATCAATGTTTTTTTTTTCCAAAGAAAACGCGTGATATTATCGTAATGTAAAGACGGATACACCGCAAGTACAGGCACGCAATAATAATGTCTTGTATAAATGGTTTTACAGTGAATAAGAGTCATTATTAAAAGGACTAAAAGGATTCTTACCGACAAGAATAAATAATGTATTTTATTTACATTACACAATAATAAATAGAAACTTTTGTAATAGTTTCACGAATTTAATCTGCAAAATACCTACACACACGTGCACCTCTACCACTGCACGGGTATGAAATATTATTATCATTAAAACACAGAGAACTTTTTTTAATAATCAGATATCACACCACTTTTTCGTGTACACACCACGAGATCAGCAAAAACGTACCTCACTATCAGGACAGGTTTTACCTTATTCACGGTTAAGTGAAAGCAACTCGCTACTCGTTACTCGGTACTCGCTATGCCGATGTTAAAAAAATGTTAACTTTTGCCGTCTGTGCTTTATATCACCACTGGGATTCGGGGTTTGGCACAGAAAAAAATGTCTGAATAAGGTTCCTGGTCGTGACTAACAAAACGAGCCCATATTTCAACGCCTTTCCCAACTATCAATTTACCTTTGCTGTGCGATTCACAAACGTCGGCAGTCAGCGAGCGACGGCAATAGAACCACCGCGTATAAAAGTAGTATTAAAACTATTATTTAAACTAGGGATTCTCCGAGACTTTTACAAAATAACATATATACAGAGTGTCTCAAAGGTCTACGTTAATTACTGGAGGGCTGATGGGTCAACTTATGACGGACCAAAATAACAATATATAACTTTAGTATAAAACCGTTAGTTTTCGAGATTTCGTGACTTTCACGAATTTTGTAAAAATCGACACCTTAGATCCGTTCTCCGAGTGTCGCAGCTACAAAATTCCATATTCTAAAACTCTATTTTTTAATACGAAACCCTGAATAGCCTTTCTATTGATCACAAAATAAAACAAAAAAATGATATTCTGGTTCGTCATTAGTCGACCTACCAGCTCGCCAATGGATAACGTAGACTTCTGGGACATCCTGTATATATTTATTTATTTTAATTTAATTCATGGACAATGGGTCAATCATTCAAACAGTTCAGATTTTTTTAATTGACGGACGGTCGAAGGTACTGTAGCGAATGTTGAGCCAAAAATAGTAATCACACGGGTGCATTGCTAGCGTACAGCATGTTTCAAACTTATTTATCGACTTTTAGAAAACGAAATTAGAACAAAATTATTAAAAAAATTAAATAGGGTAAAACTTTCAATCGTTTCAGTTTTTAAAAAACTAATTAATAAAAATAACACATTGTAAAAACTTTTAGAATATTCAAAATACAAATACACACACGTACACTTGTCCCTATTTCGTTGATAACAATAAGTAGGTGTATTCAAGAAAAAATGTTGTTTCTCAGTTACTTTTCTCAAAGACATCACTGTGTGTACCTGTATATATATATGCAACGATTCACACAATCCTAAGTATGTGTTGTTCGCATCAACTTTTTTCGCGACCTATACCGGTACATAATATTAGTACATCTGTGATAAAAATAATCTGATAAAGCAATATTATTGTTTAAATTTAAAAAAAATTATATCGTAAACAATACACGTTACCTGCAAACTTGTGTTTGAAATTTTACAATGTGTTATTAGTTAGAATCTCGGTACAATGTTCTCGAATAACACAATGTTTTTTTAAATTTTTTTAAAATATATATTTGTATCGTTGGTTTTATAGAAACCTGATCCTTCTCTAATTTATAGTATTCGGTCTGTTAGTAACACTGTTATTACCCAGCATTCCATAAATTAACCAAATAATATATTAACAAGGTCCTCTCAGCTTCCTTAAAACACGTCTACATAATACATTTATCTAAATTTAAAGATATGTATATCAATATTAATTAAACACGCAAAATACTAATCAAACCATACAATCATAAACCGTATAATTATAGACAGTATTTGGTAAGTACGAAACAGGTCATTTCTAACTGGCATGCTAATATAAAATTAAAGGAAAACATTTACTGTAGCCATAACACGTTTACATATTTTTTTCTGCCGGAAAGAGTTACTGTATCACGGTGAAGAACTCGGCTGTGAAGTTTACACAAACACAACTTATTTGAAAACACTTGTTGATAAATATTTGTCGAGTCCCACGGCACGAAGCTATTGCAGCCTTTCAGCCCCAGCTGGGGATTGCTGGAGACCAGAAGGGGGGATTTATTCAAACACAACGTCTCATTACAAACATATTTTTTAATTTTATTTTATCAAATTCAAGGGGTCCCCCAAATAACGTTCTAACCATCAAATCGGTCAAAGTTAAGTTGGTGAAATTACGTTCTAACAGTGCCCACGGAAAGCTTGAATAGGAAAAAAAAATCTAGAAGAAAGTTGCAGAATAAAGTTCAGTTCTAGATTTTTTTTTTTAGTTTTAATTGTCCGTGGGCACTGATGGTTAGAACGTTATTCGGAGGGACCCCTTCAATGTTTTATGTAGAAAATCACCATGTTGAATTGATGTAATTTTTTTTTGCATTCGGATTTTTTTCCCATAACAAATAAATAATTTTTGTATTTTTAATTTTTTTGCATTTCGCCGGCTCGTCGAGTTGTCAATAGCGGTGAAATAAATTACATTGATTCCCATACATTTACATTATTCATTCGACTTAAATATACGTGAGGGTGAAAGCGAATAAAAATAAGAAAAATACCACATCATTTGAGGTGTGAGAGAAATGAGCGTAAGAACTTATTTTATATATTCTCCAGACAAAATATCACCATGCAGGTAATCTAGCATAGAAACTCGTTGGACTAAGATATTGGCCCAATCTTAACGCTGCTAGGATGGACTCCCCCTTGTGATGGCCTTCTGTAGACATGAGAGCTAATATCCTCTATTAACAATTTTTATATTTATCATTTTATTTTTATCTTACGAACTTATGTTTTTTTCCTTTATTGTGTATATATATGTATTACAACTTTTATTATATTTAATGTATTATTAGCAATTATGGAATGTATTGCATTGCACTACTCCAGGATACCTTCTGGAATAAAACTTGTATTTTTATTAGTATCAATTGCTTTACTTTGAGAAGTTCTTGAGCATAGAGGATAAAGGCAGAAAGTATTTATAAAAATAATGATAAATAAACCTTCCTTTAATATCAGTGTGTCCTCTGAAAATAGTCAATAGTGCGACCAATGATTGGAAATAAAATATAATTATCGGATTAGCTAGAATAAACAACAAATTAAAAGAATACAGTATATTTACATACGTAACTTGAGCAATGGCACAAGATCTGCCAGTTTAAGAGGTTTTATCTTCCTCTTATTGAATTTTATGTCTGCCATGCCAAAAGTCGATGTTTAATGATGAAGGCGGCATTGGACTTGGCGATTAAAAGATGTAATGGTCAGGCGGTTGAATGGCTTATTTCACAATGGACCACGAGTAGGAAGGTTAATCGGAACTAACAACACATAAACCAGACGAGATAAACCTCGATCCTGGCCAATCACACGCCAATTCGCGATGTTTCGACATTTTATGAGATTCAGCACATGCCGAGAACAATATTATTATACGAATAATAATTTCATTCAAGATTACCCTACTCAGCCTACGATCACTCTCAATGTCACTAGGTATAATTCCATAATGCATGTATCATCCGTTAACTTCGTAGGCCTATGGACTAGACGAGTATCTGTCCCATTGCGAAGAGGATAATAAGAGAATAATCAATATGAATTCACTTTTACCAATTTTTTAAATTTTGTAACTATGTACATTAGCTTTTGCGTAAAAGGAAAATAAATAAATCTCGGTGGAGTGTTCCTTATTCGGGTTTTCCAAGATTTTCGCGAACAAAATGTTTGAACTGCAAAGGATGTAAGCACACAGATGTTCAATTGGTTTTTACGTCTATAATAACTGCTAGACAAAGTCCAAGAATCCATTATATTTCAAATGGGTGAGTTAGCTTTCTGGGGATGGCTGTTGACATTTGGGTGACGTGATTCTGCGCAAAGTCAATACTGCTTATTGACGACGAACATCCGATGACGATTTATATGAGCTTATTGTGTATATAACTTATTATCTGTTCGAGTTGTTCACTCATATAGTGGAGATGTAGGTTTTTTTCGATCACGTTCAGAGCCACGGCGGATCTCGTGTCCATCTGTCTACCTGTTGCGTTACAGGTGGCCCCTGAATACTGAAATAAAAAACCGAAAATTTCCTGATCTTTCGGTGCAGTTTTTTTACAAAATTTTCTTCATAACCCTAACAAGTTTTATTAGTCACTTAAAAAATACCCTTCGGGGATAAAAAAATATTACAAAAAATTGGCGTAATTTTTTTTTAACGATAAAATAACAAATTTCGCATACAATATCAAACTATTAAAGATGCAGCGTATATATTCAAGGAAATACAATTATTATACGATATGATGTACATGCACTTATAATGTACTATACGAACAACTCTAACCTACACAATCTTATAGATCACAACTACACGACACGATTAAGAATTCAACCAAGGGTTATATAATACCAGAAATGAATACTTCCTTTGGACAACGATTCTATGGTATATCTTCGTACCCCCAAGGCATATAATGGATTCAATCAGCAACGGACAAATCAAAATACAAATACACCCAAAAAAAAAAACAAATTACAATATGGCTAATAGAAATAGTACGCAAATAATCGGAAATCTTCCTCAATAAAATCATTGTTTGACTGAAAAAAATCAACGGTTGCTTAACTCAATCAGTAAATGATGTGAACCAATGGCTGTGGTACCTGGTCCTGGAGGAAGTGTTGTCCTTTACACCATCGCTATTCCATCACCGCACCAATCGGATTCTGCTGTCGTGTGTGTCCGCTGTGGTCCATCATCACATCCCGGACCGAGTAGACAATGGTTTTTTGTTGTTTTCGATCTTGTTATTGAACAATACTATGTTTCTTATGATACTTTTTGTATATAGAATGCAGACCACCACAATACAGACATACCGTTTGACAAGTCGTAATATGTTTTATTATTTAATCTGTCTCCTATTATATAATTTTGTAAAATATTAAATTAAATAAAAAAAATATAACACTTAATTTTAACCTTATATATATATATATATATATATATATATATATATATATACACTATAGTATTTTTTTTCTGTCCTTTGCAAAAGAGCTTACTGTGACACATAGCACGATGCGATTTATTGTTTTAATTGATATTTTCACACCGTTTGAACAAATAGAGATCAAACGTTGATCACCTGGCATGAATAATAGATAAGAGGTAACCAGGTGTGTAATTTTTCAATAAGACAAAGAGTTCTTAATACTGCATAATGCAAGATAAGTACATGCAACAAGAAGTAACTACATAAAACTTGAGCTCTGGATAGGTGACAATTTAAATGATTTATTCATCGTTATGTGGGGAGGTTAGGACGATTCCATAAAGTATAATGCATACAAATTTGCACAGCCTTTTTTGTCTAAAATTTTTAGGTCAACCCAAATATCTTTAGCTCGAAACGTTATTTTCATCATGAGCTATGGCATTTTGAAATATCCATTCAACTGTCAAAAATAGCATAAAAAGCTTTTCGATATTTTTAAAACTATTAAACAAGAAAAAAGATAGACAAAATAAATCATATCGAGACTCGCATTGACTGATTTTCCAGCAATGGTGATGGCGAGGAATCTAATTCTCGAGCGAAGCCGGGCAGCAAAAATAGTACTTAATAATAATTATTGCAGGTATAAGAGACATTAGCTGTGAGTACCAACGATGCCATCGATACGGCCTGATGCAAGTCAAGACAGGTGTCCGGTGGCAGTGCAAAGGCTGATTGCTGATTGCTACTCACCGCTCAATATCGGTATTACTCAAGTAACACGAATGCAATTAAAACGATGATTACCCGTAACAAACATTGCACTTGCATAGCCTTACTAAATCAATTCTAAAGAGCTTGAGACATCTCGAAAAAGAAGCACGTGTAAATGTGTGGATTGTCAAGAGCGTATCCTTTACGCTCTCGGCGAGACTACCCGAGAGGGCGCGAGAGTGTATTATGGTGCTGCCGCTGAGAGCTCCGTGGTAACTCAATTTTTCTTGTTACATCTGGTGGTTTATGAGAAAGTTATCAGCGGTACGTCATTAGTAGTCGCATTCGCATCGAATCGAAATATTGCTTGACATGACTTAAACCGTGTTTAGCGACCAGATCTGAATAGCCAAGTACGAACTTCACAACCATCCTCTTCTCCATCTGCTTCCCACTTCATTCATCCTCACAACATACCTCGATTGGGGATGTCATAATCACACTGACCCGGGCTGTTGGGACTTTTACGTGCTATTATTCACATACAAAAAATCGCATCGGCGCTCGATCCCGCCTCCCGTTTTTTGTGCCTTAGTCAGAGGCCGCGAGAAGAACCATCACTGTGGAGGGGCTGTTGGTGTGGAGCAGGTACTGACAGAGGGGGAACGCAGCTAATACACAACTAATGATAATTTTAGCAACAACTGCGCGATACTAGAGTGAAGAAGTAGCCCTGAAGCTCCCTCGTCTCGATAAAAGCCTCGCTGAATGTCTAGCAAGACGTCTCGCTGATAATGAAAACAGGCAATGAGAGTACCTATGAGATGTCGAGGAAATATAGTCACGGGTAAAAGCGTGGCGTGGGTTGCCATAGGCAGCGTGCTAATATATCTTCTTCGTTTTGCGCAGTTTCCACAAAGAAGCAGGGGATAAAAGACCCTGAGAAGGAAGTAACATGATTCACCACTTGTTTGTTTCTGGCTCGGGGCTCCTTTCTGCTGGCATGTCGCCTAATCGATAGGTCGTCAGAGAAAATACGCCACATAGATGGATGCCGATTACAGAAGACAAAAGAAACATACAACTAACACAGTAATAGTTGTCGCGTTTTGGTACAAGTTGGCGCAGCCTCATTTAACTTAACGGGAGAGCGAAATTCTTTGAAAGGTTTGTTCACACGAATCGCTTTTGAACATTGTATCCGTGAAACCCCAAATGATCACCACTTAATTACTAATGTCTAGTTCACACGAAGACAGGACAATACTGTCGGACCTATCTATTAACGCCCTGATGGGCTTTTAGATAATAAATTAACATGAGTAAGTGCGTGTGTGCAGAAAATAATACAGTTTTTGAAAAGATATACATGAAATAATACAGTAGAAGTAAAAATTTATGAAAAATGAATATAAAACAAAAGTTAAATAATAGTTCCCATACATTGGTGACAAATAAATATTTAATTTTAATGGCAAATTTCACACTAACTTGCAAAAAATTTGGCAAGTTAGTGTGAAAGATGTCAATATTTGAGGTGTATTCGTTCCCGAGTGTATGTAGGCGAGACATGGGTGCATGCATGTGGTAATTGGTGTGGAAGTCATTGTTGCAGAATAATGTGTTTTGCCAAGTTGCTCGCTGAGGTACTCTGAAGTTGATAGGGTGCAGGAGTTTACAACAGTCGAATTCGGAGTGAATTATCTTGAACAAAAATTATCCTAGCGTTAACAGAAGTTTGGAGGACGGGACTATGGACCAAGACATTGTCCTAGAGATAGTCGGACAGGCTATCTCCGCAGGACAATGGCAAACCCCCACCACCGCGTGCAGCCGCATTGTCCGCATATGAACGATGGGTCATCGTGTGTCCATTTTCGCATTGTCCCACTGTCTTGTCCTGCGCGGTCGACACTGCTCACGGAGCTGGGTCAGAACAGTATTTTCCTGTCTTCTATATTGTCCTCATGTGAACCCTGCATAAGGCTGATTTTTTTTTTTGAATAATGTTAATAAACACGAAGGAAAAAAAAGACAAATATACGCTTGTGCTATGACGCTACAAAGTTGAAAGTAGGTTTTATTAGATGCGAGCCGGTAAGTAAAGTGAATTCTCGCAATTCTGATGTGTTAGTTAAATCACTTCAGTACATAGGTTAATACATCCCTAGGTTAATAATAAAAAGGAAACCCATAGACCATGAAAAATAAAGATTTTTTTTTAAACGTTCGGCGCCTACAATTCTGCTGTACAAAATATGTAATCAAATTTTGCTTCAACGTCTTCTGAACCTTCCGCACAATAGTAAGTAACTAACATACCTGACTATTTACAAGGAAGATGAGAACAAAAAGCTGGCCGGTGGATCACTTTAATCCCGGATAGTGCATCTTCACTCAGAAAAGCTATTGTTCGATGGTTTTGAGATTTACAATGTTGTTGGGGGTAAAAGATTTAACCGATTGCTTTTTCTGCTTACCTGGTCCCTGGCAAAATAATATAAATAGTATTGTGCGCAGACTTTGCACCGAATTTATAATAGGCTCAACAACGTCCCAGAACATATTTTTATGAGGTTCAGAGGGAAATCATTTCCCACAGAGCCGATGTCATCTTTGGGGATGCCGTGTGGAAGATTTTTTAGGGAAAGGAGGGAGAAAACCTTGAAGAGACCCGTGTCGTAAGAGGAAGAAAACTATACGGAGAAACTAAATAGGATATTTCGCCTCACAATTTCACATTTCAGAATATTGCGCGAAGTTCTGAAGACACCCAAAGATGAGTAAGGTAAAAATATAATTATTTTTGTAATAGGTTAACACCACAATAACTGATTCTTACCATGTATTATTAGGGGTTTACTACCATGAATAATCATCAAACAAGATGGTTAGTTGTGAAAACACTTCGCCGGAATCATATTCACGACAGAAGTATGAGACGCCTGGGGAAGACATGGTACGATCAATGAAGTAAATACTCGAGTCGGTTCATGTCAAGAGCCGGCACAACAGAAGAGTATGTATGAATGTGAATAAAGCAAAGAAAGTGTGCCAAGACAGAGTTATGTGGAGGTTCATCCTTTCTGACATGTTAGCTAGTTATAGTTATAACTAGAACTAAATAAAATGAAATATATTGATAGATTTTTCCAAATCATATCTGATGAAACTTCACACCACATAATTAGCAAGGCAGATTACAGCATATTTCATTTCGGAAAATTTGTGTCAATATTTTCTTCATATGTTATTGCTGTTGGGTCAATAAACATACTATAAGGATAATAAATATTGGTTATATTTGTTACTAGGTCGTCATTCTATTTTTTTTGTGAAAAAGTTGAGACTTGTTGTGTAGATTAGTTATGTAGATCGACGTGTTATGTAGGGTAGGTACTGACTGAAAGTATACATTTAGTCGACAGCGACCACACATCATACAACGCAAACATTAACAATTCTACAACTATTATTTACAACTCAGCTTCGTCTGACTTCCGACAAATATTTATCGGTTTTTTTCTTATTGAATATTTAAAAAATATTGAACAATCAATATGACGCCTTTTCTTTTCAAAACTACATAGCGCTTGACGGAAATAACGTTGCTAGCTGAATACAGTTGTAATTTACCAACATTTTTCTTGGGACCGTTCACCTCCCCAGCTCACCATTCGAGAGTTTGTGTTACTTCAGATATCTCACCAGCAGATTTTCTATTTAATAGCTAAAATAGCTGCGATTATTCTGAAACTATAATATATAACTTCCATGAGAGATATCTTATGTTCGGTAGATATAAGTTTTCCAACGTTGAAAGAACTTTCTGTAAAATATGCTTTCCACCGTCTGTATAATAACACATTTTGCATGTTGTATTTTTGGTCTGTGATACACACTAAAATTTGATTTAATCGTCAAGTTGAGATAACAGTTTTGATATAACATATAATTTATTATTATGAATATTATAATATTCTGACTTTTGCATGGCCCGACTCAAGTATTTGATTGACTTGATCGTGCAATGTCTTTTTCGGGCATCTTCTACTTCTTCTTCCATTCACTTTCGCGTTATATATTCTTTTCACACTCCTTTCTTCGTTCATCTGCTCTACATGCAAAAACCATCTAAGCGTCTTTTTCTTAATATTATGCATTACACTTACATCAAGCTTGCATTATTTCCGGATTTCCACATTTTTAACACGGTCATACTTGATCACATATACGCCTCAGGAAACTCATTTCTGTAGCTTGCAGTCCACTTTCCTCCTTCCTCTGCCAGTTGCATGCCAGGGGATCAGGGTTAGTATAAGCACTCAATTGTGGACTGCTAGCTTCGCTTCTTTGGGCATTTTTTAAAATTTTATTATTTATTTGCACTAACAGCGTTCAGTACTCCATTCATGGAGTTTCCTGCATTCACCCTTCTTTCAATATCCTTTTTTCATCAGCCTTTCTAACTCTTGTAAACATACTTCCTAAATACACACGCTCATCCACTTGCTCCAAGTCTTCATGATTCACAACTATATTGCAAGCTGTTCTCGTACTCTGTCTTCAAACATTATGACTTTGGACTTACTTAAATTCATCATTAACTCATTCTGCATACATACCTGTATTCATCCCAGACACAAGAAATCAACACCGTATCATCAACATACAATAGGCAACATACTTTCAGATTGTTCATTTTCGCACCCAAGCCCACACCTTTCAATTCTCGCATACAATTATCCATGTACGGATTGAACAACCACGGTGACATTACACAGCCTTGTTTAACACGTTTTGTGATATCAAACCACTTCGTAAAATCACCGTTCACTCTAACACATGCAACGCTTCTCTCGAACAAGGACGCTATTGCTTGTATAAGATCCGTGTTAACTCCATACATAGATAATACCTTCTTTCGTTTTTCCTATCAACTCAGTAATAATAATATGCCTTTTGCAAATCAACTTAACTAAATCAAATCTTTGGCCCGATAGAGTAAAAGCGTTTCATTCACGAAGAATTAATATTTTTAAATTTATGGTACAAAGTGTTTCTAGAACTCATCGGCTAGTATCACACCTTTCTTTCCTCTCGTGTTGTCCCATTCCCCTTATCCTGGTTTACACTTATTTAATCCTCTGGGTATATTATTTACTTTGCGGTATGTAGTCATTTTCAAAGGTAATTGACACCAGTCGACGTTGTTTCAACAAACTTCTACTTTGTTCGTAGCATGTCACTTCCCGTTAGAGAATGATTGATTTCATTTAGTGTTATTGACTGAGCAAACTGTTTGCGTGTTGTCGTTGGTGCGTAGTTCTCTAATGGCGAAAAGGGATCAAGCATCGTGACAAACTGAAAAGTGGGGGCTGGGTTTCACACGATTTACAAAATTGCATGCTTTATTAAATAAATAATACCTAAAATGTTTTTATTACTTATTGATGTAACCACAGAAGAGATTATAAACCGATGTAAGTGTATTTAACTTCGGGTGAAATGTGATAATTTTTTTTCAATTATCGAAGTTCTTTCTTGACCGGTTAGTAGTGGACAGACGCGTCGGATTCACACCCGGGCGTCGTGGGTTCAATTCCTATGCTAGCTATGTCCTCCATCATTGCAAAAGCAACATCTTCCGCGTATTAGGAGTAGGAGTTTTTCAAATTTTTGTCAGGTTATTCATAACCCAGGAATGCTTGTCTTTCTTTTTAAAAAATTTAAAAATAAATAAATAATTTCATTGGCCGTCTGGGTCCTGGAGTATAGAAATGTAACATGTAAATTGAAGACATCAGGGATTCTCTTTTCAGCGGTCGTCACCTTATTTTCGTTTTGTCTCACTAACTAACTAACCATCACGCCGTTCCTTCGCAGGGGTAGGCAAAGAGGACGGACCACCATACAACTCATACATCATCTCATACACACTCTTCTGTTATTTTGACTCTTCACATGGCCCGATTCAAGTATTTTAATAATAATAATAAAGTTTTATTCCAGAAGGTATGCAGTAGTCGTGCAATGCAATACCTTCCATAATTGATAAAAATACAAAGTAATAGTAATAAAGAAATTTAAACATAAATTAATAAGAAAAAAAAGAAAAAAAAAAAGAAATTGAAATAATACATGTATTTGATTCACTCGATCGTGCTATGTATTCCTCGGGCGTCCCCAACTTCATCTTCCATTCACTTTTGTCAAAAATCACATAAACAAAGGTACACTACGTGGAAGTAAGCGATTCTTAAACGAGACTAGAACATTTGCAGCGCTTTTTATGTCAAGAATTTATAGATTGGCACAACTATTTTCGGCAATTTCCATCATAAGCTATGGAGTTTTAAAATATCTACGTTACCTCTAAAAAATAAGACAAATGCAATATTTTTTGGTACACATTATTCGATTGTAGAGTAAAAATAATGTTTTTTAAAAGAATTGCTAAAAGAGAAAAAAAACCTGAAAGTAGCCGGGGAGCAAAACCAGAATGATGTAAAATTATTTAATTAGAAAAGTTGTGTTAGTATATCTAGACAATAATTGAATACGTTATAAAATACAAATAACTAAATACTGGAACCTTTGCGGGTCGTGGGTAGTTTAAAATTTAATATACCACCACTCATAAATGTGATTTTTTCAAAGAATTCTAAACGTCTTCATCGACGGCATTCAGAGAACTGGCTTGGAGCCAAGGTCAACCAGAGGTTTGTTTGCCTACGTAAAACGAATTATCAAATAATAACTATATCTATTATTTACTCTCTTTGAGATGGCAATCAAAAGAACCAAACTCAATGGACTCTTGATTACGTCAGGTTTAAATGGTGTGTTTATTTGTTAAGCGTTCAAATTACTGAGACATCTCTTGTTCGCCCGCATATATTCTAGCCTGGCTGGTTTGTATCGACAACCGCATTGTATATAATATATACTTATACGAGTACATTATTAATTTACACGGAACATTAGGTAAGTTACTGACGATGTAGAAAGCAATCATTAATTGCGATATCGCCACGTGTTGAATTTGATATTTACGAGAAAAATCAATGAAAAAATGACAATAATATCGTCATGGATTTCATTAAAATAATGACATCCTCGCATATTGATCAAATCGTCGCTTCGACCTCAAAAAGAAGCCGTCACCTAGAATTTTTAGTAAAATCGTAATAATGCCCCGACCTTGACATGAAAAATAGCCAAAAACTAGGCGTTTTTCATATCACCTTCAATTTTACTATACGAAGTTTAAATTATGTTCAACATGCGAGAACTTTAATCAAGATATGATTAACAATAATTATAATGAGGAATTTAAATCTAATTTTTTAAATATTACTAACAATATTAACCGTTTTAATGTCAGTTTTTTTAAGCGCGTTTCTACCGTAAAATATTATTTTCAGGGAGAATTTTTAAAACTCGTAAAGACGGGTCTATGTTGTAGTGCCAGTAGCGACATAGGATTTTGCAACACATGACGTCACTGATTTTTTAATATTTCGGTGATGATGTCAGAGTCGGGTTGGAGTGCTAGAAATCACGTTTTAACTAAATTAACTGTTAAGCTAAATTAATTATACAACAAAACGTTTTATTCAGAAATGGCGTTATTGGTTTTTTTTTTTTAATCAGTGGAATTCCTCATAACAATAATTATTCCACTGTGAATTAAGATAGGGCTGTTAAAATGAAACCATAGGTTAACACTTACATAGGTATTTGAGCGATGTGCTACTATCATTTCCATCCCCTTGGAGTGACAATGGAAAATGACACCTACGTGCAACTGTGTATCTTGAATCGTTGTCGTAATCCGATAATGATGTCGGAAACCAGCAGAGATACAATGGACAATACGCGGTGAATGTTTGATATTTTGTTTTCTCGACCTATTGACATCAGTAAATGAGCCGATTACCCTTTATCCCTCAATATTTATATTATCGGGGTATTTCACCACCCTTGAGTAAACTTTTAAGTAACTACTCATCAAATAACTTCAATCATAGAATTAACATGGCTGTACAGACATTTTCTTAACGGTTAGCATTACTCAGCTGTGGTTAAACAGATACTATAGGCTACTGGACGAGCAGCGCTTATCGATAGTTTACTCAGAGGTGGTGAAAAACCCATATAGTGGTCAAAGATACACTGCTTAATATCATTAATGAAACAATTACAAAAGAAGATAGGTAAATTACATTGACTGTACTGTAGGAGATAACACTCGTTTATTTTTATTACTTTTTTATATAATTGTTATCTTGCCGCCCATAAAACATCATAGAGAAAGGAATCAGGCAAGAAAAATGTATTATGATTCATAGTAAAAAATCATTTAAATTTCAAGGGTATCAGATAAATATACACGAGGAAAAAAGACGAGTTGACCCACATTGTGCCTCAATTATTCATTCATTTTTCATTCTCTAACTATCAACAGTTCGTAAAAAAAAAGCTATTAACTGATAATTACCAGCCCTTCTTTCTTCTGAAATAATATGTTTTTTTTATTATTATGAAAAACTCACTCTTAAAACGTTTTTCGCTTCTCTTGTAAAATTTTGATTAAGACGTTTGCAAACCTTGCACGTTGCTTTAATTAAATTATTAATTCGTTATAAAAATATAGTTGATTACAAAATGCTCCTAAACATAACCTGTCTAACATTTAATCGACTATACTACTATTT
Organism: Drusus annulatus; assembly: GCA_022651775.1. NCBI lineage: Eukaryota > Metazoa > Arthropoda > Insecta > Trichoptera > Limnephilidae > Drusus > Drusus annulatus. The sequence goes on along the minus strand of JAGWCC010000173.1, from coordinate 736,576 downwards.
ATTGTGAAAATGCATTTGAAAGAATGAAGTCTTGGGGAACTCATTGCTTGTTGGCGCTTCATTGATGTAATCTAAATATGACGTTCACTTCGATACAGATTTTTTTTCAGATTACAAAAATATGAACTATTATAGTGGTGAAAATCATCACAGCGCAACGTGCTCGTGTCAAAAGTGCCAACGACGCAACAGCGCTTCACACTTCAATGTACGTTTGATTCGGGGTGGTGACAGTTGTGTGCGTGGACCTCGTGATTTTTTCTTCGGGTTTACTATTTAAAAATATTCCTAAAATACCTTCAAATTATCAACAGGATGAATTTTGGTTTAGAAAAATTACCAGTGCGTAATTTACGGCGATGCGAAGGAAGTGCAGTAAAAATATCCAATTTGATTTGCCTACAGTATAAAAAGGAACTGAATGAAGTTTGTGGGGGTTTCTTTTTTGTTTACTTTTTCCTTTGATTTTCGTTTTCAATAAACTATGGTGTTCTATTTTTAAGTTTTATTCTCATAATTCGAAGCTTGGTAAAAAGAACGTTGAATGAATTTTGAAAATTGGATAACTTCTAACGGTAGTGACATAAAAAAAAATATATATATTATTTGGCACTTTATTATATATAACATATTTGGCACTAAAGGGGTTAAAGATTGTTACAAGCTGTGGTTATGAAGAATCGAAATTCGTATTTTGCCTTAGATGGCTAGGATGGACGAAGGGAGAAAAGGGGTGTCAGGAGAACATTTGGGGCAAAAGATCATAGAAGAAGTCGAAACAAGAAAGCCGTGACACGGTCAAAAGAATAAAATACTTGAGTAGAATCAAGAGTCGGTATTTAAGAAGAGTATTATTAGACAATTAAACGATGGATGAATGCGAATGAAGCAATGAGTGTGTGCCAAGACAAACGTGCGAGGAAATGGCGAGATGATTAATTAGTTTATAATATGTAAACGATGCTTCGAAGACAACTATCATAAGGAATCAAAAACAGAAGAAAGATTTAAAACGTTGCTATATGAAATATAAACGTACAAATTTGAATTTTGCTTGTTCACCTTCAGCATATTTTTAATCGAATCGAACCGTAATACATCGGGCTGATACCAACCGGTTCGATGACGAAGGCCACCAGGACAAGTCGGGAAATATCCCGACATGGAAGGAAATTATATTAACCTTCGAATAACAAAACGAAAAATCGTGAGAAAATGTATTATTTATTAACCTTCGAATATTAACGAATTAATTAATTAAATTGATTTGTTGCAAAACCTGATAGCTCCCTTTCTGATGCGTCGATCATAAAAAAGAGGGAGAGGTTACAACGGAGCTATCAGCGGTGTCACTATAAGTCGGTGAAAGGGGTGACTACATACAACATTATATCGACGCTTTACAGTCAATTATTTCGGAAGTCTAGCTTAACTTTATTATAAAATCCAATGTTTTTTTACGGTCCTATTTTTAATTAATTAGCTAACTAAATGTCTAATCTTTATAGAATTTCAAAAATGTAACCGATAATAGCTGCTCGGGAAGTGTGGTAACGTCATACATAATTCCCCAAAACGCGAACGAGAAATTTTAAGTTAGTCGAGTTTGATCTCTCCGCGGGTAAACGTGTGCGTGTCACTGATAATTCAACAATAAAAACAGTGCTTTTAAGAATCCGTATGATGAAATCTATGAATGCAGGTAATAATTTTAAATATTAAACACGTGTTCAAGTAAGATAAAAAACATTGGAATAATGAATATTCAAAACGTATTTTTTCTTAAACTTTAGATTTTAACGAGACTTTTTTTAAATGTATCCAGCATGATTTCAGTATTTTTTGTAATTCATTGAATATATTGATGTGTCAAATTGCGTTTACTTTGGTTATAAATATGCGCCCCAGCTTAATAACTTTTTTAAATTTTCAGCAGCAAGGCAGAATTTTCAGAAAAGGATTGATATATAACTAATGGCGAAGTTTATATTTCTTCTTTTATTTTTGAATATTTTTATGTTATTGACTAAAACAAACAAATAAAATCGAGCTTTACAAGTTCAGGTCCGTGCGATTTGTTCTAAAATATGTAACATGGAAAATTACTCGAAGATTTGAAAATCGATACAAAGAATGGCTGAAATGTGAAGTAACATTACCCCATGGGTTTTACGAGAATATTCCATCGACCACGTTTAACGAGAATATTCCATCGTTTCACCTACAAGAACTACAATTATAAAAATAAAATAAAAGTGCAGGCTATGTACAAAACACCATGAACGCAGCAAATGGCCCGAAAAGATCAAAGACAAATCAGAAATTTGACGTCACCAAAAATAAATATATGTGGCAAGGAATATGAGATAAAACACAAGTTTCTTTTTACAATGGTGGATGGAAAAATATGTTGCTCTCTATCACATATGACTCGTCACAAAAATGTTGTACTTGTGGTTCTCCTCCCAATCAAATGAATAACGAGAAGGTTTTGCAGAAACATACTGCCGATAAAGAGTTATATTCATTTGGAATATCTCTACTCCATTCGTTGATTCGTTTATATGAATGTCTTATTCACATCTCTTAAAAACTTAACATTAAAAAATGGCAGGCAAGAACAATCGAGGATAAAAATGATGTTGCCATACGAAATAAATACATCCAGAAATGGTTCAGATCCGAAATTCCGAATTTCAAAATCCGTTTACTTTTCCCGGTAGAGTAAAAATATCCTCATTCACTGCACTTCAAGGTTTTGTTTCTCTTTATAATTTAGTTGTATTTTCTCTAATAATTAATACCCAATTTTTATAATGTATTTTTATGTATTGTTTGATTTATTATCATTTATGTTTGTTTGATTACTTTGTATTTGTATATTTGTTGTAACTCATATATTCTTTAATTTCCCTTGTCCCTGAGTGAGTTTTTATAACTCATCGGGATTGTTTTGTATGTTAGCAAAATAATAATAAAAATAAAAAATGGACTATTAATATATATTCCGAAACAAGGAACTGGTAATACAAATGACGGAAACACAGCCAGACGTTTTTTTTTCGAAATACTGCGCTGACTGCCGACATTACGACAATAAATATAGAATTAATTCACCATTTCCGTGTTATTTTACAGGCTCTGTCAAGTGAATTTGAAATCGATGCAGAGAAATTCTGATATAGTGCCAGAGAAACAAAAGACCTGTACTTAAAAGATTAATCGTGGTATCACATGCCCGCCAGTGTGCACAACATTTTGTATCACACGAAAGAAATAATTCAAACATGCATTTGCCACTAGGGCAACTCTCGGAAGAAGCTCAAGAAGCCTGCAATAAGGAATAGATAAGGAATAGAAAGCACTTCAGCAGAAAAACATCAAGAGCAAATGCAAATAGAGAAGTACTGAATAGGTGTATAATATCATCGGATCCAGTAATGTCTAGCAAACAATCATCTCGTCCGAGAAAGAATAATTCAATCCCACCCAACACTTTAAATTTGTTCAAATGTCCAGAACCAACTTTTCAGCTCAACCCGATGATAAATAATACTAGTTTTGATTGTGATTCAAAATACTGAATTCATAATACCATTTTTACATGTTTTTCCAAGTAAATTATTGAGAATCTTTTTTCCGTTTTTTTTTCCAAATAAATATGTTATCATACTTGCCATAAGTATTGAAAAGGACAAAGACAAGTCGAATGACACCATAATATTTATTTTACAATTATTGTCATGCAATAATTAATTATGCTCTCCCAAAAACATACAAAAATAATAAAGTTGAGCTTGAAACTCGAAATTACTCACTGTGTGGTGGAAATGGCTTTAGCACCACGTTGGTCAAAAATGAGTTAAATATGCAGTTATAGTCAGTTTTTTTTCTGCATAGAACGCTCTGACTCTCATTTGATTCTGGTGGCGCTTCAGCCATCTAAAATATATGCACCATTTGGTAGAAGGCTTGACTCAAGCGACACGAGTTTGGAACTGTTTTTAGCTTTTTGTCGCCTTAGGTAACTCAGTGTGAGCACTGAGTTACCTCGGTAAACTTTTTTTTCGACGCAAAACGTCGATATCAATAATTCTTCAACAATAAAAAAGATTTATAAAAAAAAACTTGAGCGAAGCTAATAACTACTACCGTTTAATGAATATAAAAAATCAAATATATACGTAGGTTAAGGGGATAGGAGAAACGAGGTATTCTTATTTGTAGGCATTATTGATTTTCCTAGGATATATTTTTACCGTTAGTTAACAAAGGCATTATAACGAAATCACGACCAAGAGTTTTTCCAATAGTTTATTTAATGATAATAATTGACTGTTGGGAATTACCAAATAGTATAAACGTATAAAGAAGTTATTGAGTGCACGAGCTTACTGGGTGAAAGTCCGCCAATAACGATAAGACTTTATATATATTACAGGATAACTACGAGTATTTATTACAAAAGCAGATGATTATTATGAAGAGCATGTATTGTGGTAGCTATATTGCAAATGAGTGGGTGGGCTATTTTACATTTTTTACCATAAAATAATTTTCCACATAGATATCAATTTTTGATACGATATATTTCAATTATGATATATTTTCGCGTATTCCCGATTTTTTATGGAAAATGGAAGCTATACTGAAAACCCGCCATAAAAATAAGACGTATTTCAGGGTTTCAAGCAGGCCGATTGTTTATTACTCTACTACTGTGTATAAATACTTGATCAAGCTTCGCTCCACGTTCCATGTAAAAATATGTTCTTTTATATAAATTTATGAACGGTTTATTACGCCCAGATAGGGGACGGTTCAGAGATCAAATCTCGGGCAGGACAATACCCTATTTTGTAGTGTGTTTTTCGAATAGATGTCATATGATATTTTTTTAATTAATCGCTCGTCTTATGTTATTTAAGTACCTACATTAATTTGCTTCAAATGCTTTCATTATGATTTTATTGATTATGATCTTTGGTTTGTTTGTTCATTAATTGATTTCTGCGGAACTCCATTCATTAGCAGAACAAGTACCTATATTCAAGATGTCTGGAAAACTTTTTGCAGTCATTTGTCACTTCTTTCATTAAACACATCAACATAATTATTAATTATGCCATCTCAAAAATGTACGTCAGAAAATAGCGTATTATGTTCTTCCTATTAGTTATTTTTGACAGACCGTCGAATGCATATGCAAAATTCAAAAGTCATGCGGATATGTTGTATTCTCACACTTTGCACTAAAGAAATTCGAATTCCGACATGATTCAAAAACGGTTTCTAGACAATGGCAGCTTCAAAAAGGTTTTTTTCCAAGTTTGTAGTTGTTGTCATTAGCCAGAAAAAGATTTTGAACAGGACAGACAGTAATGGCTTACGGATTTAGATAATTCTGTGACAAAAACTCGTTAGTGTGTTTCATAGAATCGTATTAGAAGTCAACCGTTCGTGTTTCGAGAATCCTGAATCCATCTCTCCCGACGATGTCAAGGCTGACCTTATCAGCAAATTTCCTGTTCTTAACGTCAGCAGGATGAAGACAGGTTGAGAAAGGAAGCCGATTCCTCTGGTTCTCGTAACTAAAAATGAGGCCGGGACTCGGAACTCATTTCAGTCACCTCGGGTCAAAGTAGAAAACCTTAGAAACACAACACGACAGGGGCAGTGTTACTGTAGAATCAAGGACACTCGGCAAACTGCTGCCACGCCAAGGAACGGAGGAAGAATAGTCTAGGTAAATTAGAGATGGTCGATATCAGAATTGGGTGTACCAGCGGTTTCAGTTATCGGTGACCGCCGAGAAACCAATTATTTATCCAGTTCTTTTTGGAACCAGTTCCTGATGCCAGAAAAGTTCCTCCAAGATTTTTTTTATTAAGAAAAAAAAAACTTTCATGGGGGAGAGGGGGGTTGCTAGAGAAATTCTTAAAACGAAAAGAACTGGAACCGATTCCTTTTGCCAAAAACGAAAAGAACTGCAACTGTGGAACCGGTTCCTCGTCAAAAGGATCTTTCCGCCAAAAACCTATTGTGCCCAACCCAAAGGAACGGACAAACGATATCGATTTTATTTGCGAAAAAATGGAACCGGTGTCAAAAAATATCGACGGTTCCAGTGACAGGCTTGGAACCGGTTCCTTTTAATCGGGACAGGATTATCGACCATCTCTTCAGCTCTTAGACAACCCAAAACTACCATTTCTCCCTCATGGAGTAGTATACTCTTTCAAATTACTTCTTTAAAATTACACTAAAATTACCGTTGTTGTGTATAGGTTAAGTGAATAAACTCTAAATAATTTTAAAGTGACTAACGTAATTTCGATTTTAAGAAAATATTTGAATCTTCAAATATCAGTTCTTAAGCCCGAGAATGGTCGTCACACGATGACGTCGATGACTTTTTTTTTTTTTGTCAATTCAATACAATCATCAGTTCTTCTTTTTGCCTGCGCATATAACCTGTTAGAAATGTCGTGGCGCTTTTGCAGCTGCCGTGTTTTAGTCTTGTTATTTTTCGCCAAATAAGTAGGATATTTCACAAATCACTCAAAAAAAAAAAAAAAAAATAATAATAATAATAATAATTAAAAAAATAATAATAAAAATAAAATAAAATAAAAAATAAAATAAATAAATAAATAAATAAAATAAAAAATAAATTAATTCATTAATAAATAATAATTAAAATAAAAATCATTTAAAAATTGTGTCTATCTGAATACCGAACAAGAGTCTCAACTGCGTCCAACTTTCTAGAGCCAGTGGGACCCATGGCATCCCCAATTAAGTTTCAGCTCAGCAAGTTTCTACAACACCACTTGCGGGGTTCCGGCCAGCCCCCAGTGGGTGTGCGTCTCCGCCCTCACCTGGCTGTCCTCCGGCGGCTCCTTCATCGGCCTCTGCAGCCTCAAGGATCTCCTGGTCTGCGTCTCGTCGCCTCCCCGGCTCAAGCCCAGGGCGACAGGGCAATGGGTACGAGGAAGAGCGTGGGACAGGGTTTGAAGCAGTCGAGAAGAAAATGGCGGATTGGTGAACTCCGCACCAGCGCAGCATACTCTGACTCTGGGACTCCGATGACAGTTTTTCAGCAACAAACATGCCTGGCAGCTGCGCAAGTTTTTCCGCAAGAAGAAGAGAAGGACCACCACGACCAGCCGCAGCGCCGACGACCACGATTACGACGACGCCCGTGCCGCCACGGCGACGAATTCACCGCTGGACTCGGCTCCTGACTCTGACTACTGACCATTAAACTAAGAATTAATATTAAGTAGAAATTAAGATTTGTACAGCGCCCTTGAGGTGATTTTTCACAAAAATCATCCAAAAATAAATAAATAAATATATACCTTTGCAGACAGCCTGGAAGATCAATTCTCTAACAATACCGATTACGACGATCCCTTGTTTGTATCCATGGTGGATATCCACGTAAATAACACCACTACCATGAAATCCGATAACATTCCTAATAAATGTACAACTCCCGAAAAAATTTGGAAAATTGATTGTTCACTAAAAAATAAAAATAAATCCTGGCCCAGATAGTATTTCGAATATGTTTTTAAAATTCCTCCCGAAAAAAGGTATCTGTGCACTCACTGCTATTTATTTGTAACGCCTTTCTGCGCCTCTGCAGCAAACTGGTGTTATACTTATTCCCAAACCAGGCAAAGATCTCCTTCTAGCCCAATATCACCGACCGATTAGTCTTCTTCCGTGCACCGGAAAAGTCGTGAAAAAAGTAATATTAACAAGATTAAAGTTAATAGTTTAAGAAAACAAGATCGTCCCTAATTTTCAACATGGCTTTCGAGCGGGTCACTCTACGTTAAACCAGCTTCTACGCGTCGTAAAACATATAAATGAAGGCTTCAATAATAATAAATACAGCGGTCTTTTCGCTCGACGTAAGCAGAGCTTTCGATAAAGGATATAGGATGTAACCTTATGATGATACCTAAGGGACAGTATTTTGGTTTTTTTCTTTTCGCTTTCCGAAAACGGGAAGTTTTGGCGTCCCGAATCTTTTCCGCCGGGACAGCGGAATAACGGGACAGAGTGCCGGAAAACGGTAGGTACGGTCCCGTTCAAAACGGGACATATGGTCACGTATTACGCAAAAAATATGTACAGTCGTCAAAATACACTGTGGTAGGCATATATTAAAGACAACTTTGATAAAAAAAAAATTATTAGCACTACGCTAATTTGTGGCCAGACTAATAAAAATTGTCAATACGCCTAGTCAAATCAATAAATTATGGCAATTATTAGCACAACCCGACGCACAGAAAATGGCCAACTGATGTACAAATAATATATAGTACACGATTCACTTTTCAGTACAAAAGAGGCCACTCAAAATATGTTAGGATTTAAAATGGAAGCCGAAAGAAAATGAATAAGTTTGGTAAGGCCTCGTGAAGCAATAAATGAAGAAAACACTAGTTTGGGAGTACATTTATTGGATATTTGCGATTCTTCTTTTACGGGTGCCCTCTTTTATCGGCAATAATATATATCTTCTACCATTAGGGCAATCTCCAACCTGCAGTCCGGAACAATTAACTATGCGGAATATAACTCGTACCCCTCACCTCACGTGGCTTTCGAAGTCATAAGGTGAGGCGTCTCTCTCTACTGCATCTCCCATCGATCTCATCCATCCCTACAACAGCAGTTAGGTCTTCTTGTACCTGTCCCTCCCCACGATGGGACCTTGACCAGTACAATTTGAGGTAACAGAGAGTTTGCAACGGAGCTGCCAGCGACATGGCAGGACCATAGCTGACCCAACACCCATAAAGAGATGCAGTTGCATATTATTGAAAAGTCGGTTGGCCAAGCATTACGCAAGTGGCAAGAGTAAATGAATACAGTTTATGTCACACTTATGATAATTTATGTTGATTGGTAGCCCCGTGCTTAGTGGACTCAGTGCTCGGCGTGAGGAGGAGGGGAGGAGGAGGGGTAGTTCTGTACATGCAGGGCCAATGCTAAGTAACGTACGCGACTACTGGAGGCCGCAATTCTAGAAGCAAACCTGAGTGCGTGTTCAAATTGCTCACTGTGCGGGAATCGTTTCGTATAAGCATTAAGATTAGCATTATTTATCCGAACATTGGCCCTTTCTTCGCTCAAGTGATAAAGAGAGCCCGTCAATTTCCCACCACAACTCTAAACGTGAACGTTTTGGGAATGAGCTGGCCTCTGATATAAGGAATACCAGGGAAAATGCCATCTTAAAGGCGGTTCAGTACCGAAAGTGTGATCATATTTTCATTAAGGTTAAAATTTGTCGGAACATTGGCTCTTTCTTCGCTCAAGAGCCCATAAAATTCCCACCCACCACCCTAAGCGTGCACTTCTTAGAAATGGTATAGGAAGGGTATGAGGAATCCTGTAGCAAATAAATAGTAACAAATTATGCCCGCCAGCATAATACTGTATTCCGCTTTTCATATCACTATAATACGATCACTTTCCAACTTGACGACATTTTTCAAAACTAACCTATGTCAACAAAACGCAACCAATACTTTCTATTATAACTGCTAGGTAGCGGGAATTGCCACCAATCAAAAGCTCATTTTAATACAATTATAAATATGTATAATATGTTAAGAATTTAAAAAAATCTTATTATCTTATGAAATACTTCTCACCTACTTATGTGAGAAGTATTTCATGGAGAAAATTATTATATTAAAAACAGGTGGATTGGCATTATTCCGTGAAAATTCACATTTCTCACAAATAATTATCCACCTTCGTTTTATATTTCAGTTTCAGCAAACCTACAATATTTTTAATAAATGTAAAACTGTAATGTAAATGAAACTTTAAAGTAAGAGGAAATTTATTTTAATACCATCACAATAAACTTAGCTAACTGTAGCAACTTACTCTAGTGATTTAATTTGTTCTTTTTCCCCAGTACAACCATTTTTTTTAATAGGTGGTTCACTCCTACCCGTCTTCCTCTTCTCTCACCAAGTAGGCAGGTTAATATAGCCTTCGCCAAAATTAAAAGTTTTTTTTTCTTGAACGATTAAAAAATATGGAACAAACAATAATTATGGCATCAGATAGTTTATTATTTTTCGACAATGGGTATTACAAAGCTGCAGAGATAATGATGAAAATGACGTTACGAGCCGAAAATAAATTGGAAATTTTGGATAGAAATCCTCAAATTTAGGATAGAAAATCTGCAAATTTCATGTCGCCGGACCCACCGTCATAGAGCTTTTGCCGTTTCATTCAATCGTATTTCTGTTTTAATTTTAATGTATTTTCTTGTTTACCACATACCTACTGCAGTTTGAATGCACACAAAGTCCTTATCAGTGCGGTAAGCAGGATGCCCAACGTGTGTGTTGACCTCCTCGCCTGTACATAATTCGCGCGTGTTTAGTAATACCAATGATCAGCTTCCTACTATGCTTGTATTCGGCAGACACTACTTCCCACGGAGCGGAGAACCTATCTCGATTTGCATCAAAACAGAAGTGGGCGGTATGCGGAATGAACAGAGTATATATTTAATACTATATTCATATATTATGTAGTAGTGTTGGATAAATACACCCGCCACAATAAGCCAGTTGACGCCGTGCACCTTGAATTTGATCACAAAAATAGAAACCTAACGGCAGATGTTCCTTTTCTGAACCCAGACCCATCGACCGGATGCTCCTAGCTCCTAGCTCCTACCACATCCAGATGTTGTTGCCATTTATGTTTGCCCAACCAATTATAACAATACCGATGCCAGGAATAATGACGGCTTAGAATAAAGAATGCAAAATTCTGTCTGTAAGGGCTTCGGGAGAGCCGTGTTCAGTGCAAAGAATTCATTAAAGATACTAAAGAAAAGGTTAGAATTAATACCATGGTGCGCACGAAATTCTGCGAACTGGGTCAAGTAACTAGGTAAACGACTTGGATCAACTGTCAGCTGGCTGGCCCTAGCGATCCCTGACTAGCGGCTATACATGTAATATGCGATCAAACACAATGTGATTCCGATGGGAAATAACTTCATGTAGGTAGGCCGGTTCGATTCTTAAAACAATTTGTGTCGAATTGGTACGTCAGTATTTTGACAACAAAATAATCTCAATAATTTATTATCGTGCCTATCATGTTGAGGTTAAGTTATGTTTTTTTATAGAATCTATTTGCAAATTGAGATGCCATTTATTTAAATAATAGGTTTTTATTCCACCAACAACAAATAAACACTAATTAAAATAATGATTATTTTTTAATAGCGGGGTAAAATGCAAACGTTTTATTAGATTTCTAACTATTTTCTCAAAAAGAAATGTTTAAAGACATGTGCAGCCTGTAATAAACCTTAGTGGTAAATGAATTAAGTAAAAGCAGACATTTTAATATGCTAGTATAATTAATTATAACTTGTTCAATATTAGTATGGTGGACATTACCTTGTACAACTCAGGAAATTGGCGATTAGCGCTATTTCTTGAGGAACTTATTTATTATTGATATAAATAGTCACTACCCGTAGAAACTTATGGAGATGAATGATATATACGATACCATTATTTAATTCCACAAGTCGATTTTGCACAAGCGATTCACTTCCAACACGGCGGATGGTTACACCTTTTTTTATCACGGAATAAGGTTCAGCGGATTTAACACTACCAGAATTACGCGTGCTAACATAATTTATTACGGTATAATTACTACACAACTGATTAGCCAACACTTCGAGGTTTTTGAATTACAAATTACCGAAAAATTGGAGGATTTGGGTGTCATATGACAGATATTTTTAAGGTTAGATAGCTACTGAGGGCCGCCCATTTACTTAAATAGACGATGATATTATAAAAGCATTGCACGAAACTTGATTTTGTATGCTGTATCTAAAAACACATAAAACTAATAAAAAAACGTCAGAAAAAATGAACTGACAGCGAACCGAAGAGGACGCCACTCCACTTATAGGTTAGGTCGCCGCCGACTGGGTGATTAGTACCGCTAAGTTGGTATTTGGTATCGCCGATGTATTTCAACCAACATTTTACGCCCGTCAACAAAAGTTAGAGAGTCGCTAGTTTGCATGAAATAAAAAAAAAATACTTGAGTTAAAGAAGTGGAAGTTAAATGGTGAAGTTTTACGGTAAATGAAAATGATCCTTATTATTATTTCTGCTCTATAAAAATCATTAAAAGTAAATATTTTTATAAAAGGGGTGACATTATTAATAATATGTTTTTCCCAAACCCCAACCCCTTTCGAAATAATTCACTTTTGCTTCAGGCTAAAAGACAAATGCCCAGAAATTAAAAATGTTTAAGACATATTATAAAAGCGTCATAATGGTATATAATGCACAGTTACAACTTATAAAATGAACAATATATAAATAAATATAATATTAATTGAAAGTTTGTGGTTAAATAGTATTACATCCAACGCAGGTTGCATGTTGGATTAGCCGTATGACGTCATAAGCACAATGACTTCGGAGTAGGGGAAACAGACGATATTCAACCCTACGAAGTCGGCTGTGACAACTAAGGTGACAACGCACCCGAGAGTAAAAGAGATGGCGATATGTTTTCGGCTTTCAGAAGGGGTGGGTTCTGAGTTCATTCAATCCCGCAAGTGTAGTATGTGGTAGGATAAGTACCCACGTAAAAGGGCCTTTTAAAAATATAAATTATGTCTTCAAATGCGTCAGGTGTTATTTACCTAATGAAAGTCAATTTGAACATTCATTATCAGCACAAATGTTTGGCCTGTAACGTCGTCAAAAAAATATTTCCTTATTTGGGAAAAAAAATCTTTAGTATTGTAAATAATAGTTAAATTTAACGAATATAATTATGAGTAAAGTCGATATTCAACATGAAAAACTGATTTACCGATTGGCACACTTATATCTGCAGGCGGTCAAAAGAGGAACTATCTACCGAAAGAACCAAATATTTGTATCGACAATATCATCACTAGCGACGTAACCGACTGCAAAGTTACGCGTGTCTATATGTACGAATTATTCCGTGGCCGTAACAACATGACGATATCTGATAGTGAAATAATTTTAATAAAATTACGGGCACAGGATTAAATAATAAATAATAATAAGGATTAAATAATATCAACCTTGTCAAGCGCCCTTGAGGTGATATTTTACAAAAATGGCGCTATACAAATCATCCGAATATTATTATTATTATCAAATTACCACTTTGAAATTCAACAATGTCTAATCTGTTAACATCGCCAAAAATATTTATTTTATTAGATGGTTCTTACTTTCATGTTTTTATTCAGTTCCTACCTATCCCGCCATTTCGCTATTCGATTTCCTTATTCAAAAATACTGTGTTCGAAAACAATTGACAATCGAAATAGAAGAGAGTTATGTATGTGAAAAAACGTGTACGTTCGTTGATTTTTCGCTTGATCGTCGGTCTGTTGTTGTTCTTCGAGTAATATTAACTCAAGTGTAGTGTTTTGTTGTGATTCGCTGTGTGAAATGAGAATCAAGTACTTCCACTTCAACTACATCGGTGAGTGAATGATTCTCATTTCCAATATTTTTTCCACATCCATAATTAGACATTTCCATCAAGTAGTATCCAAATTTATCTGAAGCTGAAAACATATTCGATATTTTATCGCAGCTTCGGATCCAACTAACATTCTTTCAAATAATTGGCACTAACATAAGGGCGAATAGTTAAAGAAACAAACTAGAACTTTTGACTCCTAACCTAAATGAACTTTGATCCAATCAAATGCAAAGATTTGTTTGATTTGCTTCTCGAGAAAATATTTGGGTCTCTTTCATCATCAAATATAGTTACAGTTTTAAGTAGATGATAAATATCGTGCGCGTAATTAGCAACATCACAACGATTAAATTGTTTTCTTGAGATGATTGCTTCCCACAGTCATCACAAGTTTTATCAATAAGTAATTCCAATGAAAAATAAATGGCCGTATGAAAAATATTCACATATATTATATTATATGAACAAACACCGATTCATTCGTGTTTTGTTCCCAGTTTTTCGATTATAATATTATATCAAGCCATTCTTAGATACCTATGTACTTACATATCTATATTATATCAAGGGTGTGGTTTTTCTTTTATACTAACTTAACTTATTGAAGACCTCCGTCGTCGAGCAGCTAAGGTCCTCGAATACGAATCCAGAGGTCGCGGCTGCAACTCCCGGCGTAGACAAATAAGTTTTATTTAATTATTCTGTGTTATTTTACACGCAATTTATCATATATTTCCGGCCGGTTCCAGAGTTGTATAGATACTCCCAGTACCGGTGAAAGATCACCATTCAGAATCGAAATATTGTTCAAAATGGCTTTAACCGTGTTTAAGCCCTTCCCTTCCCCATCTCCTTACATCCTCTAATCACTTCAACCTCACAATATACCCCAATTGGGAATGCCAGATGCCATAGTCCCACTGTGTTCGTACAATTACATTTAAAAAACCTTTAAGAGTTAATTTATACAATACCAATACATAATTCACAAAAAAACTCGTGCGGAGTATTACTAAATGCTACCACATAATAAAAAAAAACGATAACAAGACTTAAAAAACAAGCCAAAGCGAATCTTATTCAATTACCAGTTGAACGAATATATTGAAACATTATCGAAAAAACCTGATTTTTTATTCAAAACTGTATACAGATAAACGAGTTTTTTTTCCCTAGTTCTAGGGTACTCGATCATAGATCAACCAACAATATTTAAGTACATAAAGCTGACGTAAAAACTATATGAATTGCAAAAACACATTATATTCCAACGATTTCCGCGAACTCTCGTGTTAGAAAAACTTCCAAAGATGAATAAAGCATTCCAGTAAAAAAACTACCTATAAAAGACTTAAAAAAAATCGTTTCTCAAGAGTTTTTTTTAAGCTGCCAAAATATATATATTTTTTTTTTAAATGCCAAGAGTTCCGCATTCCTCCGAGATTCCTTCGAGTCCCAGGACTTGTTTTAGTAATAGTTTAGTTATGGAATAAATGCGACCATTGAATATTCCAAGCGCAATTATGAAAGAGTACCAGTCATATTATAATGAATACAATACTGAAATTGTCCTCGGCTATGAATATTTCCGGGAAAAGTCAAATAATGAATTCGACCTTTAAAGAGCACTACTTGGAATCATGCAAGGAATACAGCTATTGTCGAGTTGTAAGTTGAAGCTGCGATAGGGGATAAGAAACCAAAGCCTCACGTCATACACGCTATTGAGGGTGGCCTGGCACTGGCGGCGGGTAGCCGAGTATCAGGTGACCGGTGACCCATTTGATTTGTCGTGCATTTTGTCTAAAAAATCATACAAAGAGCGCGGAAGATTTTTTTTCCGCCAGTAGGGCAATTAATTTTATGTAAGAAATTTATCTTTTAGTAAGAATTTCAGGAGTATTGCGAATAATTTCCATAAAAGTGTTTAAAATGTTATTATTATATGAACCTATGTTAAGCGCTTTTCCACCTTCAAATGCACTGCTAGACCTTAACCCTTATAATATTTTATTCGTTTTACAGGATAATCATGTACTTATCTACAAACAACTGTAATTTTTGTAGACGGTTTCAAAATACCTACTTGGATATTTTCAGTATTGACATGACTTCTGGGAATTGGTTAGTGAGAAGTAGAAATTTATTTTAAAAAATCCATAAAGTTCTAAATATGAAAAGGTAGATAGATAGTAATAACAACGGGTGTGATTTTGACAATGTATTTATTAAAAAAAAATGCTATGTAAGTAGTATCACGTTGTATGGTAGAACACGAGCAACTCAATTTTGTATTTTATTTTTAAAAATAAACATCTACGCATTCATTATTAAGTCCCATTACCTCTCATTTCTAAAGATTAATTTTGATGAATAATTTAGTCACTTCCAAAGATATTGTACGAACATAGACTGAGAGTTTTCCACCGTAGTCACCGTGAAGTAGGGATTTTATTGTCGCATATTTGTCTCTGTTCAAACAATATTTGGCATGACTGTGGGTAATAAATGAATACCTAAGTCTAGGCATCAGGTATGTATTTAATATCTAAGAGGGATAAAATAATTTTAAATAGAATAAAATGATATTATTATTTAATCTTTAATTATATAAAACTAGGATTATTAACAATTTTTTTTTAAACTTCAGCGCCTTTCGTAAAAAAACATTGTTATAATTTTTTAAACCCATTCATACAAATCAATTTGGACCATCACGAACATAAGTAATAAAATATGATTCAGCATACGTAAAACTATAAAATATTTTTCTCACCACTTTAACCTAGAATAACGATTTTTTCAAGTTGCATCAAAATAAGTCCAAATTGATTTCCATGGATACGATTTAATGCACTTCGATCTATGAAAAGAAAAATATATTTGCCAATAAATATTTAGTTTATCGAGATGATAATATTTTTATTTACTATTTTACTATGAAATATTTATAAATCTTAAAATTAACTACGCGATAATGATAATTTATTGCGTCAATCTTGACGGCCTCTGTGGCAGAATATTCACAACTGTAACCCTGGTCCAAGCGGCTGCGTCTTCAAAAACCTGATTATAAAAACATATTTATTGCATTGATTATTTCGGCCGCAAAACTTTACATGAATAATGTTTGCACTGGAAAAGAGATTTCGTAAGACGCCGGGTAAAATAACATCGGAACAGGTTTGCTTGACGAACAATATATTTATATAATAATTGACAGGTACATTTATAATGGTTTTCAATTTTTGCCATTTGACGTTTGTTTTTCTCGGAGAAACAGTAGACATACCACTTTATTATAAAACGCCGTCGGAAAGGCATAAGGGCTGAAGCTCGAAGCAATACTATACAAGAGAGAGCGCTGCTGTAGTCAGTTTTGACGAGTTTTGCCGGACTCGGCTAGACCTGGGCGTGGCTAGGATTAGGGCTAGGGTATTTGTACATCCATTTATAGCATATGTCGACATAATGTTTTTGTTTATTCGTACAACCACTTTTTCACAGTATTGTAATAATCAAAAATATAGCATATAACCTAAAAAAACTGTAGAGTTATGTGCATTTATTTCGCGTATTAAAACGTGTGGGCGGAGTCAACGGAGACGCGGGACACGAAGAACATTCTAACAGTACTTTAAAGCGGTGTGATAATTTGTGAATTTTTCTTGTCTCTTTCTTTTTCATGGTGTACGACGTAAAAAACCCGGAGAAAGTGATTTATCCCAAATTTGTATAGTTTGGGTAAAAATAATTGGCTCTCTCTCCATATATTCTTACTTCAAGGACTGAAGCGTTATTTTGAGAAGTAACACTAGAGCACCTTAATTTTTTTGTTTGTTTTACAATAAAGTTCATAAGTCTTCAGCACCTGGTTGGATATATGTAAATATATATATATATTTTTTTTTAAATGGTTGGATATTGAAAAAATAAGTTAACTCAGGTAACTCAATGCTCTAACTGAGTTACCTGAAGCAACAAAAAGCTAAAAAAGTCCCGAACTTTTATCGCTTGAGTCAAGCCTTCTCAACGGTAAATATATTTTAGTTAGCTGAAGGACCACAAAAGTCTTCAGAATCAAACAAGTCAAAATCAGTTTATTCTCGCAGTGAGGATTCATTAAAATTAATCATAATATTAATAATGCTTTAGTCTATACTCTATACATCTCTTAAAATATTGGAAAATTATGAGCACAATCAAATTTACATAATACATTTTATATTTATAAACGAGCAAAAAAATATTGAAGACCAATAATATTTTTACTTTTTATGAAAACGTTTCGAAAGCTTACAGTAGCGACATCTATGATATCACATCAAAATCTGTCACTGAAGTTTGTCGCTTACAAAAAAATATACAGAAGGAAACTTTAATAAAAATTATAACAGATATACCCATGTACCTACAGAAAAGTTTGTAAAGTGAGCAGTTCAAAGTTGAACAAATTAAACAACATTATCATACTGAACTTAATTTCTACAATATTCAGTGTGTATTTTTTTAAATTTATTTATATTAGTTACTGCGCATGCTCGAGCAGCACCCTCTGGTGAGCGCTGGTGTAACTATCAGCAATCTTGTTCATGACGTTTGAGCGCTGTTTCGCTAGCGTCGCTTCCTCTGAATAACTTCGAAGTTTATTCATTTCCCTTTTGTCCGAGGCGTCTCGATCCTGAAATTTTATATTTCAATTAGATTTTAGCATATTGGAAGTTTAACAATAAAAAAATTTTTACTTTTCAAAATTTGCAATGCAAATTACATTTTCAACCTCTCGTAACTTATAAAATAACAAATTAGTTCAAGAAGTGGTCACAAGATACACCACTGCTTTAGTTAATTCGTACAAATGATAATTTTTGTAAAATGACATTCCTAGACAAGTGTTTAGTAATTTTAGAAGTTTTTGTCGTCAGATTATTTTTTCCGTTTACACTAAATTGGAAACGGAAAAACCGAACAAATAACATTTTGTGGATAACATAATGAAAATTCAAAACGAGTATTATTCAAAACTAGCGTCACTAATTGAAGGCCTTAGGCGTATATAGTGTCAACCCTCCCCTTCTTAGTTCGAGATAAATCAATTTATTATTTTCTAATAACATCTTTCTAACAAAAGTATGCTATAAACACATACAATAACATTTTTTATTGTTTAGTAACAAGTAAAATTTAAAATGCCTATTCATAAAAGTGTGGTTGGTACTCTTTATTCCAAAAATTTTAAAAATAAATCTATGGCCAAGCACCCAACAGATCAACCAAAAATGATGTTTTCTTTTCAGAGCTTATATTTTATTGCCATAGATGGCATACTCAACTCAATTTTTAACAGAATGAGGATAGACACTGTCTGCATCGAACGAACCCTTCGTAGAAAATACTTAAACTTCACAAGCCATGTAACGAATACGAGCATATAATTGATGTTTTAACGCTGTTATTCTAAAATACACACCTGCTGTATCGTTTTTAGCAAGCTACGATAAAACAACTCCACGTTTTACTTGGTTTAAGCCTGGAGTAAGTACTCAAATTTATTTTCATTATTAATTCTAATTCTATGGGTAAAAGTAAACGGGGCCGGTCTTGTCCAGGAGCAATTTAAGCAGTCCGCTTCAGGCGGAGAATTGCTAAGGCGCTGATAGTACCTAATTACAGTGCGTTTTTACGCACCCAGCGCCTTTATATTATATAAAATGGAAAAACCATACGATTCATTCCCTGAAATCGTACTCGTAATTTTTCGGCCAGACGGCGCGGATTAAAAATCCGTGTCTCTCGTTCAATACTTGGTACGAGTTGGTCACTATCTTCTGTTAACGAAACGATTCACACTAGGTGTTAAAAAGAGCCAAAATGCAAAAAAGAACAAGCAGTGTAAATGAGAGAGATTGACGATAATTTTGTTAAATGAAAGAATGAGACAGTGGTATACAAATTTATAGTGCTGTCGCATTTTTCTGCAGTACCAGTCATTTTGAATTAAGAATTTTTTTCAACAATGTGAATGCACACGACTTTGAAACGTATTTAAAACAATGTAAATACCATTTTTGCATACTGATGTAAATGTCAAGTTCGGATATAAAAAAACAATGAAAAAGATACATCTAGCTATATGCAAATCATTTTGGAATTTGTGACGCACGTCGACGTTTTAGTTTTGTTTTTTTAATAATAAACCATAGTATTCTGATAATTCAAGAATACACGAAATATTATTATGATAATTCAACAGAACAATATATTTACATTTTGTATACAAGTGATGCTTTTTGTGTACAATACTCGTGGGTCCACGTGGAAAATAGCTAAGATATATTATCTATTATTACAATAAACTATTTTATTAGAAGTTAAAAAAAGTTTTTTCAAATTTGGGTTTTGACAAAAAAATTAACCTATGCCAGGTGCCGCCTGGCGCAGATCCGGGCCTGTAAGTACCTATTTTGTGTGTAAAATGCAACTATTTTCCGTATTTACAGATTTATCTATTTACATATATCTTGCGATATTTCAACTAATAAATAGAAGATAAATAATCGTATACTCGTAAAAACAAGAATTTTCTCTCAGTGGTGAAACCAATCTGCCAAGAAAGTAGATTGTACCTACTTTACGTAGGGCGAATCTCCTGAACAATAGTTTAGGTGTTTTAGCGGTGTTGTGGTGTGCCAACGACATCGGAAAAAATAAAACACAACTCAGTGACTGCTAGTCATCGACGTAGTATGTCATATCGACGATCTGAAGCCTGAAGGTCGGGGCTGAAAGGCAAAGCCGAACCCACGACTAAAGCAACGAGTCACCGCGCCCTTACCCTCTTCGCCTGCGCAGCCTTCTTCTTGATGTAGGCCTGTTTGTAGAAGTCGGCGAACAGGAAGTAGAACATGACGGCGTGCAGGCCGATGGACCACACGAAGGCCCGCGGGTAGTTGCACTCCACGAACAGGAGCTGGAAGGCATGGATCATCACGAGGACAAATTGCACCTGGAAAAATACAAAGAAGTTATTAAATTGAAGGTGATTTGATGCCGTATAAGATTTTAACCGAAACTGTTCAATTTTTTGTCTCGTTTTATTGTTGAATGTGTGCGTGATAGGACCTGGTTTCCCAACATTGTTTGGATGAACTGCGAGCCTCGTAGAACTGGCTTTGGCCTATTTATATACTAACCCTTTGTATTGTACCTTTACATAATTGTAATTTGTTTTTCCCTTTTTTGTACTGATTTTTATTCTGTATCTGTATTGTTTCCCCTTTAACCTCAAAAAGCAAGAATAAACATAACTCTGGGTTTGTTTTGTTTGTGTACATAATATTTATGTTGTGCTGTGCAAGGATAGTCAGTTCTAAACAGTTCGGGAAAGTGGAGTGTTCAGATGTCCAGACGTCCTCGATTAACTTTTTATATTCTCGCAGATACATGTAAAATACATTTTTGCATTAATTTTAAAGGGCTAATTAGGGATGCTGTGTAGAAGCCTTTTTAAGGAAGGGAAGGGAGGATCCCGAGGTTATAGGAGGTAGGAAACGCAATAGCCGGCAAATCACTCCACAGCAGAAGTCACAAAATATTATTTTTTTAAATAGTTGTATGGAGGTAAGTTTATAGATAAGGTGACAATTCATTTAAACCAAGCCAAAATTATAAGTGGAAATTAAAAAAAAATATATCGTCGCTGGAAAGGCAAAAAGGCTTAAGCGACACTGGTAAAAATGAATTAAACACGCAGTTTTGAACAGTTTTTTTTCTGCATCAAATGCTTTTGAAGTCCTTCAGTCATCTAAAATATATTTACCATTTTAGAGAAGGCTTGACTCAAGCGACACAAGTTTGGGATTTTCTTTAGATTTTTTTCGCTTCGGGTAACTTAGTGAAAGCGCTGAGTTACCTGGGTTAATTTTTTTTTCAAAATCCAACCAGGCACTGAAGACTTATGAATTTTATTGTAAAAAAAAAAAACTTCAAAGTCCTCTAGTGTAAACTTCCCAAAATGGGATTTCAGCCCCTTTTTTAGCCTTTCTTACAACGATATGCAGATTTTTTTTTTTAATATTGAAATATTAACGTCTTTGCTGGTAATATATTTGAAGTAAGCAGGTAGGTAATTTTTCATGCAATTTTTTGTTTCGACTGATTGTTTCTTGTTTTTAATTTTATTCGGGTAAAGTTTACCGCGTTTAACATACCTACAAAACTATCACCAAGTAACCTAGATCTAGATTAATAATGATTTGATTGTGTATGCTGAGTATTTCATGCAAATTTTATCGTTTAGCATCAAGGCAAAATGAACCGAGTCTATAGGTGGCTTTTAATTGGTGTAAGGATTTTACTTCTTATTGATTTCTTTCGAAATAACAGTGTTATAAATAGCATTGTTAGTAATCAAATGGCGTCCTCAACATTTCAAACTGATTATTGTCTGGTAAAAAGGGTATACAAAATTATAAATGTAGTAATTTTTACAGTACATTGTGAAATGCATTTTATGTATCGCTAATAGGTTGGTACCTATGACGCAGTCCGCTGTGTTATATGGAAGATAATCCTGGTTTCTGGAAACGAGGCAATGAGTGAAATCTAATAATTAGAGAGTACTAGATACTCTCAGCATCCCCCAGGTAAAATACCACCATTCAGAATCGAAACGTTGCTCGTAATGGCTTTAGCCGTGTTTGGTGACCAGATCTGAATAAGCAAGTATTTCCCAACCTTTCTCTTCCCCATCTCCTCCCCCTCCTCACTAACTTTAGCCTTTAGACATGCCCCTATTTGGAGTCCCTCTGACTCCGGACAGTAAGGATCAGTTTGTGACTCACGTGCTTCACCATTTTACTAAATATTTCTATGTGCAGGCAAGAAAATGGCAGATTCAGATCCATACAAATGTACATTTGAACCATTCTGTGATATATATATACAGATATACTCGTATATGTATAATCTTATTTTATAGAGAATAACGCACAAGAGTCCCGACTGATCCCAACCATCTGGAGCCAGTGGGACTACAGCGTCCCCAATTGGGGTATGTTGTGAGGCTGAAGGTGGTGAGGAGGGAAAGGAGATGGAGAAAAAGAAGGTTGGAAAGTACCTGGCTATTACCTCTGGTCACCAAACACGGATAAAGCCATTTCACGCAACGTTTCGATTTTGGATAGTGGTCTTTCACCAGGGCGATACTTGGAGTATCTACTACTCACAAAATATGAATGAGCGAATATCCGAATAGATTTTTGACAAGTTTCCCTGGATTTTTTCTGAGAGATTTTAAAGTTCATTAAACCCATCATAAAATGTTCTCCTTCGTACCTTTAATCTACAATTCAAAGCGTGCGATGCATTCAAGCGGAGGCGTAGGTGGTTAAACTGTCTGGCCTTGAATAAAATAAATATAGAAGAAGGTAGTTTTGTAGTCGCGGAAACCGGAAACATACCTTGAAGTCGGGCGAAAAAGGTACAAACACCTTGAGATTTCTATACAGATGAATTCATTAACTTTGTTAAAAATGCACATTCGTTGTGTAGATTTTTAATAATTTATGACAACCCCACGCTTATAATAATGTGAAAAAATTAAAACATACATAATATAGCTCTAATATCATTGAGATTTATATGTTGGTCCGTCTTAGATACATCTCCCAGGTCTATCGTCATTGACGCCTTTGTTTTCTCAATCGCGTATTGCCTAAGGCGCCATGTAGCCTAGGCGCGGTGAACAAGTGGTGAACTTAAGCTCTTGAAGAATGTTCATGTTTATAATATGAAGCAGCAAACGGAATCGGTTATACCAAAATCCATCAATTATTTATTCGCGTAGGTATCCCTAAAGAAAACTGTTCTTAATAGCGTACTTCGATACATATACGAGTATTTAGGTATTATGATTAGATGAGACCCCACGTGAAAAAAGTGTCTCCACTTTGTTGGAGGTTGATACTTCCACCAGTAGTTTCGCCACTTTATTCGACCTGATGGTTGTACCATTGTTGTAACTTTACCCAGGAAAGTGTGTTTTGATATCATGAAAATAACCGCTAATTAAGTGAGCGAGAACAAGTTTTTCGTCTAAAATGCTAAGTTTGCAAAACACAACAACAGTCATGGCGTTTCCACGTCCAGTACGTTCGGCTAATTTCAACATGGTTCGTGAGCATTGTTCAACTGTCGAACGCGAAAGTCTGCATGGGCTGCCTATTTATATAGCCCTAGGCATCGAATAATATGTTTTTACGTACGAGTATTTCCAGGTTCATAGTGGGAGTAAACACCTCCCTACATATTTTATAGCCATCGACAGCCTCAACTAAGCACGACATTGTTGATAACTTTCCAACTTTTCATTTAAAAATCAGATGTTTTTTTATTCAGATCACGTGAAAGCCTTAATAGCAATTAATAGAGTTTTAAGCACTATTAAGAGTGATATTCTAAAGCTTTAGCATGGATGCAGCTATGATAAGAACTTGACGATTAAAGAACAAATAGAATCGTAACATTGCAATATAAAACGTTTGAAGTGTACTTTCAATGATATTACAAAAGTAAACAAAATCCCAAATTTCGATAGAGCAGTACCATCTATGAACGTTCATCCGAAACTACATAACATATTAAGGTTACTCCTTCGGTAAGGGTAGATTTTGTAACGTCATCTATGGAGACAAGTCCAAAACCGGATTGCTCATTGCCGACCAAAAAACAAATTAGATAATTAATAAATGTGTAAAAAGCTGGGTCGGTCCTGTGCAGGCGCAATTGGAGCAGTCCGTTCCAGGCGGCGAATCGCTAAGGCGGTGATAGTGCCTAATAACATTGCTTTACATATATTCATAGACGTCAATTGAACCCGTAAGTTCCCGGTCCTACGGCGCGTCTCTCGTCTTATGGTATACTTGATACGAGTTGGTACCAATCTTCTCTTCGAATGAAAATTTTACCTGCGTCAGGCGCAGATTGACTCAGGACCGGGCCTGTTAAGGCTGATTCACACCAACGTCCGGTTCCGCTCAGTGCCGATATTGTTCCGCAATACTTAATAAAAATATTATTTAGTGATAAAAAAATGGTTTTTGATAAAAAAAAATCTGCGATGTTAGTATTTTTACAATTCAAAATAATTATTTAACTAACTAAGAAGTTAAATATCACAAGGGTGGGCAGAAGGATATACTGCCACACAACTTTGTCTTGGCACATACTCCTTGATCGATATTCATACCATATCAATAAGCTCTCTTGCGGAATAATATCGGCACTGAGCGGAACCGGACGTTGGTGTGAATCACCCTTTATAGGCCTGTTTCAGAGAATTTTGTTATTCTGCATTAAGCATTCCGCCAGTGGTTTTTTTTATGTCCGTTATTTTAAACATCAATCAGTATTCGGACTAATTCTAACCCATGAGATATTTGATGATGTGATTATTATAATTTATGCTTTTATACGGCAGCATAACTTGCTATTACGATAATTTTCCAACATTTATACGGCAGCATAACTTGCTATTACGATAATTTTACAACATTTAAACAAGATAAAAATACTTCCACATCAACAATATATGTTATTTAAAAGCACAAATTGTAGTTTATTAGCTAATGAAGAAGAAGAAAGGTAGGTGACTAGGTTACAAAGTACAATTGGTTAAGATTCTCAACAACGAATCCAGAGGTCACGAGTTCGAATCCTGAAAAATGTATTTACTTAATTTGTGTGATTTTATAATTAATTTAATTAAAAATAATATGTAGTATATTTGCCACACCTTTTAGAGTTAAAGGTGCTCTTAGTGTCGCCTTGGCGAAAAGACCACTATTCAGAATCGAATAGTTGCTTGAAATGGTTATAGCCGTAGTTGGTGACTAGATCTGAATACGCAGGTACTTCCCCACCTTCCTCTTACCCATATCCTTCCCCACCCCACTATCTTCAGTCTCACAACATACTTCTATTAGGGATGCCATAGTCCCACTGGCTCGAAGAAAAAAATGACCACAAATAAAGAGCATTAATTGCAAACATATGAATTAGTATGGCAGATTGTGAGTTATGAACTGCTGGTTGGCCGGAAGGACTAGTTTATCTCGATATATTCATTTATATTTGTGTGGAATGAAAAATAAAAAAGTAGTCTATCATAATGATCATATCAATAGCGGGAAGCATCCCAAGTAAGTGACTGATACAACTATCATAAAAAATATTATAAAACTAAAACGGCGCAGTTGACCTACTCAAAAATATTACGTATATAATTTAAATAACGATATTAATACAACGTAGTCATAAAACAACAATTGACCTGGTCGAGTTGATGATGTTGAGTTGAATAGTGTTATAATTTTATTTTCCTTTTTATTTTTTCTAATGAATTTATGTTTATTTTTCTTTATTATTATTATTATGTATATTACAACTTTAATTTTATTATTATTCTGTATTATTATCAAT
This sequence comes from Drusus annulatus, assembly GCA_022651775.1. Lineage (NCBI taxonomy): Eukaryota > Metazoa > Arthropoda > Insecta > Trichoptera > Limnephilidae > Drusus > Drusus annulatus. The sequence continues at coordinate 710,518 of JAGWCC010000173.1, read as the reverse complement.
TATGGAAGGTATTGCATTGCACTACTCCTGCACACCTTCTGGAATAAAATTTTATTATTATTTAGTATTGTGTGAATACCGGACACGGGGCCCGATTCCTCTCAATTATCCTGAGCCAGTGGGACTACCGCATCCCCAAATGGGGTATGTTGCGAGGCTGAAGGGAGTGGAGCAGGGTAAGATATGGGGAAAGCGAATGTTGGGAAGTACCTAACTATTCGGATTTGTTTACTTAACACGGTTTGCGCCATTTCAAGCATAGGTTCGATTCTTTCACCAGGGCGATACTGAGAGTATCTTCCACTCGCACCGCAAATATAGTAAATGTTAATTTGTGTTAATTATAGGTGAAATAACATCTAGATCGTCGCTGGAAAGGCAAAAGGGCTTAAACGACGCCTTGTAAAAAAATAATTAAATATGCTATTTTTATCAGTTTTTTTTTCCTGCATCGAATGCTCTGACTCTCGTTTGATTCTGAAGACTTTTATGGCCCTTCAGCCATCTAAAGTATATTTACCATTTGTAAGAAGGCTTGACTCAAGCGACACGAGTTTGGGACTTTTTTTTAGTTTTTTGTCGCTTCGGGTAACTCAGTGAGAGAATTGACTTATCTGAGTTAACGTTTTTTCAAAATCCAATCACGTACTGAAGACTTATGAATTTAACTATAAAACGAAAAAATCTTTAAAGTACTCAGGTGTAAACCTCTCAAAATGGCGCTTCAACGCTTTTGCCTTTCCGTATATCAGATCAGCAATACATACATAAGTTGCTGGGTCTCAAACAGCCCCCGCTAAACGCCAATTGTCGGCCCGTGTCAGCTTTTGAACAAATCGTAGTCAGCAGAAAACCTAAGCGGTCATGTTAGTATGCTTTTCAGCTGATCACGATTTGTTCGGGCCTAGAAACGACGTTCAACGAGGAACTTTAAAATGAAAAAAAAAAAACTAACAGAATGGCGTGAATCGTTGAAATATGACGAAAGTTTGATGGAAATTAATTTAAAATTAAAAATACACTAATTTATTCAAATTTATTTCTGTGTCAGTGGGCAGTTTTATTCAAGTTTTCAGCGTCGATTTCAAGTGGCGTCTCGCCATTCTTTAGTGTGCTAGAATGCTTAGATTGAAAACAAAACGTCATGATTGATATTGTTGTAGCCGAAAACGATTACACAAAAAAAACAATTTTCGGCCACGACAACATCAATAACGTCGTATTTCTCAATATCACACTAAAGAGTCACGAGCCGCCACTGATTTTCAGACCATTTTAAATAAGCTGATATTCGTGTTAGATGGTTTAGTGACTAATGGCAATCAACGCAGTAAAAATGTTGACGTATTAAATTACTTTTATTATTTTAACACATTGCATAAACGGTCTAATGAGACACCCCTGGCACGGATCTCTGATCATTTGAACAATGCATATTCAATGATGTTTAAATGACGATAACAATTATTTATCGATTTTGATATTATCAGATGGTATCAGTGGCGGCTGTTAACATTTTTTTAGAGTACTAAAATTGAACATAACGACTTTATCTGTGTTGTTGTAGCCGAAAATTTAAAATATTTATTTTAACTGAAGTATGAAGATTTTTCAGAAATATGGGATTAACCCCACCTAACTGAAAAAATACTGAAAATCTTCGACCAAATTTTTTTATTTATAAAAAAACTCATATTCGTTTTCGGCCACAACAACATCAATAACGTCGTATTTTTCTATCTTACCACTGTGGCAAACTAAAAGGCCACGAGCCGCCACTACACGTAGGTATTAATTACTCTTGAACTTTCAACTTTGAGCATTGATTCATTGTGATAGATAGACACAATTGAAAATAATAGAATAATTCACACGGCTTGGTAATAATATGGTATTTTTACATTACCTCAGATAACTTCAATACGTTTAGTAAATCCAAATATATACCATTATGTGTATCATGCTTGTACTTAAAAACTCCAGTTAAAAATATTGAGTCAACTAGACACAGTAAACGAGATACTTGTACATTTTTAGTTCTTGCCTTAGTGAAAAAAAAATCATGGCGTTAGATTTGGGACGTTATGGCCCTGAAGCGCGGTGTATTAGTACAGCAGTATTGTAGGTGAGTTCCTATAGGCGTTCTGCTGATTGTTCCATTGTAACACACCCCCTTCTCGCAGAGTTAGAGGGGATGGATACCCCGGCGGGTAGGACGCGCGACTGAGAGTCGGACCGAATAACTCCCGTTTTTTTTTTTACGTGAATACTACACAAGAGTCTCCGCGGCTCCCAACCGTCTAGAACCAGAGAGACCATGACATCCCCAATAGGGGTATGTTGTGAGGCTGAAGGTGGTGGGCAGGGGAAGGAGATAGAAATAATCCAAATATTATTATGATTATTATCAGTCATGCATTCTTTCCCGATATCCATATTTCTAACACGGGCGTTTATAGTTTTACCGCACATACGCCTTAAGGATCTCATTCCTACAGCATTCAGTCCTTCATCCTTCTAAATAAAATAATAATATTTAGAAAAAAATAAAGACTATGGCATCCCTAATCGGGGTATATTGTGAGGCTGAAGGTAGTGGGGAGGGGTAGGAGATGGGGAAGAGGAAGGTTGGGAAGTACCTGACTATTCAGATCTGGTCACCAAACACGGCTAAAGCCATTTCAAGCAACGTTTTAATTCTGAATGGTAGTGCTTCACCAGGGCGATACATAGTGTCTACCACTCTGGAACGTGCCGCAAATATACTATTTTTAATAAAAAAAAATTATATCAATTAAATGTGTTATGACACATATTAATTAAGTAAAATTTATTTGCGCACGCCGGGTTCGAACCCGCGACCTCTGGATTCGTAGTCGAGCGTCTTACCACTCGACCATGCATACCGTCATATCAGTACCGGTACCAAGTTATGTTTAGTGAAATCTGGACGACAGTTCATCGGGTACAAAGCTTCATGTTTTAAATAAAAATAGGCCGAAATAGGAGTTGTAATGAATAATCTGTTACCATTTGCAGAGCGGTGAGGTACTTCTTCCACCAGAGGTACTTCTGGAAGCGGGGCCCCAGGGCGCTGAACAGGTAATAGGAGTACATGATGATGTGGACGAAGGTGTTCAGGAGGCCGAAGAAGGTGCTGTGGCCACCTGGATACCAAATAATAAATAAAAATTAGCACCCTTAAACCGATTGAATTATAAATCAAATGGGTCAGATATTCAAACGTAGGAAACCAAATATATTTGTTTTAAAATCATACACCCTTAAAATATTTTATTTATAACATTTATTTCTCATAGAAAATTTAACAAACAGTTGAAAATGCGTTATAAAACAAAATATTTGTTTGTGTATCCCGCATAAAACTTTTTTAATCTGGAACCCATTTTTTTGCAGCTAATTAAGTTTTTTTTTTTCATTAGCTGTACTAGCTTACACTGTCAAAAAATTAGAAAAGACGCCGTGTTGTTTGTTCCACGTCGTTTTCAATTGTTTGATGAAAAAAAAAGATTTCTTATCATTATGATTATTATCTGAAAAGTAGTGGGTATATTTCAGCGTTTTTCCGAGCATGCAATACAAGCAAAAAGATAATTAGCAACTTAAATACCCATACTTAATTATAATAATGAAAATCTCAAACAAAGCAAAAAACCATAAAATATGGAGTATTTATAATAGCTATGTCTTATTGTTAACGCATTTAATGATGCATCATGAAACACGGAGTGTTATTATTACCTTTGATACTAATTTTGTTGTCAGTTTATTTTTATTATTATAATAACAAAATCTCAAAGAGCAATTCGACTATTACATCTAGTTGGTCTAGTTACTGCATTCCGTTCATAAATTATTTTATGAACATAGGAGTTAAACAAAACAGTGAATACCAACATTAATTAATAATAAAATATGAACTTCACGACGTAGATATCCTTTACTTTATTAATTCATAAATTCCATTGCAGTCATCTTTTTAGAACCTATATGAATTTATTCCAATAATAATTCAGGGGTCGAGCAATTTACTCACGCCTTATAATGTGTAGGTAATTCATTGATATTAATATCATATAGATATAAAGGTTATACATATCTTATTAGATTTTTACGTACCGGCTTAGCGTTGATTTAGTTACACTGGACGTAGGCCATGAAATTAGACGCCTAAGCCGTGGTTTTAAGGCAAGATTTTCGCTATTTAGCCCTTACACCACGCGTAACATTTACACCTCGTTTATAAGTAAGGGAACTATAATATTATCGACAAGTAAAAGTTATAGTAACCTGGTGTGAATTTGACTCCGCTCCAAACTGAAATGGGCATAATGCCGTGATGGATGACGTGCAGTGTGGTAACTTGGTCATCCTTTTTACGCAAGATGAAGAAGAGCTAAAAAGTGTTTTAATTAAGTTATTATCATTTGCATGTATACACATACGTGAGTTCATATTCAATTCAACGCAATTTTGCAAATATTACTACTGTATCCATACACTCTCGTCATTCTAATTTCAGTACGTCTATTTTTATTTTATTTTTCTCAAATATTTATAATTTGTTTAACATAAATTTAAGTAAAGAAAATTATACGAATGTCAATAAAACACATACATTGCGACCACATTTGTATACACGTTACATAAACATAGCTAGAGCGTTATAAAAAAAATACAACAAAGTTCAGGATGAAAGTGTTGACATCAGTGACAAGGTCATTCAAAACTCTCGCTCTTTTTAATCATCACGGGTGGAAGATGGGTTCACAAAATAAATAAATAAAAACAATTACCTCGTGTTGAGACATTGGTTATTGCGATAATGATAATGAATTATCACACCTAGTCATATTATGAATATAATATATGATAAAAGTGTTTTGAATATTTTATTTATCCAGCAATTAGTTAAATAAATAAATATTTATTTATTTTAAATTTTCAAAAACAGTTTTAAACCAAAACATTGCAAAAAACACCAAAAAATGGACAAAAGATTAAAGTAAAAAGAAGTTTAAAAACCACAAAAAAATAGTTTTCAAGAAGTACATAATATAGTTAGAACTTAATAGCTAGTTCTTGCTTAAACTTGTTAAATATGTATAGTATAAATTTATAGTGCGATCAAAACAATTTAATTTAAATATACGTACAGTATCAAAGAATTCTGTGAATTTTGAAATGTAGTACCACCAACATCCCCTCGCCATCTGTAAATATATTAAATATTTAAACATTCTTAATAGTTAGAAAAAATAGGTAGGTATGTTGATATAACATTTAGTGTTATGCTTATCGCCTAACAACTGGGCGCAGTAAAAATATAGCATCCCGAAACAAAATAGGTACATTCATAGACAATAGAAACCAAAGAGGTACAATGTACCAAATTAGAAAGGAAAATCCACGGATTTGCAAACAAATATGTGCATTCGGGAGCATCACCACTGTAAATAATGTAAATACAACAAAATATATGGATTAAAAAAATAGTTCGTGGGCAGGTTCTTCTTTCAGCATCCTGTACTAATAAGTTTGTGAATATATAATATATATATTAATATATTTTTTTAAATCGCGTACCCTTGTAGCCATTGGATCATCGGAGTAGTCAACTGGTTGACATCTGAAACTGTACTTTCCCCCCCATCCTGATACGCATGCCTAAAAACAATAATTTTGATAAATACATAAATATTGCAACGAAATAATTTTTCACTATCTACGTGTTTTTTTTTTAAACTTTTAATATTTTACTGGAAATATACTTACTTCATAGAAGAGCCATGTGCTGAAGCACACTTGGAATAGATTATATACTATGAGAACACCCTTCAATTGGAAAGGTTTACTATTTTTCATCATTTTAGGTCCTAAAATCTGAAAAATAAATATTAGACTTGTATTTTAAGATATAAGTAAATATGTATGCGAAATGAAAAAAAAGGTTGCAAACAAATTAAGAATTACCGAAGAATTTCACTTTTTCCGTACACGAAATACAAAATCGAATCAAATATCGATCGTCCCAACAAACAATGTCCGATGTGCAAATTGGTAACTTTGCATTAGAGCTGTTCAAAGCTTCGGGTCAATTTTTTATTGTTTTAAGATCAATAAATACACCTAAATACACCGCTATGTCGATTTTTTACAAATATCCCTATTTATTTCGTAAGAAAAATGTATTATGGCAACTAGAACTGAGTTACCAATTGCACTTGGGACATTATTCGTTGGGAGACTCGATAAGCCCTTTTCCTCAACGATTTCTTTAACTGACCTATTTGTTCCCCGTTTGATAGGGAGCTAATAGGAAACTTTGCATACTTTATTCGAAATGCAAAACCTCTTCCTCTTTTCACAAACACAAATAATATTAAAAAAACTGTTCATCACAATTAAGAGCCAAGTCGAATTTATATAAATTCTTAAGGCGAAATAATATCTCGATAACAAGTTGCATTCGAAGTCTGACTTACCTTTGCGAAATACGCATAGAAAATGCATATAGCCATTGTGGGCAAAGGCGAACTCATCATGGGCCAGTTGTTGACTCGGGGGTCACTCAGGTTGTCCATCAGGTTATGGTATCCAGCCAGGAATGACGTCACGAAGTGTGCCATCCTGAGATGTTTGTTGTATTGCAGTTAAGTCAGAAAATGTCTTTTATAAACTCTGCGTATAAAAACGTATTTTCGTGAGAAATCTAGTTATGTTTCAAACGGTTTCGATCACTTTATTCATCTGTTTATTTTTTTCTGTTGAGACCTGAAACAAACAATAAAATATTTTACCAAGGCAAGGAAAATAATTGACATAATTGTACCTTTTTACACAACGTTTGCAAGAGGGTTATGTTGTGTATATGTGATAGTATTTCTCGTGAAGTGCAAGTACAAAAATACCCTTTTTATATTTGAACTATGTGATACGTTTGGAACAGTATGTATTGCAAGGAAGATGGTTGCCTCCCCGACCTGGTCACTTAAGAAAGCTGAAGTCAATAATCAACGATTCAATTCTGAATGATTTTTCTCACTAGTACAATACTGAAGTTATCTTCCACTCTCCAATAATGCATAATCTTGTAAGATTTTATTGGCCTTAGACGAGTTTCTTGGGCCAAAAAGGTCATCGCTTTGCCACAAAGCTTGTCAGGAATACTTTAATACGTAGGCACTGAAGTCCAACGCAACGAAAGGTTACCACCGCAGTTCAGTCAGATAGAATATTATATTCTTTAATTCAACAAAGGAAAATGGTATAGTCCTCTCTGGGCTGTGGGTTCATCCAAGATGCATCATTACACAATTATGTAACCTTAACTCGACTATTATGCGCCGGGCCGGTCAGGGTTTTATCTTGCAAGGTAAGCAAGGGACAGGCGTCGGGTTCGAATTTTTTTACCTAAAAGTCCTTCCAAAAGCATTTTTCTCGATAATTTTTGCAATCATTAAATGATCAATGACCTTCAAATTTTGGTCGAAAAATGTTTTAACAAACCTCAATAAAATATTGGTAGCTCGCTTGGAAGAAATTAAGATTTCAGAAAGTTGTTTGGTATATCATCATTTTTTTTTTAAATTCTTGATAACTTTCATTAAAGAACATTTTTGATCCTATCGAAAAAAAAACATCATCAGAAGCGAACAATTGCTAGGCTTCGCTGTCAGTATGTTCTCGGCCTGAAAAGAAAAGTGATCTCAATCATTTTTTTTTACCTCTAAAATGGAAAAAATAAGCCTAGCCTTGTCCCGTGGGAGTTATGATAATTTATTTCTTAATCGAGCAATAAGCTGATTATTGGTCGTGTTACTGATTAATTATTCACCTTAACGTCCAAAAGACATACAAAATTGAAACATCATAAATTATAAATTGCGGCATGACGAACATTTGACCTACAATGTACTCATTTATTCGGTGGAAATGTTCGAGTTGAATGACCGTTGTTTGTCACTGTCACATTTCATAGTAAAACGAAAAAGGCAATATGAATTAAGCGACACTTTGGTCAATAATTTGTTAAATATGCAGTTTTCGTCATTTTTTTCTGCATCGAAAGCTCTGAATCTCGTTTGATTTTGAAGATTTTCGTGGCCCTTTAGCAATCTAAAATATATTTACCATTTGGGAGAAGGCTTGACTCAAACGACACAAGTTTGGGACTTTTTTTTAGCTTTTTGTCGCTTCAGGTAACTCAGTTAGATCATTGAGTTACCCGAATCAACTTTTTTTTTTCAAAATTCAACCAGGTACTGAAGACTTATGAATTTTACTGTACAAAAAAAAACTTTAAAATGCTCAACTTAAACTGCCCAAAATGGCGCTTCAGCCCTTTTGCCTTTCCGGCGACCATATATGCTATAGGTAGGCCATCACATTTGTTTACACAAGGCTTTCAAAGGCTTTAGAGATAAAGTTTTACCGTAGAATCGCAATTTAAACACTCCTTTGCGAGAAAACAATTTATTTTTATACTAATTTTTATTGTAATTTTGCGATAATTCTTGTTATTTTTATGAAATCTGGTAATTGTCAGTTGTCATCTAATAAAAAAATAGGGTTATTAATAATTTCCCATCAATACACGGCTCCCCGTTAAAAAAAAGTTGTCTGGACTTTAAGGTTGCGAAAAAAAACCAGTTATCGGTCGCCATAATACGGGCATGTGCCTTTTCTGGCAGTTTTAAGTTCCTAATTACCTATTCTAAATGTGTGAAATTATTGAATAATAAATAATAAAACATAATAATAATTAATAACAACCTACCTATTCAGTTATTTTGGGTGCCATTCTATTATTTTTTCATTAATTAATAATGCGACGTATGGCGCTAAATGCAAAGAACTTCCAATCCACGACAGGTATTATAATAAAATTAGGTGATAATATCTAAGGCTGTTGTACTTTACTGAAAATTCCATTAACAATATATTTGGAACGCATTAATCTAAACCGTGTGCTACAGGAATTTTGATTTGATGTTTGCTAATGTTATGCTTTCAAAGAATGTAGGTAGATTTAATGTAGGATAAATTTATGTATCTAAAGTATGGGAGTGGGTTTATGGGTTATTGTTTCGTATCAGAGTTAAGCGGAATACTACAGATAAGTCGCGGGTTCATGTTTATCGACTCGAAATCTCATTGGATATTGAATTAGAACTTTTCCCTTCGGAAAACATGGCATTAATATTAAACAATTATTGGGAGTCTAAAATAATACAAAATTAAACGTAAAAAGTGTTTTTTACAAATGAAAACATCTGTTTTAAAGATTACAAAGATCGCCTCAAAGCAAATGGATGAAAGTCAAAACGAATAACATAAAACAAAGAGAAAAAAATCACATAATAGCTTAGTAGTAAACACGTAAGTGGGGATTCTTTGTGGGTAGTTATCGTTCATTATATTTAACACGGTGTGTGTCGTGTCAGAATTCATTAAAAAAAGCGCATCGCATTATAAGCCTTTTTTGCGAACGGAGTATTTTGCAATGGAAACGTAATCAGGCAATATAATGAGGATTTTAATGAAGTTGATACCTCGTTAAATGACTGTATTATATTAACTTCAAACTATAGAGCAGATTGTAGAAGAGCGCCATCGTCCCCTGTCCCCTGTCCCCTGTCCCCTGTCCCCTGTCCCCTATACCAGTGGAGAGTGCTACACAACCCACCGCCGGATGCCAAATGCTGGGGCTGAAGAACCTCAGCCCCCCCTTTATACCCCCTATAACTCCTCAATCACACTGACAAGAAAACATTTCCAATAAATATACACCAATATTATATTATTGCGATATTTATAGAACGTATGGGTGCAATATATTGATTATACACTGCTGAAAGATGTCAAAATCACAGGAGTATGTGGGTGGTGGGATAGTCAGTGGAAGGTGTCCACTGGTAGTCGGTCAAGTAGATAGGTAGTCAGATATACACGTGGTTAGCAACAGGTAGGTAGTACTGAGTGGAATTACAACAAGTTGTGGAAGACCTTGGCCGACATTGTTTGTTTATAAAGTTTGCCTGTCTACGCCCAATAAACCGTTGATTTTGTTTTTACGCGGTGTCAAAATATGTAGAAACGAGAATATAAACATAAACAAAACAGAAATTAGAAAAAGCGCTATAAGAGTATGTAATATGCGACAGAAAAAGAGACCTAATCAAAAATATCTTTAATGGTGATTCAGAAAAATCGCAGTAGGAACAGAGGTATTTATTTATTTATTTGTAGGAAAGGCAAAGGGGCTGAAGTGCCAATTTGGGCAGTTTACATTAGAGCACTTCAAAGTTTGTTTTACAATAAAATTCGTAAGTCTTCATTACCTGGTTGAACTTTAAAAAAATAGTTAACTCAGGTAACTCAATGCTCTCACTGAGTTACCTGAAGCGACAAAAAGTTTAAAAAATCCCAAACTTGTGTCGCTTGAGTCAAGCTTTCTCCTAAATGGTAAATATATTTTAGATGGCTGAAGGGCCCATTTATAATCAAACTAGAATCAGAGCTTTCGGTACAGAAAAAAAACTGATGAAAACTGCATGCTTAACAATTTTTTGACCAAGTGTCGCATAAGCCCTTTTGCCTTTCCAGCGATGATATGACTGATTTACTACGATTAAATTAACTTCTGTGGACTCTCCGAGCAAAAATAAATCAGAAATGAAAACATGTATGCTACCCTAACACCGTACATTATATGTATGTTTTGAATTTATGACTATCTTCGACTGAAAATTGGAATTTATAATTTTTTTATAAGAACATTGTTACCGTTGTGGATGGCGGTTATGAGTTTAAAAATGTTTTATTTTATTTTGTCAATTCGCAAAATGTTCTGTGTTGATAACCTTTGGAGCACCCGTACATATTACACTTGTCGCGTAATTTGAAACCAGTTTATTGAATAGTTGTACTTATTAATCTCGCAACTATCCAACCAGACCACGTGTTAAAATGAGCTGTTGCAAGACTTGCAGGTCATTAAGCAGGCAACCAACATGATGATTAAGGCTTTTCCGTTCACCAAGGCAAAATTAAACGATTTGATCTGAATTTCCACTTGGAGACCGGAAGGCAAATAAGAATTCCATTTTCACCACCCCTTGGAAGGACTTCGTGTAAACCTAGATACCAATTTGGTTATTTATTGACTTAGAATCCGTTTTTTTAAATTGTAATACGAATATTATTTTTATAGTTTTTACTGGCCGCATTATTTGCACAGGATTTTTTTCCCCTATTTCTTTGAATCATCTTTTTTGGTTTTTCGAATAACTGAAATACACCACGCGTTATAAATAAATAAAAATATTGTCCCAAAGCTTTAAATGAAAATAACGCTGTCAGATGAAAACAGTCGTGTTGACCTAGAATTCCGGACAGAAAAGCGGTAAAAATTTGACGAGAGCTCAAAGTTCAACTTATACTGCTTTTTAAAGTTTTTATTACGCGTGGCAGCTTTTCCTCCTCGTGAAGGCATTTTAAAATAAAAATTATTTATATTTTATATAGGTATATAAAATAGAGTATTACGAAATATTTCATAATTGGAACCGATGGACGTGTTGAGAAAATTATAAAAATAATCATTTCAAACAGTTTTATGTGCTGAAATGATTCAATTGTACATGAATCATTTTTAATAATTAATAATCTAAAATAAAAAGTGCCTGTGCGTAAGTACGTGGGAGTGTGACATTTTGAAATTAGAATTAATGTTTATGTTTATAAAATTATCAAAATAATATTTTCAATTCTTGGAAAGCGATAAAGTACCTATCCACAACATATTTTACCAGACGATAATTTTTATTCTATTTTTGAAATCTGCGTCCATATGAATTACCTACTTTTGCAGGTATTTAAAAAAAGTAGAAGTAATGTAAAATAAGGTGAATATAAGCAATGACGTTGTGTAAGGTCATTGGATTTAAGCAGCTAACATTTTTCTATTCTGTAGAAACTAAATTTATCAGTTTTCATCTTGGCAAGTCAAGTTACATCCCGTGATTTGCCTCACGGGAAACAAACAGTAACTTTATCGAATGTTGTCACACCTTGATAGTGAGTACTGGGGCGAGCCGTGACGAGCTTGTTTTCATATTTAAAAAATGGTGGTTTTTATGTAAAAACATTTGCCCATTATTCATGAAAGAATTATATCGATAAAGATATTTTCATACAAAGTAGGATATTTATGAAAAAAAAAACAACAGATGATTTTCCCTTTGAAAGATTGTGAAAGTAAGAATGAAGCCAAAGCACGCCACTGGTAGGTAACAATACATAAATATATAATATGTCGATAGGTACAACTTGGCGTCGTGGATTCTTCGTTCTGAGATTTATGTGAAATGATTAACCCGTGCATGAAATGGCTATGATTATCAGTTTCGTAGCTCGATGCCATGTAATTGGAATGATTTTGCGGTTCGGATATAATAATCACGACGACTTTAATGGCTTTCTGTGCGATGCTGAGGAATTCATGAAACTCACTGATTTATTTTTACACAAAAAGTGTAATTCTACTATTGATCTAGTACTTCTTTACAACTTGTAATGTTCTCATGCGTTCAAAGGTAGTGCGCACATATAGTAGGTAGTCGCAAACCAACGCACCATTTATAACCAATTATTAGTAATGCTTACTGATAATCATCATTGACATTTGCTGTGATATGATCAATAACTAATGTAGCATTAACTTGTATTGTACTTGCGAAATAGAGGTCGCTAATTAAATGGCGACAAGGTTCTCGTACGCACCAACGTTTGAACAATATAATTAGCACAGTACAGTAGCCCATTTGGCCTCCGTAAGGCAATGCTTTGGCTTTTAGTTGCAGGATCGATGCCGAGGCAATATACTTTAATATGCAGGAAAGGATTTGAAAAGATTGTTTTTAAAATTTGATAATTTAAATCACCACATCAGTTCAAATTTTGAAAGGTTCACACTCAAACGTACGTACTCAAATAATGTATCAATAATTAATGTTCACATTACATTGTTTCAAGATTGTTTTCATTTCAAATGTTTGCCGTAAAAGTACATTCAGGAAAACTATGAAGGTCTTAAGTTTATTTAATATCGTGCATCACAGTGTAGACTGTAGATTTCCATTAAATTAAAGGAAAGATTTTTTATTATTTTTTATAGTGATTACCGCACAAGAGTCCCAACTGCTCCCAACCGTCTAGAGCAGAGGTTCCCAAACTTTTTTGTCCCGTAGACCACTTGTCGATTTTTTCTGTTTTGTATAGACCCCCTGCTTTCCTAGTATTGATTTTTTTTAGCGTTGAGAAAAACTTCAAAGTTTTGTGAACGCTTCAGGAACTGCTAGTTCTTTGAAATGAACCCTTCGCGGTGAACACTTCAATTGTAGTCGAACTCGTCAAAAAATAGTACTAGTCGGCAGAGATCCCAAATCGAAAAGTGCTAGCAAATCAACAAAATTTACCCTCCGAAAAAAAAGCACTAGTCGGTAGAGATTTGAAATTGAAAAGTACTAGCAAATCGGCAAAATATCTTCCACAAAAATTAATATAATTAGGGAATTAAAGTCCATTATAGGATAGTATTACGTAAGTACCTACATGGGTACTATCTGTGAGGTGGATTATTACATTTGCGGGAAGCCAACATTTTGGTGACGGCCTGCCTAAATGGAATCCACTCCCGTGGACCCCCATTTACGTCTCGTGCACCCCCAATTTTTTTTTTCATTGACTTGGACCCCTTGCAGGTCGGAATCGACCCCTGGGGGTCGATATAGACCACTTTGGGAATGACTGGTCTAGAGCAAGTGGGACTATGGTATCCCCAGTCGAGGTATGTTGTGAGGCTGAAGGTAGTGGGGAGGGGAAGGAGATTGGGAAGTACTTGGTAATAATTATAAAATTAAACATTAGGGTCTTACCCACAATCGACCCATCTAAAACATTATATTTTATATTAGTCAAGAGATCATACAAAATAGTATTAATTATATTTCACAAGTCACAAGTTCTAAACGAAAAATTCTCACGGTTATACAGAATTAACGATTTAAATAATGGGAATAGACACAGACCGTGGATCTGGAATCTCCTAATTGTAATAAAATATATTTTTTAGAGAACATCTGAATAATTTACAAGTTAAAAGATTAGATTATGAGACAGGCGGACTCGTGCATTTATAAACAAAATCAACCTTACGAATTGAGCGTTGATGCCCACCAGGCCAGGGGGCAGCAAACATTTTAGGCGGAAGAGTCAAATATGAACAATAATCTACCGGTTTTTCAACAGCCTCAGACATAGTAGATTTTTTCAATGTAGTGACATTATAAATACATATAGTTCTTTCTGATTTAAAAAAAATATGTTTATAGATAGTGGTATGTGCCTACGTTTTAATAAACCAACATGTACAAGTTGCTCTATTAAAAATATATATTCAAACCGCAATAAAAATAATAAGAAAACACCGCAACTATATTAAACTATATGGCTTTTCTTTAATAAACAATATCACCAAATAACACGTGAGAAGGTAATTGAAAAGGGCGAGATTGAATTATTTAAATGCATTCAATAAATTTATGTAATATCTTCTGTATTTCCGATACCTTACCTGGCAGAATAATTTTAGCCTAGTGATCAAATTGTCATCAATATGCTTTTCAGATGTATAACATTATGAGTTAAGGGTAGTAGAAACAGCAATCGAATATGTAAAAAATATTTCATTCAAATGTCTCTGGAAAGATATTATTATAAAATATGTTTAAACAAAGCTTAAACTATTTTTTTTATAGTGAATACCGCACAGGAGTCCCAACCGTCTAGAGCCAGTGAGACTATGGCATCCACAATTGGAATATGTTGTGGGGCTGAAGGTAGTGGGAAGGGAAGGAGATGAAGAAGAATAAGGTTGGGAAGTACCTGGCTATTCATATCTGGTCACCAAACACGGCTAAAGCCATTTCAAACAACTTTTCGATTATGAATGGTGGTCCTTTACCAGGGCGGTACTTACAGTATCTACCACTCTGGAACGTGCCGCAAATATACTTTATATTATTTTGTATTAATTAAACGTGTTATGACACATATTAATTACATAAACGTTATTGGCGCATGCCGGGTTTGAACCCGCGACCTTTTGATTCGTAGACGAGCGTCTCACCACTCGACCATGGAGGCCGTCAAACAGGTTTAAACTAAATTTTTTCCGTGAAGAATCACGCGATGAAACTTGACTTGCCAAGTAAAAATATTAGTCGCATTGTTCCCCATTTCAAATAAAGAATAACGAGTGCTAAGTACATTATGGGTAGGTAGTTTCTTTATCGCCTGTCTGGATTTGAATAGATTATTTTTAATTTGTCAATTTTTTCAACACATTTGTCAGTTCCAATTTTGAAAAGTTCACACTCGTGCGTACATAAGAAAATTATGTTGTTTAGTACTTCTTAAAAATCATTGTCAATACTTTTCTAAAGCGTTTGAAGTAGCACACCTCTTTTTTTTAAATCTCTCGGAATGAGTTTTTATTAAACTCCTTAGTTAATATATACATGCATTTAAAAAAAAAATTTCAAGGGATTTGAATTTTCTACACATTTTGAATCGAAACATATTCAACCGTGCCAAGAAGGCCAGTTTGTCATTATAATTGAAATAACCAAAACGAAATTGCAATATCTTAAAATCTAGGGGTATATATATCTTATATCTAGAAACGTTATCTATCCGTTGCAGTAGAGTATAACCTTAGAGTAACAAAGAGTATAACATAGTATTCACTCACTGGCCTATATAACATACCTATAGACTTGGGCTATACTGACATTATGACTCTTTCGTGTTCTTCATAATATCCAATTAGTAGGAATCTACCTTAATTGGCTGTAGGAGTATATTTAAGCAATAAACAACGAGCGCCATTAATAAAGTCACCAAATAGTCAAAAGAGACGAAACCATAATGCCATAATACTTGAAGCTTAGTAGTAGTAGTTTGATTCTTTCTTACTACTAGTAGATTTGCACTTTCATCTATGTTCGCATTGGTGACTAATTTGTGATTTGGTCATCTTTGAATAAACAAATTAATAATAAACAGTTGGTTTTCTACGTTCCTTTGATCACGATTTCAAGTTATACTTATTGTAATAACGACCTAGGATTCACCAGTCATCCAAACGATTGTTTTCTTTTGTCTTTTGTTTGTTTCGAATCTTAACGATAAACATTTACAATTATCATTACTACAATTATATAGTAAAAGATGAATCAACACGAACACAATTATATTTTCAAAGACACTGTAAAATAACACAAAAAATAATTGTTGTAAATATTGAGAACGGAGGGATTTTTTTATATGTCGGATGAATAAAATATTCGCTAGTTGTATTTGTTATAAATAAAAGTGAGAGTAGGTACTTTTGGATATTACAAAAATCATACCTACCTACATAAATTGGTATCTGAACTCAAATTCAGACCATCATATTTATAAGAGAACACAACTGGCATCAGTCACGCATACACTAATAATGTAAGCCATGAGACTAGCCATCTCACTCAACTCACATGCATGCTGATGCATAGTGAGAGACAACACATTTAACTTCATCGAATACCCACATAGCAAAAGTATCCATCATCTGCAATATCTCAAATAAAGGTACAAACAGCAATCCGAAACAAAGCCAATAGTACTTGTTTACCTAGCATACCACACCAAGAATATGTAAAAGAAATAATAGATCGAATAGGGGGAATTCTATACAACCGTTCCATTAAATGTTATTCCAAATAGGTATCTTCCGCACTGACCGTAAGCTATCAACATCGAAAAAGCCCTAGACAGGTCTACGTAAAACCGCGTTATAGCTCACTAGCTATGTCGAACTAGCAGACTGAGCGATAGTTGCGAAACACAAAAATAAACAAACAACTAAATTTTTTCGCGGAATGCGAAGGTCAAACTGATTTCAACGAAACTACAACAGTAATGAAATTAGCAAGTTACTGTTACATTCATAACATTTCCCGAAAAGTGACAAACGAAAAGCGAGATACATAACATAAAAGAGAAGCCCAGCCGACACCCACAATGTGGAAACATTCGCGGAAATTAATGCATCCCAACCTATGTACCCACCTGTCATATTAAAGACGGCCATGGAAAATATTATTATAACGATTGCATTATCTGCGTGTTTAATAAACATGCTATGGCTATGCAACGTATACCTAACTGAACCTAACTAGAAGTATTAAATGTAATTTCTTATGTTTCTACTCGATAGAAGTAATTAGTTTTGTTGATGTTTCAATATTTGCGAAAATATACAAAATTTTGCAAGACGTACCCGAAAAACTTTAAGCAGTGATTCCTCAGCTTGTCTGGAGAGTGGGTATGTAATATGAAGATGGTAGCGATGTTTCCGCTCTGTGCGAACTATTTCATTTTACGGCAGTTCACACTTCACACATTTCTCAGTGTGCAAATCTTAGAGTAACGTAGAGACCTAACATTGCGAAATTTTGTCCGCACTTTTTGACCAAGGATTGACCAAGGGAGGTATGACGTATATGCTTCCAGCCAATCGGATGCGAAGAAAACCGTAAAGATAAACATTATTCTGTCTTTATCTGTTTGCCAACAATTTAGCGTTAGTATCATGAGAAAGAAAGAGACCGGGATACTTTCAGAAGCCGTACAATATGGGTATTCCCCCTTGTAATGGTTTCTTATGTGACAGCTAGTAAATATCTCTAAGTTAAAAATATTACGAATCCACTAAAACTCATTTCAAACGGAAGTTTATTATATTGGAACGAATAGTCCAAAGATTAATTACATATTGGTGTAAGTTACTAGTTGTTTTGTAGGTTAGAATGTTAAATATTTGAGATCTAACTAAAAAAGACGATTTTTATGGTACATACGTGTGAAAACTGTTTGTTTTTGGTCCTTTTGTACTTCGATTGAAGCAACCAAGTATAGCACATATGGCCATGATGTTTTGCTAGATATCGGACAAAAAATAACTCAAGTTTTTAACTATTTACGCACTTTTGACAGTCCGTTCGCCTGACACTCCAAACCAGAATGAAGCTCGTACAGATCAAATATTGCGGACATGGTATTCAGCACGCCCCAAATCGTGTATTGGTTTCAACAATTGTTTGTCTCTTTTTCTCATATGCGTATAGAACCGAGCATAAAGAGAGAGCTATATTTTGCGAGTTTGTCAACGATTTGTCACAAATTAGTACGGTCTCTTTATATTGTTACTCTAAGGTGCAAATACTACAATTATTGTAGTTCGACTACGAAGATTCGTAAAACAATTTTAAATATAATTTGGAATATTTGACATTTGGTTTGAGACCTACATGGAAAAAACAAATAGGGGGATGGGGGTCCATATTACCACCTTTTTATCTACCTTTGTCTTAATCACTGGGATTTATCATGCTGAAGACAATCATTTTATAAAGATCATTTGTTTGTTTTATTCAAACTTTTTTTCAACTGTACCATGTACCTGTTATATAAAAAAAAGGTCAAAAATTGTATTGTGGGATTCACTTATTGAGATAGTGGAAATCTGTTTTGTTTTAGTAATATAAAATACTTAAAATATGATTTAAGAATACAGACATTCGGAATCAAGAAGTCCGTCTATTCTTCTTAGCCATTTCTGATTACGCAATATAATATTATATTTGAAGTATGTATTTTTATTGTTATCAATCAACATATTTCCTTATGTTTAGGCTCGATGTATAATAACAGATGAATTATGAAATGATACGAAATGGATGTTTGTCATTTAAAATTTCAAGTAGGCGGAAGATGCAATGATCATATCCTTAAACAGAATGTTGTATCTCACAGATGCTGCGAATATTACAGGATCGATGAATTCATATTTTGTTGCCTACATAAAACCAGCCTAGATGGGTATCAAGATCGTTTTCCAACTATGTGCGTGCAAGATATCATTGAATGTGGAAATTGCTTGCAGCATACAAGCAATTACTCGTAAAACGAGTGTGGAGCCTACAGAGGGTAAACAATGATCTTCTTTGCAGGATCAGAGGTCGTCGCAGAATTCACACTCAGGCATTGATGTTAAATTTGAAAAACGAATGCAATCTCTAAAATAAAAAAAGCTAGAGATTACCATCTAAGCTTAGACGTCCGGAGAATAGTCCAAACAATCATTATTTATCAAACTAATATTTTCATAAGATATTCAAGCAGAATGTACTAAATCTGTTGATTTCTTCTTATCTTATCAGAATAGATTACAATGCAGACCACGTGATGGGACATTAGCCCATGGCAGAATGGTCAAAGGAAAAAGGCTTTTAAGTTTTACATATTATGCCAAATAGATGTCGAGCATTGTTTCACGATTCAAAAGAATTTGTTTGATAACAAATATGACACATAAATTGACAAAACCAATTGACGGCAAACAGGGGGCGGTTTTTTCCTTGATAAGTTGTCTTTGGTTTTCTTCATCCCTTGGAAAATACGGAGATAGCACTTCACAATAAAATACGTAGCCAATCATCCCATACCTCCTCCCAATATAATATATAAAATATTATATAAAATATTATATAAAATATATTTACTTTGGGTTTTAACATGCCTAGTATGTACAAAAACTGTACGAAAAAACCATTTGACTAAATGCCATATTTCAATATAACATTCTAAAGAACCTACTTGTTGTATATATACCCATTATTCTGAAAAGTTTAGCAATATGACTGAAATTTATTCAACAATATGACTAAATTTAAACGAGTAGAAATATTATTTATATTGATGGTACAATTAATGAGGCTTTGGTTGTAATTTATTTATTAAACAGTTAAAATATGCACAATACGAGTATCAAAACGGAAATGCTGAATGTGGGTCACGTTCAAGTTGCAAGAAATCTCGTTTGACATCGTCGGTCTATTATTATTAATCGACAGAGATATCGAATCTACGGGTCGTGAGACTAATGCATCTCAGGCATGGAGACATAATCGAACCAGATCAACATGACAAGCTAAATCCGACCCAGTCCCAAAATGGTACAGTAGTATGTGAAATACTGGTTACTATCTAAATAGTATCATATTATACTTTCGAACGAGTCTAAAAAACATGTTTTTTTTTAAACTCATGAATGACCTCATAAAAAGCACGTTTCTTTAGTAAAGAAGCTCTATGATTTTGTTTCCTATATCTGGCATACTTGTTGATATGGTCTAGAAATCAATTATTAGATTAGGTACATTATTCATGCGCCCACAGTTCGACAAATAAATGTAGAAAAAAGGAGGACGCTGTAATCGTTTAAATTGCTTTAAATGGGAACACCAAGATGGATTAAAGGTAAAAGGACGTAACTTTAAAATAACACTATGGTGTAGGTGCATATTTTTCACAATATGTATACACGGTATTCCGAAATTAGTGGTACTTTCCGAAAGTAGATAATTCTACGTCATTTTCTAAGGTAACTTAATCTTCGTACTTTTTTATTATTTTTTAACGCTTTTGAAGTGTGATAATTGTACGGAAGGGTGTTTTTATAGCATTTTTGTAATATAAATATCGAAAAAATCAAACATAACCTCACTTATGAATGTATTATAATTCTCTCAAAATCGTCGCGAATCGGAGTTGCACAATAATTAATAATTGTTGTTCCACTTAAATCTGTACATTTAATTGCCAAACTGTAGTTCCGAAACATAGTTCTATCTTTATAATAATGTAGTGGTAACCCACTTATGTGCACTTTTCATTGGTTTTGACTTTTGGAGAGCACATCATTTATCAATCTAAATCATCACGATCTGTCGGAAACCAGTTTTTATTAAATATTCTACTTCGTGAACATATTTTAAATATTGGAAGTAATTGGTATCGAGTATGAACACGAATCCAAAGAACTGATTGAGATACTGAGCAGATCATAAATCTTACAATCGTACATATAACGGAAGCATGCGTGTCGCTATCGTTAGGTAGGTGGGAAATAAAGTCATTTCATTTTGGAAAATAATTTCATGCAATCACTTTAGATTGATTGCTATGAAATGTGTTTATATTTCCTGCAGCAATCAGTAATATATTAAAAATATGTTTAATTTACATAGATAGATAATAAAAAGAAATCTTTAAGGATGGAACTATCAAATTTAATAAAATAATGATAGCCAGTGTATCAACATTTCAGCAGCAACCTATCGGCACGTATCTAATCAGTCAAACAATGATGCAAGTAAATAATTGGATATTGTAATCGCTAGACCTTGAATTTTGCACTAAAAATTCGAAAAACGCATACAAATATGCACTAAAAAAGACGAAAAACGCATACAAATATGCACTAAAAATAAGCACTAACAATTCCAAAATACACCCCTAAAATATACGATAAAAACAGCAAACTATCTAAAACATGCATGTTTCAGTAATAAGGTAGTGGCACAATTTTTTTATCTCCATGGAGGGTTGGGGGGGGGGGTTACAAAACGAAATTCGATCAACTCCCTAGATTTTAGTTTTTAACTGAAATCTGGGGAGTTTTAATTCGTGGGGGGGGGGGCATATAGAATGTTCGCAAAGTTCCAAAGATCGCGTGTTCAGTTCATTCTTCAAAAAAAAAAAAAATTTTTTTAAATGCTGTGGCTGAAATATGCATCAATGACGAAAAATACTAAAATATGTGCAGTATGCATATGCAAATACAGTATGCATGCAAATATGCAAATGTACATAATCCGATGTCTAGTGTATGGTGCATATTATTTATGAAGGTGCTTTTAGGTATAATTCCTTGCGAAGCTCAACTTGCCGTTGCGAGTACTTGGCTGAGATTCCTTTCTGCCAATATCAACAACATCTTTAAGAAAGGCTACGCACTTGAAGGCATCGGGAGATGCAAATGTGTGCATGTAAATCACTCCTCTCAATCGATGAAGCCTCCAGTCTGAACGGTAATCCAGGTTCAGATACTTGTTACTTACGATCTCAGGGATATTAGATACATTCGCTTGAGAGATTTGCAGATTGCCCCAATGAAAGCCAAACTCCGAGAGGGCTACTTACCAATGTTAGATAATATTTATGTTTGTTCTTAAGGGTTAGCACTCAAGAATGACGCTAAACGTTACTTTGTAGCAATCTAATACAAACAATGCCACAAATGATTTATCTGCAAATTGTCTATAGGTAGTTAGAAAAATATCTGAGGTTTCCAGTGAATACAATCTTTTAACTGTAATCATTTTAATTCTATGAAAAACATACCAAAATGTCAGTAAAATGCGCAGTTTGAAAACCAGCTAGGGTATTTTTAAACGTTTTACTTGAAATTTCAGTATATATTTCATAAATAAATTAAAATATCACTGTTAAATAATTGTATTCACTAGAAACCTTAGATATTTTTGTAACTAACCCGTATAGTTAAAACAGATACATAATTTGTAGTTTTGCTTGTACTAGAAAGCTAAAAGTGTGTATTTTTGGGTGCCGACCCTTAAGCCCACTTTGTAAACCGTACAAAAAATAAGTCCTTTTTGGTAATTTATTCAACGTAATTTAAAAAAAAATGCTATTTGAACTTTTCAGCAGAAACTGTTTTGTGAAGGAGAAACTCTCAAACGTTGAGCTACGGTGTCATGAAATTCTATTTCTACAATTTCTAGGTCATCGAAAGTATTTGGGAATATCATTACAATACACAAAACAGAATGGTGTAGTTTGAAGAGCAGTTTTTTTTAAGAGTACCAAGAAGAGTCTTGCGGCAATTCGTTTGCCAGATTTTAGAGTTTCTGGCTAAAATACTCGCGCGAGACCCGTGTAAATTGAACTTTTGAAAATATTTTTCCGCAAATGTCAATTGGCAGTGAGACATTATATCATCTTTACAGGTAACACGCTGCATCTGTACTATAACAAATTACACAATTTCATTACATTACTCATAATAATGACATTTAATTATTTTGATTTAAATTTAAATTTTCTTATTATTTTGAGACTTAGCACTCCATAATGAATAATAAATAATCAAATCATGGTATGCTTTATAAAAACACAGAGAGAAAAGAACTAAGTTTTTTGGTGCGACCGGGACTCGAGTTCAGGTTCTTACGCTATCCGGACGTATGATCTACCAACTGAGATATATATGCAACCAACCCTCAGACCTGCCATATTCCCAAAATATACTAACAATATTATTAAATTATGTTGAATCAGTGTTTGTTTTGATATAATATTTATTTTTAAAAGATGTCAATAGTGACGATCTCCGTAGTGAAGTTGCCCAGACATTTGACTTAAAAAAAAAGAAAAACACTCCCAAGTAATGAATAACCTGACAATATTTCAATTCCTCTTAGTATTATCATAAGCGGAAAATGTTGCATGTGCAATTATCGAGTACTTAGCCAGCAGAAGATTGAGTCCTTGGAGGGCACTCAGTGCTTTGGACCAATCGTGTGTTAAATTCTGCAGTTAAAGGAACGTTACACAAATAGCTATACAGGGTGGCAAGGAACATTATTAATAGATACATATAAGGAAAGTTAATTATTATGAAATGAGAATTAGGTGATTGGGTTTTCCTTATTGTTTGCATGTGTTCAACTATTAATTGATGAGGTCTTCGATCATTTGGAAATTCCTCAAGATAACATATTTTGGAAACAAAACATGTTTGTTATAATCACACTCGCCAACGATCTACGAGGAAAATAAAATTGGCAGCAGATAAATATGTTTTTTTAAAGACATGGCTAGTTTACTATTATTAATATCCTTGTAGACCGGCGTATGTGGCGAAAACACTTTGTTTAGCGAATATAAAAGAGGCTTGATCTAAAATTAACTACAGGTTTTTCGATCGTAAACAAAAAAATCGACTGTCATAACGAACAATTTTGGATATGCTAATTACCAACTTCGCGCGACAGCAGTTTAAAGTTGCCATAATTTTTTTTTTCAGTAAAAAAGGTTAACGGTTTATGCAGAACATCAAAATAACGATATATTTCTTGATCTTCAAAATAGTCAAAATGTAGAAACGAAACTTTAGACAGTGCTTACGTAAAGTTACCAATTTGTGCATCCGACATTGTCAGAACAGGCGGAATACTTAGGCTTTCCGCACACTCGGAAACCGAAACCCAACTAAAACTGACTGTCGATAGCAGTTGCAAACTGGTTGGGAATCGAACTTCACTCGCAATGCCATTCAAGTTGCTACGATTTCCGTCATTATCTCATTTAAAATCTCTATCTCATGAAAAACTCCTACTACTATGATGGCAGTAGAACTTTTTCAAATATTATCAGGTTATTCGTAACCCGGAAATGCTTGTATTTAATTTTAAAGTTAAAATCTCATAGTGCGCGGTGTCATTGTCATATTGCGTTCAAAAATGTCTGTAAGCGTATAATCATAAACACATGGTATTTTTCAACCTCCTGAACAAATGAATTGTTTTCTTGGTCGGACATGTTGCAAATTTATCGAAAATACCTCGCAAATACGGTGCAACTAGAAATTGCAATGCGCGGGGCACTAGCACGGCGAGTTGCGAGAGGTTGGTTGCGTCGGCGTTGAAAACTGGTTGCGTCGTGGGCGGATAACCATTGAAATACACAAGAGAGAAACTTGAGTTCCGAACTGTATTTTTTTAGTTGCCCCGTGTGCGGAGGGCCTTAACCGCGCATTTTCATTGTATCTCAGAAAATAACACGCAAATCTTTATTACCCCCACAACAGAAACATAAATCAACCAAAGCAGCGGTCTAGGATTACAATTTAAAAAACATCTCGATAATTTTAATTAGGCTAAGCCTGACTTCTAAATTTGACAACGTGAGTATTCTTTACTCCCGGATAGAAATTAAAGTCGATTGTTTTTTGGTGAATATTTTAGTAACCAGTTTTGTTCGTGCTTTTCTTTGTTGAATTAATTTCATCTGTTAGCACAAATGTGTTTTGAATATTTCTCTCGTGACATTGCTAAATAAGTATGTTCATGGAAATTGATTTTCGTAAAATTCTCATTATTTTGTCTTATTAGGTTTTTAAATTACTCTACTTGCTTAATTTTTTTTTAATGGAAAGCTTTTCTAATCCACTTTTTTAGGTTGGTGTGTTTCGAACATTCGTCACATTTGACCCTGGCAGAATTTAACAATTAGCCCCATTTTTTTACATTTGAACGGTCCGTGTTAATCCAAGACTGTCGGTACGTTTGAGCTTAGAACAATTTGTGATGACCTGACCACGATGGCCATGTTCTTTTATGCTTGTCTACTGATCACAATTAGTTCAAATGCTGTAACGGGCATAGAAATTTAGGATGCCAACGATATTTAAAGCAAACAATATTTTCGTTAAGCAATACATTTTCTTGTGATTGCGATTTTTTCAAGGGGGGAGATACAAAAACAACATTGATTGAAATTATTTATTTAGTTGTAAAACGACACTCGATATTATAAAATAAGGACTAACCATAATATATTGTTTTCGCCGGATGTGTATTGAAAAAGCAAACAAATGTTTAGTAAAATTTTGTTATTTTTTTGCTGATTGATTCGATACATTTCTGCGAGCAGACATTTTCGATGTTGAATTAGGTACATAGATACCGAAAACCGATAAACTTTTGAACAATATGAAAATGAGGGTTACGATTTTGAGTAACACGCTAAAAAAGTATGTAAATAAACCAGAAAAGTTTACGTGAATTCACACCGTTTTAGTCAAGGTTTTAGCTGTATAAATAATGAAAATAAACAGAGCTCGAGGATAAGATGCGGTTCTTGAATGTGTTCGAATCAATTCAGTCAATTCGGTCAAAGCAATTTTAAAAAAGATAGAGAGAAAAAAAATTATAAAAAAATCAAAATTGACATCGTTGTAAGATTTCCTTCCTTGAAATTCCTTCTTTTATTTCTAAAGAAACCCGGTAGTAAGTTTTCTATGTGCTTAATATTCAAGTAAGATTTTTCTTTAATTTAGACACCAACTCAGGGATAAGTCAAAGAATGTTGAAAAGAGTGGGAATTAAAAATATTTATTGTGTCATATTATGCAAAACGATTTGTATTGTTTTGCGTGAGGTCATCATTTGTAAAGCCTCTTAGAGCGTAAAACAAGAATTTGAAAATAACAATTTTTCGAAATTCGTGTTATTCGTGTGAAAATGAAAAAATGCGCGTTATTCGCGTAACTATGAAGAAATTCGCGTTATCGGAATCGTAGAAATTGCAGGTCTCTAGTAACTACAGACGCTAACGTATCTTGACCAAACGGAAAATCCATTTTCTTCACCTTACGAGTAGTAACCGTGGATAATGCACCTGACTACACCGACCCTGTCACTAAAGGAACTACTAACTAACTAAATATGATCTATTGACTAATCACACTCGGTAGTGCTACAGCGATACCGAGCATATTATTAATTATTCCAAACGAGTTTTTGACTTCACACGGTAGCGCACTCTACGTACTTAATTACAATACAGTTTACGTTATTTGCTATGGATAGATACAAAGTTGATAACTTTTATGCTTACTTACATAGACCATGGTACGAAGATGAAAACGCGCTTTAAATTTTTTTTTACGCAGTCTTCTAAACAAAGGTCTGGTAAAAAAAATATCTCTACATCAATAATTGAAGTAATATCAATAATCTTCAAAGTAAGTATAAAACAGAAAAATATGAAGGTCGCGACCGAGACGAACTCGGAACCTCTACTGTATCCGGGAGTAACACTTCTACCAATTCAGCCACCGAGACTTTATAAAAAACGGCATTTTTAGTCCATATCATTCTTCATTTGAAAATTATTAACATAATTTTTTTTCGATTTGGAAAATATTTCTGTCCTACTGTGTTTTTTTGTTTAGGTTTTACCATTAAAAATTAATAATTAAATAACATAAAACATTCATACTACTCCCAAAACTTGAAAATAAGTATAAAAAAAAACTTTTTATTTGATCTAATGCTCTTTAATATTTTATATTGATTATTTTTTTTATTTATCTATACTATGAATAATTGTTCATTGTCCGGAAAACACAAAAAAAAAACAAATTCAAATTGATCCTTTAAAAAAAAATCAGTAATCATAAGTGTTTTTTATTGTTTGACCAAAGTTTTATGAATGGATTATTGATAACACATTCCATGGATAATAGAATTAGTTACATGATCTAAGACACAACAGACAAATTCGCTAGTGATTAGGTAAATAATAACAAAAAATGTGCTGTATTATTTGTGTATATTATATTTATCCGTACTCTCTTCTCGTAGAAACCGGTTTTCACATTGTTTCAGAAAAGTTAATTTGTTAAAATAATCTTCAATTAAATGTGTTTATAAAGAAGTAAGGTTTAATAAATTCATTTAAAAGTAAAAGGCAACCGGTCTGATGTGCTTCACCGTTAACTGGCAAGTTACCTTACTGATGTCAGCGTTGCCTGTCTAATCTGATCTGAACACTGTTAGAATCCTGTTACCGAGAACACGAAACCAAAGCCGACCCCGGCCATACGAGACTGCCTGGGACTGCTGGGAGTGGAACATCAGAATCCACGTAGAAAAGAATTCCTCCGCACATAAATACGTAGCAAACGAGTTTCTCTATGCAGGAATATGAGAAATGAACACTTCACAATGAGAATTAACGAGTGTGCTCGATAGCGAAAATGCGCTGTTTTCAGAGCTAAATAAACTAACCTGTTATTTAAATAAACCACGTTACCTTATTTTGGAGAAATGCTTTCTTCAGGTTTTCGTTGAATTGGCCCGGTTATCACGGTTTTTTTATCCCCAGGCCAAACACACATTTATGGTTTGTGGTACAAGTTCCATCAAGATTGTATCGGCATTTTTTTTTCCGTGTGTCTAATCCACATGGCAAATGAAACCATTCTCTTTGGAATCTGGTTTGTGTGGGAGATTTACTTTAAGACTGCAAAGATGGTTCACCTTAAAACGAAATGAAAAAACAATGTTTGCATTCGAAATACAGTGTCAATTCTAACAATAGTGTTACTACTTAGGTAATATTTATTAAAAAGCATAGTCAGGGTATTTTTATTTACAGCGGGAATATAGTCAATTTTGAGGAACACTCTGATGTTGAATAAAATTGTGAAATGGGAAAGGATAAGATAAAGTAATTTGTAAAATACATAAATATTCACAGTCATACTCCTACTAAGAGGACACTCTAAACACAGAGGGTTTGCCTGAGATTGGCGATTAAATTCACTCTAGTGAATCTGTAAAAAAATAGCAAATGTTTTAAGTAAGGAATTCATGTTTTAGATTAACTTTACACAGGAGGCCCTGAGAGAAACGATTTCCCTCAGGACCTATGTCATCTTTGGAGATGCTGTGTGGAGGATCATCTAGGTCTTTGAGAGGCCCATGGTGTAGGAGAGAGGAAACGCAGAGGCTGGCAAATCATTCCGCAGCCGAGCTGTTGAACACAAGAAAGAATCGTAGAAGCGACCCATTCTCGTTTATCGAATGTCAACCGTGTATCGGAGTTTCCCAAATATGCACCGGCGCCGAAAAGATCAATGACGCAAGTTCCTCGGAGCATCTTTCATTAAAATACCGGAAAAAAGCTGACTCTTAGCATTCACATTCTTACCGTAAAACGATTTCCAAAAATTTCAAATAGATTTTAAGGCACAACTTAAGCAGTAAGGGCCAGATTTTACTTTTTATACGAAGAATTCGTTGCTTCCCGAGAGATTCCGTTGAAAACAGTTGAGATTTAGTGAACATTTTATTTCATATAATTTTCCATTATATTAAGAATATAATGGAATATTGTAAGACAAAGCAAAAAAACGCTCAGCCCTTCATGACTTCATAATCTACGTGAATGGTAAGAGTGTAGTTCCGAAAAGTTGTTCTGGGTTGTAGTTTGAAGGATAATTGCGTAAATCTTAGCCAACCTCCAATAGGAGAAGGCCGCAAAAAAAAAAAAAGAAGACTGAAAATTCAAAACCGACCAGAAATTGGAAGAAACATTATTATATTTAAAAACAGTGATGTTCCAAAAAAGGTAAAGCATATGAAAAGTAAGCGAACGGGACATTTTAAAGCCGGCCCAAAAAAGGCCTTCTACCGATTCGTCTCCAAAAATACAACCTTCTCCGATGATTATTTGATGGACCTTAGCGGTTGATTTATTTTTCATGCTACGCAAGAAAACGCCTAGCCCGGGTGGTCTGATTCACCCTACACATTTAAATATTCCATATGCATAATTTGTATGGTGTTTTTGTTTTGCATGAAAAACACAAACATCGTTAAATTTTATTGAGACCATATTGGTACAACATGTGGGTAACACAAAACCATTTGAATTTTACGCACCACCATCTTCCCACCGTCCTTGATAACGTGTTTAAACGAAGCAGGACCTCGCCTAAAGAATATTTGGCTAGTTGAGAATATAAAAACTGAACCATAAAAGAACATTGACTTCCCATGTGTGATATTTTAAAATGTGCTTAAACTTTACACAATCCCAATCTCCGAACACCTCGACAAACTTCATTTAGAAAATTGACACACAATCCATAAGACAAAATAACGAGGAGTTGATGTAATGAAAAAATTAAAAGTTATTTGCTTTCTACGTACACGTTAAGTAGTGTTCCGCAGTTGATATCAAAGTATGAACTAATTAGCTTCACATCACAACATCCATAAAGTGTAACTGGCCCCGAGGCTTGCCTGCTCTGCCGCACGCAAAACAGTATATCTACCAACATTATTTGGACGCGGTTAATTTTGCAGCAGTTGTTTGTGAAAAACATTTACGAATCCGCACAATGCCCGAAATATTTCATTATTTTCGTACTTATTTGGTTAACGTGAAGTTAATAATTTAAATTCACATGAATATATAAATTAAGCATTTTAATTTCTCAATAAACCGCACTAAGCTTGAAATTGATAACATGTATAATATTTATGAAGATACAAAACACGTGTTAACAATTAACTATAACTAATTTTCGTTGTGAGTACGTACGACCGTAAGAGTGTAAACTTTTCAAATTTAGAACTTAAAGTATCAAATTTTAAAAATAATCTATTCAAATCCCTACCTACATAATAAAGTAGGTATTTATTTATCATATATTATATAATGGATGGATTAAAGCAACTTATATTTTGTCATTGCAAGTCAAGTTACATCCCGTATTTTTTCACGGGTAACAACTAGTGAAACAATAAAAACTGGTTTGACTGCACATAAACAAAAACAAAAAATACTACTACACATTCTTATGCACTCAAGATCTCATTTCATTAAATTTATGCAAACTTCCTTTTTTTCAAACTTTTTTATTTTTTTTATTTAAATAAATATAACATGTTGTTATCCTCAAATATCACGGAAACCACTTTAATAGCCATTTTGACTGACAAGACATAAAAATTCAATGTATTCATTCGTTAAAATGTGACAGCTTTATATTGTTTAACAGCCTTGAATACATATTTTTTTCTTGGAGGGGCAGACTGTTCCGACGTTTCGTGATGTTTTTGAACGTTTTCCAAAGGACCATCTTCCAATTGGGCCGATATCGAAATTCTCGGAAATAACGAAAACCAGTATTGTGTGTATTTTTTTTGTTTGCGGAGCACATTTTTTTACTAGGTGACAAATATTGGTGTCACATATAGTTTGAGTGGAAATATTCCGCGTACGAAAGACTAGTACAAAAAACATCAATATTAACCGAATCAATGTGTTGGTACTTAAACATATCAACACGCTTGAATGTGCAAAATCATCTCATTGTATTTTCATATACCCAATTGATTTTATCATTTCATGATTTTTACCATATTTTAGACGCCATTCAAAAAATATCACATAAGTAAATCATTTTTCTAGTGTATTCTGCCCATTTTACATTGAGTTGGAAGGTTACAGGTTCAATTCTCGTCGAAGCACAAAAATATGTGATGAAGTGATTTTATTGATTATGTTTTTAGTGTTAAGTTTGACAGTATTCAAAAATAAAACTGTCGAAAGGAATAATGAAAAATATTGGAAGTATATTAAGAGAATTTTCCGGACCCATTTCCCAAACTAAGTTTGCCACCTCACAGCTTTCCTACTGATAACTTTAAAAAAAATCAAAAACGCATAAAATGAAAATCATTATTATTATTCTACCCTTTTCTCGCCATCTATTGGCATCTAACGAACTGGCATATAATTTAAATGCAAAACTTTTTGTTTTGTTTATTGTGAGGTTTTGAGACGGTCCATGTGAAACCGAATGTCAAAATAATCTGTCGATTTCTGAGATATGATTATCAATTATTGTTTTGCATTAAATCATTTTTTTAGCTACAACTCGTTTACGTGCAAGTTTTCAAAACCAGTTGACACAATATGAGAAAACACTCGTATTACAGTTTATGAAAGTATACGTCACAATATCTTAATCACAATCCTTCCTCGCGGGTCGATGACATCTCGCGGGACATTTGGATGCAAAAAGTGTCCTGTCAAAAAAAATCCTAGAAATTGCCGCTCTATTCCGTCCAAAAGTTTGACACATTTCCACGAGTAGGTCACACAAGAATTATGCCAATAATTTATGGTAATCAAATCTACGTGAAAACAATCGAATCAGTATCATCATTACTTTGCATAATTTAAAAATACAAAAAATTATTCCACTATTTTTATACCAGACCGGTTTCACCTTATAACGGGCATCTTCAGATTGGTACAATTTGAATTGAATATTTGGTATATATCGATGCCCTTAAGGTAAAAGGGCCGAAGCGCAATTTTGAGGAGTTTACACCAGGGCACATTAAAGCTTTATTTTTTTACAAAAATATTCAGTCTTCAGTACCTAGTTGGATTTTGAAAAAGAAAGTTAACTCAGAATCTCAATGCTCACCTGAAGCGACAAAAAGCTAAAAAGTCCCAAACTTGTGTCGCTTGAGTCACGCCTTCTCCCAAGTGGCAAATATATTTTAGATTGCTGGAGGGCCACAAAAGTCTTCAGAATCAAACGAGAGTCAGAGCATTTGATGCAGAAAATAATTGCATATTAAACTAATTTTTGACCAAAGTGTCGCTTAAGCCTTTTTGCCTTTCCATCGACTATATCTCATCGAACATCTGTGACTTAGAATTTTGTTTTATTGCTGACAGGGGCGGCTTTACACTTACATTAAAATATACCTTGGGTGGTTTTATTATTTTCTGGGAGACGGGTTAACCAGTAATAAGTTGAATGAATCGGTGGATTTTTTAAATATAATATCTAGTATTGACAGCATTATATGTAACAGTTGACTTTTTTATTTACTCTTGATTTTCCCGTATCGGTTGCTTAGTGTATTTTATAGCAGGTATATAAAAAAATACCTAGACCCAAATACATGGGTCGATTGGTAAAATACCTTATTTAAATAATAGGTACCCATCAGAGTATTATCTTTTGAAGAAAAAATATCTTTGCATCACAATACATCAATTAAAAGATCGAATTATTTTCTAAACGGTAAACGTACTAGTCAACAATATTAATGATATGTCGATGATTTATTTTTAAAATGCAGTACTACTAAATTGGTACGGTTAAAAAAACGAAAGAGTTTCAGCTGTGACTAAATATAAAATCATATTTATTAAAATATTTAGGAATCGCCGATTAAAGTCTGTCGGGTACGTCCGGATTCACCCTATATTACGCAACCTCAAAATACCTGCGAAATTGTATTATACCTAAAACTGCACTAGTTACGGGGTAACAAATTTAAGTTTACCCAACAGATGGGCGATATCAAGGGGAACCATCCCTTTGAAAAAGAGGAAGCAGATTAAAATACCTCAAGCATCGATTGCAGTTCCTTCCAAGTTGTTCCGAGCTATGACGATTGTCTCGATGTTTATCATCCTCTGATGGAAGAGGACACCATGAGAATATGGTGTACGTTATGAACGCAGTACGTATTGAATATTGAACGCTATTAATTAAATTTTTACACTCGATTTCGAGAAACAACATAATTACGAGCCCAGTACATTAATCATCGTTTCTCGTTATACGTTGAAAATACTATAAAATAAATAAGTGTATGATTATTACATGTATCAAATCAAATTACCCATAATCACACATTAAAAAGCGATGCCTCCATATTTTTTTCTGCAGGTGATTACATTTAAAAATTCCACAGACGCACATAATTTCACTCTATATTTCCCAACTATAATGTACACTTTGTTTCACCTCGAGAATATTTTATAAACCTGCTTTCAGTGAAAACGTGGTAAAAATTTCACCGGAGCTAAATTAATTAATTGGATGGTTAAGTAAGTAATGCACAAATTATATATTGGTGGATTCATTTTTTGGGGGTAAGGACAGATATTTCGATTAAACGCATTGTACTTTCTACGTTATTCGTGTTATTACATGCATCTTATAATTGGAATGGTTTCCGAAGCATTCAAAGATTTACGTTCATGTTTTTTTTAATTAAAAATTAAGCAACTGCAGGTTAAAAATTAAAAAAATAATAATTGCGTAGGAGGAATCGAATTATAGTTTTACCGTAAAACGACAATAACCACATAGTTATATAAGTACAATACTTGTATTGTACAATTAGGCTGGTATTACCCCGGTACTTGGTACATGATTATATACATATTTATTACATACATATTTATTAAGACCGCACAAATGAAGACATTTATAATCAAAATAATACATTAATAATAATCACGCAAGATGTATTTTGAATGAACCAGAAGATAAATAAAATGTAAATATAAAACTCTTTTTTATTTATTATACCGCTACGTTAAATGACATCAATCAACCTCATCTAGCGAGTTTTATTATTGTTCCCACAATATCCATGTTGTTGCAACGGATATCAAATTTGGCATCTTAGTTTTTTTTATTTATTAAGTGAATTGTTATTCTTCTTGTGTCTGTGATCATTTAATTAATTTCAGACGTTCATTTAAAGATGTTTATGAAGCAATGGTCAAATCAATGCTTATATGGCAGTTGGCAAAAATACAAATAAAATAATTATATTTAAATTAGAATGAACTTATTAAAGCTTCATTTTAATATTGATTATTGAAACAATATGAATAATTTTCAACGCAAGACGCAGAACAAAATAAGATGAGATTGCGATCGAGACTTGATCCGGAAGTATCTGAAATCTTTTTAAATCAATCTCATATTTCCTTAAAAATTATTAATATTATTTTTTTCTGAATTTCTTGCGATATAGGCAGCCATTTTGGTATCGGTATGCAAAGCTCTACCCGAACACAGTTGTACAGGTATATAGCGCATAGAGATGAGAGTAGTCTTCGTTATATTTAGTTCTAATTACTGTTTTCACGACAAAGTAATCTCTGCTATGTGTTAATAAAAATGTATTTATTCAAAAGGACGATGAAATCATTTTACGTCCAGTTTTGTATACGATGTATTGTTATAATGAAAACAATATAACGGACCTTGTTTGAATGATAGTATCGTTAAGTTATTGTTTCTTAGTGAAACAAAAACAAAAACTTTTAATAATAATAATATATCTTTTATCCGCCGTTTTCGTGGGAAAATCACTTCAAGTGCGCTTTTTTTTGTTTCGCCGAAGCTTTAGGCTATCATCATTAAAGTACCTACCATAAAATAGAAACAAAATTCGGAAGTTTTTACATGCGTAGTAACTTTTTTACTTATTTTTTTTTTCCTTGTTGTAATAATTGTTTACATCTGTAGTAATTGTTATGCGTCGTACGGTTGAATTCATGAGCTGGTTTGAAAGCTAAAAAGCCAGAGGCAATAAAGCTTCAATCTATTACAAATAGTTTTATTATGAAAAATTCTTACCTCAAAACTTTGCTAAGCAATAAATTTAAGAATTATGAGAAGCTAATAAAAACAATGTAAAATAATGTATAGATAAACGTGCTTACCAAAATTTTAAATGACCTACACCGGTAGAAAACACGTGTGTTAAAAAGTACCATTTTGAAATAGGAAACAAAGAACGACACGACTTGCACATTATATGACCCTGACCCAATTTCTTGTGATCCAAGTGATTTACCGGAACCCGGCAAAACGGGTTTGAACTCCCAACCTCTGTCTTAGAATGCAATAATGCCGACAACCTACGCATCAACAGCGTGTCGTGATTTTTCTTACAATTTTCCAGATAAAAATAGGTTGGTATTTTTTAATACCATCCTTTCAAGAAAGAAATTATTTCGTTCAATTTTCTTCGTACATAGAGATAAAATTTAGAAAAAACATGAATAACTTCAGCGACGAACTAACGAAAAGTTGGGCTACCTTTTGCTGCTACCTACTAGCTTTAAAAATATATGGAATTCTTGTCAGAAATAAATTATTGACAGGTATTGTTTTACACATAATTCTATTACAAAAATAATAGGTAACGTAAACATCATAAATTTACATGTGCAAATGTCATTGAAATGATAATATTCTAGTTTAAAGTAAACAAGAGGCAATCACAATAAGTTGGTCAGTTATTTATTGTGTTTGCTTCTCTATGGTTGATTTCTCTTTACCCGTTGAATACAACTAATTAGTTTGAATTAATTATTTTAAAATACGAGGGGAAACCATGGACGCCTGTCCACACAACAAACTCGAGATTAGACGATTTTGCAGGCTGTGACAAACTGTAACAACAAAGATACAATCATAAATCATTTCAGCATTCCATTGAATATGATATATTTTTAATCTTGATGTGTTACTTACTGATAGTCTGCAATAATAATAAAACAAGTTTTTCTCGTCTTAACAAAGGAGCTACAAATAAATGAAACACTTTTCCGTACTACGCGCCATGTAGATGTACGTCGATCCGGTACCTGTGTACTGTGCACATTGTCAAAGCTTCGTATACTCGTACCTTACATTATTTCAAATGGTGAAGTTTTGTACATTTATTTTTGTAAATATTTAAATATTATGAAATATGCGGTGTTTTTACAATAATACATTAAAATTATAGTTCTTGGATAAATGCCTTGACAATGAAATAAAATATATCTGGCAACACAGATAAACCAAACAGCGAGTGATAAAAGTGTATAGATTTAATCTACCAAGTACTGGTCGTCCTTCGCTACTAACTCCGGTAAGTGATGTAAAATAAGTGCGTTTAAGTGACTTTTCGAGAGCAATGTAAGTAGTTTGACAGCATTATCTCACTTGTTTGACAGAAAATTTTATTATTAAATAAATAGCATTAAACTGTGTGTGCATAAATATTTCATAAAACCAACATCTTGCGATTTACTTGATGATTTATACGGTTGAGCTGTGAGATCCTTGGCTCTAGACCTGGAGGTCGCGAGTTGAAATCCCGACAAGGGCAAATAATTTTAACTTCCGCACTCAAATAATAAAATGTTCGCAGTGTCGTCCTACTGAGAAAACCCCATTCCAAGTCTTATTACTTGAAATAGCTTTAGCTACCTATATTTAATAATCACTTGGTAAGAGACTTTCAAACCTAAATTTTCCTCATCTCCTTCCCCTTTAAGTTCATCCAGCCTCACAACTTTAACCAAATAATAATAAAAATGTCATAGTCTCACAGCCTCCGGGCAGTTCGAACTGTCTGGTGTCATATAAAACGAAAAGTTTGGAAAATATGTTTTTGCGTACGTTATTTGAGTAGGTAGAAAAATAATCTTACGTAACAAAATAAATATACGAAATTTTATAATTCAGATATACAACAAAAGTTATAAACGGAAATATTTTTTAGAGAATTAAATAAAGTAAGTTAATAATAATGACTCATGAATCACCTACTATTGGAGTATCTTATTTAAACAGGGAAGAAATACGCGTTTTTATTGTACACTATTTTGCATAATTAATTTATTTAAAGCTTTGTTAAAAAAAATCGGTAAATACGAACAAAACTTGAAGATCACAGCAGATTTTAATACAAATGCGTGACAATACATATTGCCAATGTACGTAATTGTAACACTTAATGTGAATGTGACGTAAATATATTTATGAACGTTAAACTGAAGTTTTAAATACTCATGGAACACAAAAATAAACACAATGCATCACTGAAATTTGTATTCAATATTTGATAACAAATAGAAACTTCTCTACTATTACCAATGTATTTAGTATCAAAAGCTTGTATAAAGTCAACAATACTAAGAAAAACACTCGTAATGTCGAAGATTCGCGAAAAGCGGTGAAGAATTTAACATTTAAATGTGGATATTATGCAGAACTAATCGTGCAATTTCATGAACAGGAAAAATATGCCATTTAATATTTGCGTATTGAAAGTACCCACACATAAAGCGCGAGTTTTCACAAAATACTTCCAAAGAGTAGTTCTAAGCCGTCATCTAAGCTGGGTGGCGGGATTGGAGCGAGATTGCTGAGGCACCGTTTTTGTGAAACTATATACTCGTATCTACCGGTAACAGTGCATGCATGCCTAAGCGCCCGTTCGAAAGTCCAGCGCCCAAAAAAACAATTAAATAAATCGATTTTCATATTTTGGTTTAAAGTAATAGGCTATGGGGGTCATGCGTCATGACTGCACAGGCAGTGGCACTGGCGGTGGCACTGGCGGCGGCACTAGCGAGCGCCTCAGTGCCTTGCGTTCGTACGTATTGTAACGTTTCAAACAGCAATACGAATTCTGCTATTTGAAACGATGCAACCCAGAAAAAATAACAATCCAGGTCCAGAAGGAGTCCAGAATTTGACTATAATTTGATACTCCAAAGCTTTGTCTATGAATATAAAATGTTTAAAATGCACAAACTGACAAACCGCGTTCACCTATGCCTATCGCTTCCTTGCAGGGTTCAGATAGACACACCTTAGTATATTGGGCCTAATGAAATGTACGCAAGTTTTCCTGGTCAACACTATGACAAAATCTGTTTTGGTTTCTAAAATGATGTAAATATTTCACAGAAATAATTGCCTGATAAAATTTTGTTTGGAAATGACAAACCAAATGTTTTTAAAATTTCAATGTCCTCGCGTTAGGTCACAGACACGTGTAAAAATTTCGAATAATTTATCGGATGTTTGAAATCAAGATTTTGTAATAATATGTTCATCACTGTGGTGTAAATCTTTATTACCCAATATTATAGGCGTTTTAGGAAGATTTGACCTAAAGTATTCCAATATGTTAAATTTGCCAACCATTGATTGAGAAATAATTATAAACGTATGGCCCTATGACCAGAACAATGTTGATTGCCAAACTTTCGATTGCGTATGTACCAGTTTGTTTGTAACCCTGTAAAGAAGACACCTTTAGAGAAATCAAACTGAAATATTGACCAACAAGATCTTACAAATATTTTAATGGCAAAGGTTTTTTTAGTCTAACCTCATTTTGGGAGTTCAACCACCTTTTTGAATATGGTTAAACTCCCAAAATGAGGTTAAACTAAGGTTTAAGTGATGTTTAGAAATCAGAAAAAGATCATGTGTATGATCAATTTTTTTTTCAGCTTACCGCAAGGAAAAAAATGCGTGATAATATTGCTAAGCAAAGCTAAGTTCAAAAACATTGTTTTATCACTAAAAGAGGTTAAAAGATTTTTTTCAAAAGTAAAAAATCGAAGAACACACAAAAACGTGACTAACCTTTCCAGTTGTCAAAAACAAACCACTAATCCAAAATGGCTGATAATGCTAACATATGATAAACATATGTGTACCAACATAACAAAAAAAAACGATAGTCGAATGTACACAGCCCGCGAAAATTCAAAATTTACCTTTTCTTTTGAACAGGCCTCGTATATACATACATTTATTAATATCCGCACTTGTTCTTTCTTTCTTTTAAACACGGTCGTTATATGCAATTAAGTAATACGTATAAAAGTCCCAACGCTATTTCAAGGTGGTAATAATTCGCTTACCATTATAATCATTGATAATGTATGGTGTAAAGAACCTTGATTTCACTGCCATCAAGGTGAGGGGTACGATAAGGTAAAGACAGATCCAACCATAAAAGGAGATGGGGTAGGAAATGAAGTGCAAAATAGTATAAGTTGCTAATTATTAATCTTATTCATATTTCAACATTACTTTTCATAAATATACGTTTTGAGATATGAAAATCTAATATGTAGGTTAGTGCCTAACGTAAATTTAATCTGCCCAATGAATACACTGTCTTTACCAAGTTATACCAAAATCAATATTTTAATAGTTTTACGTACCCACGATCCATACCCGTTATAGATAAAATCGATATGGGATTTCTTGCCCTGTTTTGTTAACGATTTACGTGATGAAATTGTTGAGATTGGCGGAACCATAAAGAGTTGAATGAGTAATTCTAGTATTTATAGCTCACGGCGGAACAAGTTGAACAAACTTGTTTTATACATTTTATGAATGTATTCTTGTAAACGTATTCACATGTAGGTGGGCAGTAAGTGATACGTTATTTACTTCTCACTTACCTTTCTCGCTAGATTAGGCTTAAAAAATTGTAATATTTTAATTCCATATTTTACCCTATTACTGACGTATCTACACATCATTGAAAATTTGCTATTTATTAAAGACTTTATCCTCCATTCAATTTAGTGAAATCATCAGCTTACATCACAATATTTTACGTCAATATTCGTTTTACTAAAAAGTTTATTAAATATTAATTCCTTTTATTTACTTAAAACTAATTTTAATATATTTAAAAAAATGTATGATGAATTATTTTTAAAAGAAAGAAATGTTTTTAGAAATGCATATACCCGGTGTCTCATCAAACTCGTGATACAGCAAAAAAAAATTATCATCTGCAGCATACATAGAACCCAAATAAAGATAAGTTGTTTCGATTTGAGCATTTTAACTTTTCTTTAACCCTTTTATCGGCACCTACAAACCCATTTTAAAAGGCAATAAAAAGTATATTATTTCTAATTTTGAAACTGTTAATACGTGGTGGAATTCCATTTTAATGATTTAATAAAACAATTTTTTAACTTTATTCCACTTTTATTTTTTGACTGGACCGGTTTCAGCCTATGATGGCCATCTTCAGACTAGTACAAGTTGTTGTTAACCTACAGCTTATATACTATTTTTGGGGATGTCAGGGGTAGTAAACAATGATTTTACTTAAATTATATTCATCAGTATTGTTGCATGATTTTAATAGTTACAGGGTAAAAGCTACTTTTAATTTATTGGTATTATTATTTTATATATCTATCTGGAATATTTATTTATTTTATTTAATATTTAAGATGGGTTACAGTTGCATTTCTATAAATATGAATTGACAATGTATTTATATAATGAATGGTTAAACTCATTGACAATCAGTATTCACCAACCTTTCATTATATAAAGACATTGTCAATTCATATTTATAGAAATGCAACTGTAACCCATCTTA
Source organism: Drusus annulatus (assembly GCA_022651775.1). Taxonomy (NCBI): domain Eukaryota; kingdom Metazoa; phylum Arthropoda; class Insecta; order Trichoptera; family Limnephilidae; genus Drusus; species Drusus annulatus. The sequence continues at coordinate 669,893 of JAGWCC010000173.1, read as the reverse complement.
AATATTAAATAAAACAAATAAATATTCCAGATGGATATATAAAATAATAATACCAATAAATTAAAAGTAGCTTTTACCCTGTAACTATTAAAATCATGCAACAATACTGATGAATATAAATAAAGTAAAATCATTGTTTACTACCCCTGACATCCCCAAAAATAGTATATAAGCCGTAGGTTAACAACAACTTGTACTAGTCTGAAGATGGCCATCATAGGCTGAAACCGGTCCAGTCAAAAAATAAAAAGTGGAATAAAGTTAAAAATTTGTTTTATTAAATCATTAAAAAGTATATTGACTCTGTAGCGCCCAAATATTTTGAATTTGACCAGAAAAATATCAACTTCGGACTCAATTTACTCAAAAACTTTAATCAAAAAGCTATAAAAATGACTTCATGCGTGATGTAGATTCACAAGTTTACGGACACCATCTATAATGAAAGTTGTGGGTCCAGAAACACCGTACTCATTTAAATATAAATATTTTTTTTTTTATATTTGATGTCGATGTCGACGTCTGAAAGCATTTTATTATTGGCAGTACTGATCAAAACGTAACATTTTAATGTTTTTTATTCGCCCTAATTAATATGAATGCCCAATAACGAAGTAGTTTCTGTTTAAAAAGATCGAAATCGGAAAAATATTTCCGTGAGAATGTGTTATTGACATACATAGGTACATCCGTTTAAAGAAAAAACAATAAATCATAAAGAGAAATTAGTTTTCAACGGCACTGATACATCACGATAATTATTTTTATCCAAAGTGTTAAAACGGCGTATAAGAAATTAAAGTTCCAAAAAAAAATCGTGGAGAAATAAAGCTTAATCAAAATGATTACCGGTATTCTCCAAATAGACAGCAAGTTATTTACGTATTTGGGACAACCATGTTGGGATGTAGACAGTGATATCTCCAATAATTATTGTTAATTTATTACGAGATTAGTTTACATATAAATGTGTTTTAAATAAAATACTTTTCTTGTGCCCAGGTACGTACGTACATACAAGAAAGTGACATTTTCAAATTTGAAACTGATGTACTCGTATGTGTTAAGAAAATAATCTTTTCAAATTCAGACCTGCGATTAAGTGACTACCGATAATATGTTTTATTAAACGATTATTTTTATTATTTATTTGAGTTGTGTCTTACTTTTTACAAGCGTGATATTCGCGGGATGACTCACGGATATTCAACTAGTTTGCATATAAAATACAAATGATTGAGGTAACAAAAAAAAAAACAAATGTAGTATGTGACATCGATTTAGGAAATATTTTGTACACACTTCCTTTTTGATTAAGGTTTAAAGCTGATTCTTTCCTAATTGAATTTTACACATTTTATCAGGTTAATAACTGACAGAATATTGGTAGTGATTTTCTTCAACTGTACCTTGAAATTCGTTCTTAATCAATCATCAAAAGAAAGGTACAATGCGTTCTTGTTTATGAGATAGTTCGTAATTATTATTATTACTTGCAACTTTGTGATAAAGCAGAAATAATTTAGACCACCCCAGTGCAAGACTTGCATGTTTTATTTATTGACACGCCGTTCTCGAAATTAAAAATATATTTTTTTATAATAATAAGATACTTTAACTGGGTTTTATATTCTTTGAAAAAAAGAAATGATGTAAAAAAATGTTGTGTTTAAATTTTATTTTTACGTTGACGAATAAATTTTTGACAGCGATTTAAATTGCGCGTCTTTTAATTTACCGTCTAAACGATATGTTCGTTTAAATTCATGATATAGGCGTATGTGACGTCACACCGGCCAACGGTTGTAGGCAGTACGGGTTCTGATGACAGTTAGTTTTGCCAATCAGTACCGGTCATAGTCGGATTCGGACCATTTAAAAATTAGCATTTTCGGAGCGTTTTTTTAAATAATAATTATTCATGAAAATATTACAATCTTACGAGACGATCAGAATCACCAATACAAGAAGCTTAGAAATATCTTTTGCTGGATAAAAACTATGTATTTTAGCATATCCTCGTTCTCTGATAATGCCTCATTTGTACGTTTCATACGGTACAACCACTCAGAGGAGATATTATATACTATAAATAGATACAGGCTGAAACTGTCTTTAACAAATACAAAAACAAAAGGACCAAAATATTAGGTAGATAGGTAGTATTAGTTTGATAAGTACACCCTGTAGTATGCAATATGTACTTGGTTGTGCCGAATTTAATGATCAGTTCATCTCAAATGTCATTATTATGCCCACCCTAAATGGTGTATTCAATTATGGTGTGCAAAGTTGTTTGCCTGGAGGTTGAGCGAAATGATTGCTTGTATCTAGTTTGACAGGAAGGCACGTGAAAAATAATTATTAACGGTTGCAGTAATTAATTACAATCGAATTATAATGTACGGATCGATATAAATACTTATGCAGTCGAGGGCGCCATTGTTGTAGACATTGCGTCAAAAAGCTATGAATTTGAATAATAAGTATATAATTTCTTTCGTGAGTGCGTGCGTACGTACAAACACACGTCCGAGTGTGAACAATTGAAACTGATGGATGTGTTCGGAAAATTATCAAATTAAAAAATAATCTTTTCAACCCCTACCTCCTTATTAATACGACATTGTTCTATATTTGAAATTGGAACTAATATTTTATCTTAGCAAGTCACTACACATTACTTACATCCTACATCAAGATTTTTCACGGGTAACAAACTTGTAATATAATAATAATAGATCTGCAAAAAGCATTCTATTTTTAACTTTATCGAAATGAAAAAAACTTACCATGCGTTTTTGTCTTTCTTAAATGTCGAAATTACTTTTCGTTTGAAGTTGGGCATGGTCGTTTCATTCACATTGGTTTAAAACATAAATTTAAAATATCTTGGTTTTGAGACATCGTTGTTTCGCAAATAATAGATATGTCTGTAAATATTTGGTTCGACGCGACGTTAATTTGTGACAACATTGTTATGCTATGTTTTCCTGTCTGACCAGCTCTTGCTTTGAAAAGATGATACAGTGGAATCTTGATTTGCGAGCATAATTCGTTCCAGAAACGAGTTCGTAATCCAAAACACTTGTATATCAAAGCAAATATCCCAATAAGAAATAATACAAAATAGATTGAATGATTTATACCAAAACTTTAAAATATTCGATTATTGAAATAATTTTCAAGAAAATAAAGCCATTGAAAATAAAAAATATCAGGTTGCGACCGACACTTGAACTAGACGGGAGTAACGTCTCTTCTGATTGAGCTAACAAAACCTTTTTATATAATGTCTTTTTTGTTGTTGTCATTATCGATATTGTTTTAATAATTGATTTTAAAATAAAGCTATAGTAAGTCAATTCTATTCTAAATATTAAAACATAATTTAAATAAAATATTATTTATAAGTACTTTAAGTATTTAAATTTATTATAAAGTACATAATTGTAATCGAATTAATTCATTATTCACTGGCAGAATTACTTTTGCTTCCTTTTGAGGATTTAGCGGAAATGTGACATTGCATTGTCGTTGAACAGATTCATTGCTCACGCTGCTAGAGCCTTACTTTGTGTGCTATTTTTTCTATGTAATTTTTTTGAATCCCATTTTTTACATATAAATTGATTGTATAACCAGACATAGCTCGTTTACCAAGTTATTTTTTTTTAAATTTCTTTTGCTCGTCTTGCTAAACACTCGCTAACCAAGTTACTTGCAATCCAAGGTTCCATTGAATCGCAGCGAATTTTGAGTTGAACACAATGGGTACTTTTTTTTATTTTTATTTTTTATTTTTTTTTTTTTTTTATTATATAATTCAATTGAATTAAATTTATTATTATTATTATTGAGTTCTGCTATTTTAAGTTCTGCTATCTTTAACTTAAAATAGCAGAACTCAATAATAATAATATTAAATTTAATTCAATTGAATTATATAAAAATTAAAATGGAGTTCTACAAATTAAACACAAAAACTATAAATAACAATAGGTACTCACTCAGCTGCATTGCTTGTATAGAACATGTTTCATGAATTAGTTTTAATGAACTAATTAACAAAAATAAAAAACTGTAAAAACTTTTCGAATGGAATAATCCGAATATGTACATTTATTTTCCCATCTTCTCTAATAACAATAAGTAGGCGTAAGCAAGCCAAAAGGATGTTTTCGGTGACTTTTCTCAGGGACATCGCTGTCGGATGTGTAAACTCGTATATACGCACCAATACACACAAACTTGAGTATGTGGTATTCGCATCAATTCTAATTGCGCGATCTATGTCTGCAACAATGTATGAAAATCTCGATGTTTAGAGTTTGAGGGTTGTCCAAAACCAACTTTATGACATGTAAGTTACATTATTCTTGAATTAAGCAATTAATATAGGCATAGAGGTTTTGTTAAATGAAAATATGGTTGAATAAACCTCAGTTTAAACCGGATAGTACCTATAAGTCGTATTAAAAAACCCAAAAAAATTATTCCGCATTTCATTATTTTTGATAAATCGATATATATATATATATATATTGTTTACTAAAATGACGTTTTTAGTAACACTTCAGATAATATTCCATTTGTTAAGGAAATCACCATATAAAAGTCTCATGCCCGACAGTAAATGTGACGTATTTCGCATTCCGTAAAAACCCATATGAAATGGTAATATGGGCAAGGATCTACTACTGGTGTAGTGCTGTGTGAAGGCAGGTCGCATTAAAATAAAACAGAACATTAATCAATCTGGCCAAATATTTCAAGACCCACCCACGTTTCTGAAAGATTTATCACAGTTTTTTTTTTATAGCTTTTGGAAATATGAGGACGCTCAAGTAATGTGATAGTTTTATATCTGTATGGGAATTAATAGATACATGGGTAATACGTATTGTTTTCATAAATAACGCCGTCCACTAATGAAATCATTAATAATTATATATTTACGACTTATACCGGTTATTTCAGAAATATGGCTCACGAAACGATCGATGTGAAATAAGCAAATTTGAATCGATAATTTATTGAATGAGGAATTTTTGTTTTTTTTCATTATTGCAGACCGCTCGAGACAAAACGAAAACCGAAACATCCTAAATTGTTAAGTAAAGAGTTATTGTGTGGATACTGAGGCAGTGCTTTCGGGCCTAGAAACTAGATAAAGTGATATTGGTAGACGATTCCGATATGGAATTTTCTCGTCGCGAATCAAATATTTCCGTTAGTTTTATTTTAGAGGAAAATCTATTTAACATTTTATTTCGTCAAGTAGAAAAGTAGGTGCCGAGAAGCACTTAGATTTGTAAATTAAAAGAAAATATTGACATTTTATCTTCACGGTTCATCAAAAGATCCAAAGATCGTAGTTGTGCTGTGATTTTTTACTTTTGATTAATTGCTATCTTATTATCTACAGAATATATTGACTATTACTTTACTATTATATTGATCTTAGATATCTACAGAAACCAGAATTAGGTTATTTTTTGGGTAAATATATTTCTCTCACAATATTAAAAAAAAAACATAATTAACATTTAAAATGAGAATAAAATAATACTATTGTTTAAGATCACAGATTTAATTTTAATTTTTAAGACCGACCGATTTCGCTTAGCTTAAGCATCATCGGGACTTAATTTTGTACCTTGATGATGCTTAGGCTAAGCGAAACCGGTCGGTCATACAAATTAAAATAAAATTTATTATCTTATACAAAGTTATTATTGCATTTTCATTAAATATGTCAAATCACAAAGTGATTACTTTAATAAAAACAAAATTTTATCAAAAAATCTAATTTGTCTATTTTTTCCCCTTATTGTACATATTCAATATTTTGACATCAATAATTAGATTATGGATTGGTAAGAAAAGATATTAGTTAATAATAAAACACATAATACAGCCTTTTACAATGTAAACTCATTGGGAAAAATACTAATCAACAATAAAGATAAAAGGGAAAAAATTAGTAACTCTGGAGTGTACATAATTAATTGTGCCCATCATGTTGTATCAACCGGGTAGAGACTTTCACACTAGGACAAAGGAATATTTTTCAAGCTGGGTCAATAGAAAAGGTGAATTGTCCAACGTAGCCACTCACTTATTATCGTCATGGACAATCGTCACTCATTTAATAAAGATAGAGATGTTAAAATATTGCATGTGCAATGAGGGGAAAGAATTAGACAAATTAGAATCATTATAAATAAATAAACTTACAAATAAAATAGACGAAAAGTTCGTAATTAACAGTCAATCAGAAAAAAACAGGCTGACTCTCCGTTAATATATCCATTATAGAGAGCTTTATTTTTAAGTAAATATTAATATTTTATGCAAAGCTCCCTTGAGGTAGGTTTCCCACGTAAACGGCGCTATGGAAGCAATCCATTTATTTATTTATTATTATGGATTTAATTAAACAGGCAATATACAAAAATACCAGAGTGAAATATAATCTGGATTTTTTTCTCGCAGACGTCTAAGAGAAATCTACAAAAGATAACACGCTGATGTATACCTATTATTATTATTATAAGATATTTTACCAATCCATCAATGTAAATATACCTTCTATAAAATACATTAAGCAAACAGAGACGGGAAAATCGAAGAGTAAATCCAAAAATAGCCAACTGTTAAAAATAAAGCTGTCAACAATAGATTCACAGAGGCATCTAACACATCATCATGTAACCCGTCTCCCAGAAGGTAATAAAACTGCTTGAAGGTATTTTTCAATGTAATTGTAAAGCCGCCTCTGTCAGCAATAAAACAAAACCCTAAGTCACAGATTTTTACTATGATATAGACTCGATAAGATCTATTCCAGATGTTAATAGTATATATACGATAGATTTACTCAAAATTGTACCAGTCTGAAGATGCCTGTCATAAGGTGAAACCGGTCAGGTTTTAATAAATAGTAGTGGAACAAAGTTTTTTTAAATGTATTATTGAATCGGGAAAATAAATTAATTTGTAAAATAATCATTGTTGTTTTTAAGCTTAGGTACCAATCGTTTATTTGAATTTTATCGTAGATTTATTTTTGATATTTCTTAAATAAACTATGAATTAAATTGACATTAAAAATGAAATATACGTTTGATTTGTGTCGAATCGGTTTCCGAAAAAAATTAAACACACCTTGTTGCAGAAAAAACCTTGTCAGGCATTCCGGATATTATTCAGAGAAAAAAATATTTCAAGATGATCCGCACATCACGTTTTATACTGTTATAAATCGGGCGCTGTATTCAACGCGATATATTATTATTGGTAAGAACGTAAATCATAAAATAAATGGTCTGTCCAGTTGGTTCGAGTTGTATGTGAATCCAATATTCTGAAATAGACGATGGATGTGAATAATGTTTTATAAAATGAGCAGTTTATTATCAGTCCCACAAAGTATACGACATATATAATTTTAAAAAAAAAACAGTTCGGTTATCAATACGAGTAATAAGGCTATATACGAGTATCAAGAAAGACAAAATAGAAACATTAACTGAAATTATTGAACACGTTAAAACCGATTCTTGAAATTAAATTATACAAGTGTCTACTGGTTTCGGAGGAACCCCTCTTTCATCACGACAAAAGATAATTTGTTTTTAGGAAAATGCGTTAGTCTTTTTTTTAATTCAATGGGAAACAAGGGTTTGCTTTGACAATCTTTCCGACTATAAATAAGAAAAACTAAATTTAAACAAAAAATAAAATGTTATTCGCGAAATAAAAATTAAGGAAGAGATTTTCTTATATTAAAAACGTAAAAGCCTACGATGAACCAGGCAGGTCAGCCAGTATTTTCCATACAGAATGATAGAATATTTACTTAAACTACGACAGGTAGATGATTTATTCTGAAAAATGGTGTATTTTATCATATATTAAGATATTGCACAGAAAGATGCATCAATGTAATAACTTACCGGTATAACCACACGTCGCCCTTGATGAATATTTCACTTCCACGAATGTTTTATGTAAACCAAACACTGTTTCAAGTTTGAATATAATAATATTATATTTAACTATATTTATTTGAAATTAAACACACGAGTCTCAAATCACTTTAATACTAAAAGAGAATAAAAAACAAATTTGACCAGCCTTTAAAATTGCGTTCGCGAAGCTTACCGCAGTGCAACGCAAAATCAAATGTCAGATTAAAAGAGCGGCAAGAATTTTATAGCGGGCTGCGTAGGGCAGCGCTCTGGCGGCCAGCTGGCGAACTAACGCAGAACCGCCTGGTTGCCTGCAAAAGTTCGCACCAAGCAGAAAACGACATTTTTTTAATCAAACATTATTAGTCTTAGATGAATTAAATACTGTAGATTCGTTACTGAGACACCGCGCGTGACTGTACTAAACTAAGCCAACGTGGCATACCTGAGATTTACTGCGTTTAGTCTCGCACAAACATTCGTTTGACAAACAAGCTGTCACCAGCTGCCACAAACGCATCGCTGTAAGCTCTTTTCTGAGATAAAATGCCTTCCTGTGCTTTTGACAAGTGTAAAAATCATTCGGGAACAAATAACAAATCTCATGGAGTTTCTTTTCATGCGAAGTACACACAAATCACTCATTATTTCAATTAATACAATTATTCAATTAAGTGAGATAGCGAATACAGAAATACATAAGTGTGTGGAAGACAACCTAGCGACAGTACACGAGTACGTCGCATGCTACTTCGCTCGTAAGTTCGTTAGGGAAGAGAGGGTTTGTAACGCGGAGAATGTAACGCGGGACGTTCATATATCTTTCTCATTCATACACACATATTCTGCTTGGTATGGCTATCCTTTTCATCCCTTATGAGATATCAGAGCATGCCATATTTATCGTTCAATTTGTATGAATATGACATGTCTTGTATTTTATGTCTATGTTATTAGTACATGGTTTCACGCACATTATCTATTTCTTCAACATTTGTTGAACGGTCTCATATTTTTGTTCGAACCTTACATATGTGTAAAATTTATTTTGAACCTTGGTCGTTTGAATCGTTAGTTGCGAACCGCACAAATAAATAAATTTAACATAACTGGTTTAAATATTTTAGATTATTTAAATGAAGTCAAGCAGGTACTAAATTACAATATATAATATATATTCATTCTAGAAAAGAATTGTCAAATCTGGAGACATTTGGGGGAAACCTACCTATGTATAAAGTTTGACGTCAGAAAGCTTAAATGAAGGAAAACAATGAAAATTCTCCCTATTCATAATGCCTTATATACCTATATAAGTTTCTGGAGTCGGCAATAAAGTGTGTTGACACAGACAAAATCTGTTGAGAGAGGTATAAACTGGACATCGGATTTGAATTAAATTAAGTAAAGGTTGGTTTGATAACTGATTGTTTTTAAAGGATTTTTGAATAAACACAATAATTAACAAAATTTTAAAGGGCCCAGAGAGAGGTAATTTCAATACTTCAATTTGACTAATAATTAGGACTTTTCAAAAATTATGTAATACTAGATTTACTACCCGGCTTTGCCCTAAATTTCTTCAAATATTATTTTCTCATTTAACAATTCGAAATCGTGAAACAGTGTGACTTTTTAAGTAATTTGTTTAATGGATATTTCAAAGCTTCACCGCTCGTGATAAAATGACGTTGAAAGTTGAAAACAGTTACATCGACCTAAAAATAACACCGAATATTTGTGCCAGTGTCATGAAGCTGAAGCTCACCATTCGAGAGGTTTATGCTGCTTGAAATAAACACATTTATTGCTTTATAGTAAGAGGTATTTTGAATCATATTGCCGAGAATTCTAGTTCAATTAGATTCACCATTAAAAAAATCGAGATATCCTGTCCTTCAACGGGTACAATATACTCCTTGTGTTGCAAAATTTCGCGCTGAGACCTGGCGAAATGATCGATGGTATCTAGGTAATGAGAATACGCGACAAATTGCACACAAACTACTCGGCATGTGCTAATTATTAATACTTGCAATAAAAACTTCATAAAATACACAATGCTATTTTTCTTCATTTATATGACTTTAACACTTGTGTCTATACATAAGAGTTCAAAAGGTTTTCGTCATAAATGTGTTGTTCGCTGGTATACTCGTAGATACGTTTGTTGACGATTCATGCCAAACTGTTCCTGGCTCTCAGTCAACTTTCCGGCAGCTGTGTTTCCTCCCTCCGACGATATGGGGCTTGAAGAGACAGGCTCACTTTTTACTTTCTCAAAAAGACGCTCCATACAGCACCCCCAAAGATGATATAGGCCTTGAGGGAAATGATTTCTCTCAGGGCCCTCTGTGTTGAGTATTATATTTAAACAACAACATTTCGAGCAACGTTTCGATTCTTAATGGTGGTGGTTATTGCTCGGCCACGGAGGTCATTGGAGTTTTCGAAGCTAAACGGCCACGGAGGTCATTGGAGTTTTCGAAGCTAAACGATCACAGACGTCAAAAGCAAACCTTTGTAATCTAGCAAAATATCTGGATTTAAAAAAAAATACTCCACGCATACATTAGTTACACTCTTAACAATGAGCTGCGAAAGTAAGCCACGTGGACGCACATTTCAAAAAGATAATAAAAATAATTGTAAAATATATTATAGGTAGGTATTTTATCGATTGTCTGGATTTGAAAAGTTTTTTTTTAATATTATTGTATAATTTTCTTAACCCATACAATCGCTTTATGTACATATAAGAACTATTCGTTTACATTAAGGGGTGCTTTTTTTAATTACTTTACTAAAATCACTCCCAGAGGGTGTTTAGGTACATTATCAACTCGCAATGTTTTCATTTTTAATTTAAATAATTTGATGATAATATTAAATTTTACAACATGTTATTTTTTAAATGATGCCGATGAGTAACCTGTCAACCTTAATGCATAATTTCATAAAGATAATATTGGCAAGTAATAGTTTGTAATCGTCAAAACTTAAATCATTGCCCGATGGATCATATTGTATTGTATTTTATTTTGTATTTCCATTGTATTCAAAATCATGGTTTCTGAAGAACAACAATAAAAAAATAAAAACAATATTGCACTGCCCGACGAAAACGTCTTGCTAATTTAAATAATCACGAATTCATATTTTTATATTTACTTTGGGAAAATTAACAGCAAATCAACAATAATTAATTCATATATAATAATAAAAACAAAAAATCATGCCAATTACAATTTTTCCTCTGCTGATGACAAATATTATAAATAAAGTGTGACAATATATATACAGTTTTAATTTAGTACCTTAACAAAGTTTGTGGGGGGAGAGGAAATTGGAAGGGAACATGGGAATGGGATAAAGGAAGAAGGACGGGAGCAGATAGGAGGTTAGTTTCAATTCTAAATTTTATTTAATTAATATGTGTCATAACACATTTGATTGGTATAAAATAAAATATAGTTTATTTGCGGCACGTTCCTGAGTGGTAGATACTCTAAGTATCGCCCTGGTGAAAGACCACCATTCAGAATTGAAACGTTGCTTGAAATGGCTTTGGCTGTGTTTGGTGATCAGATCTGAATAGCCAGGTACTTCCCAACCATCCGCTTCCCCATCTCCTTCCTCTCCCCACTACCTTCAGCCTAACAACATAGCCCAATTGGGGATGCCATAGTCTCACTAGCTCTAGACGGTTGGGAGCAGTTGAGACTCTTGTGCGGTATTCACGTATTTTTTTTTTTTAAATGATCTAGTTTGGATGCAGTCAGGTTATGGATTTTTGTTTAATATTATTTATAGTTGAATTAAAGATGTTCATGTGGTAAGAATTAATGTTAAATGAATTTGTGGACCTGAAAATGAAAGAGTTTTGCATATATTTATGTTTGATTAAGAGTTTTGTAAATGTGTTTGATTGAGTCATTAATTTAAATAAATAAAATGTAATTTGAAAACAATAATACTATTTAAATTAAACGCTATATTCACTGAAGAAATTAGCTGATAGAAGTGCGTTGTGGGCGTTACCGAGTGTCCGTAGTAAGGTCAATTTTTCCTTGCTTCTGGCAAAATTGATCGAACATTTTCATATTTCTAAATTCCTCCTTGAACAGATGATCAATTTCATTTGTCTGTCTAAGATAGAGAAGTCGAAATGTCGAATGTAAATTAGACGTAGTTATGCAGAAAGCACAATCCAAACCTACAATTTTCCAAAATCGAGCTTTACATGTTTTCTATAGATAAATTCAAGATTTTAAACTTAAATTGAAATTTAAAAACATTATAAAATGTAGGATAACACAAAAAATAATTTTTTTCCAAAAAACACACTGATACATTATAAATTACCTATTTATAATAATGCTCATAAAGAAGAAAAAAACTGATATTCACCTTACGAATACCATAGTAATGCCCTTTTCTTAGATTCATTTTTTGGGGTCGGTGTTTTCTGCATAACTACGTCCAATTGGCAACATCGGTTTTCTTTCAAATCGGTAAATATTGATCAAACTTCTAGGGATCATCTGTTCAGTGGCTGTATTGCTATTGTTTGCTGACACTTGTGGCTATTCGGTCAAAGTTTAAGAGATCACCACCATTATAATAGTAAATTGTTATTCCATATATTTCTAAATCACTTGCTAGTTAATTTATGAAACATAATATGCATGTAAATAAACAAAATGCTCTAATAAAAATAAAAAACGAATCGCGCAAACTCTTACTTCGATTAATTAAAAAAAAAATACTATTGCATTTTGTTTATCTACGTGCATATTATGTTTCATACAAGTATCATTTCAGATATCGTGCAAATCGTTTACTAGAAGCATTTGCTTGTGCATAGAAGCGGAATTTACATCAATACAATAATGTATAAACAGTTAATAATAACATGGGCAGTAGTACGTACATTGCAGTTTGTATAAAAGCAAATTGTATACAGTACCTAATGAGGTATTTATAGTAACATACTAGTATTTAGAACAAGTAATAGGGGAGAACGGGGAAATGGCAGTCAGCGGGGAATGTTGGTTAGCATACTTTCTCAGAAAGTATGTGTGTTACAGCAATTTTTACTCCACCTGCCATCTACTGGACGTGCGTAACACTAGTAACACAGTCGCCATATTGAATTGTTCATTTGTTATGGGTGACGCAAAGTTGATTTGTGCTAAGAAAAATTGTATTTTCTGCTGGAAGAGGTATGTGCCATATCAAGCATTTATTAGACATCACGTATTTATTGCATTAAAAAATATTGTTTCACTGTAAATATTCATTTATATCTATAGATGTTAAGGTAAATTGTATACAAGGTCACATTTATCAAACGAACTTGGCGATTTGGGGTACCCTTAACCTTATTGTCTCAGAATGTGTACACAAAATGTAGCAAGTAACAAACACACTTACGTTCCCAGTAAATTCTTCATTTAAACATTGGTCATGTATGACAAAGATAGACATTCAAAGAAAATGTGTGTATTAGCGAAATATATATAGGACCGGGCGGCGTTTCGTACTTAACCTTTATGTGACTGAAAAGGTACCCGGGTACCCTCTTCGGTTTTCAACGTAGATTTTTTTAATGTTCCAGTAAGTCTAACCGGATGAAACTTCTTGACTTCTCCGCAATAGTGAAAATGAACAATTGAACATAACCGTCGGATATGTGGAGGGTGGTATATTAGCTGAAAACGAATAAGTATAATTTACAACCTCCGATGACTGGAAGAGTACCCGGGTAGCTTCATGTGTTTTAAATGATTTTTTATGCTTGTCCGTATTTATTAATAATTTGATCTTATTTTAAATGATAAATATGATGTACTGTTGTGTTCAAAGTACATCACCTGTATCCTTAATACTATTTTTAATCACCTATTTAATTAAAAACCCCAAGAAAAGATGGTACTGGGTGAAATTCCTATCCACTCCCCCAAGTATTGAACTGAGTCGAAATATATTACGTCATAAAAGTGGTCCAGCAAATGATATACTGTAAAAAAAACCTTCATATCAATTTTAAAAAGGTGTAATTTTCTTCGGTCAGATAAGGGTTAAGTTGCGTCGAATACAACATCCTACATCAACAAATAGGTAACAATGTATAAAACGACCTACTGCCAGTAGGTTGTCCTTCTTATACTTATATGTTTCTACGTACACCATCTCACACTCTCTAATGGCGCTTAAAATTTTCAGGAAACAGTGGAAATAATCGTTTTATTTAAAATAATAAGTCATTTGCGTGTACTTACGAATGAAATGTTATTCCTTGGCTTTTACTAGTGTTTGCAGCGAAATGAAAACACTTTCTCATCTCACACAAGGGGCTTTTACACTTATTTGTTAAGTATAGAATACAACCTCAGGCAACGCGCGACAGTTTAATACTAAATCCGCTAAATCGAAAGTACGATAGTAACCGTATCTTTTGTTTGCCACTTTGAGAGCTCTACAATGTGTCTATAAGTTTGTAATGTCTTTGGGTTATGCGGGGTAATGGCAGTCTTGACCGTGAATACCCCACATGAATATAGTTGGGCCTTGACTGGAGTAACCCCATATGAGGTCACTATTATAATTCAGTTTGATTTTTGTAATTATTATTTTCATCTATAATTTAAACATGAGTAGTTAACTGATGTTCTGTTATTTTTTCTCACACAGATGCCGCGCACTTGGAAACGTACCACTGATAAAGGAAAGTAGACAGTCGAGGTGCTATCTACTGCCATGGAAGCAATTGGTAAGGGTACCAGTATCTGGAATGCCGCAAAGATCCACAACATTCCCTTTTCCACTGTACAAGGTAGATGGAATCGTGGTCAGGTTACAACAGGTCCAAAGTTGGGGCGTAAATCAACGTGAGCAGGAAAAAATATAGCTGATTACATAAAACTACTAGCAAAGCTTTTTTATGAATAACATTAAAAACTAATTTTTAAAGAAATTAAAATGGCTGGCCAAGATTGGCTGGAAGGATATTTGAAAAGGAACCCAAAACTTCAGTGCGCAAACCTGAAGCTACCAGCGTTAACTGAAGAAGTTTATTAAAAACTTGAAACAATTAATGGCCAAACATTTTGCTCCTAAAATTTGCAACATGGATGAGACAGGTGTTTTTACTGTTCAAAACCCAAAAAATATAGTTGCTACCAAAGGTCGGAAAGGGTGGGATCAATCATCAGATGGGAGCGGAGAAAATTAGTTTGAGTTTTCTGCGCATTTAATGCTGCTGGTAATTATATCCCCGCGTGTATCTCCCTGCACAAGCGCACGTCTCTCTATTGAGCAAGGACGGTTCAGCAGAATATGACATTTATGGCATCTGTAAAACTGGTTGGAGCAATTCCGATATAATCACAGAATGGCTTGACCATTTCCGCGCTCATATTAAACCCACCATCGAATATGCAGTGCTCCTAAACTTAGACAATCATGGCAGCCACATTAGTATTAAAACTTATTAGCTCTGTCACACAAATGGAGTCGTGATGTTGTCCATTCCTCCGCACTCGTCTCACTGACTCCAGCCCTTGGATGCCACAATATATTATGATACTTTGAGGGGTGCCTATGAAGAGAATGTGATCTTATAAAATCTGATGCGCTCACGAAAATCACGCCTTAAGACATTACATCCTTATTTAATAAAGCTTAAGGTGTGGTTGCAAAAATCAGTACCGCTGTATTTGTATTTCGATCATACGGTATTCATCCAATAAATCCAAATATATTCTCCGTTGAAGATTTTATGCCTTCCTCGACATTTGAATGCAGTGCTCAAGGTGTATCTGAAGTAATAGAAAAACGAATCTGCCAGCTCTTCAATTAAACATATCTTTACAGATAACTGCAATGGATACCTATAACAAGCGATCTGCGAAATCAAAATACAAATTCAATTGAACCTTTTGGAATTATACCGAGTAGTAAAATCCGATTAACTGGCTAACTAACAAGATGTTAGGTAATGGCAGTAATTTCCCTTTTTTAAATTCCGTTGTATTTCAAAAACTGTATTATAAACTCTTAACGTGGTCTACAATAGTAAAACTAGACTAAATTTGGCATCTCTGAGATATTTTAAAATTGAATGCCATGACTAGGTTCCATGCAATTTCACTTAGGTGACCGCCATTTTTCCGTTCGCCCCTACATCGTAATGAAGATGTTATAAAATTTTACATACGTATTTAAAAATATACATATGAAATTCTTATAGAAAATAATTATAACAGAGGAGTTGGATGAATAATTTAAGCGTATTTATTGTTGTTGTTGAGAATGTTTTTAAATGTTTCTTGACAGAGTTTGATATTTGGATTTTACCATTGACGTTTCTGATTTCTTGCGGATTTTTTTTTAAATCTTTGAGGAATATAATGGTGCTGTACAAAATACGTGTTTAGTTAATACGGAAAATTTTAGCTTTCTGTGGACACACGAACCCGTCCACAACTATTTTCTATCGCTTTACCCCTTCAGGGCTCCTTCTTCACTTCGATGGACACAGAATTAAGGAAAAAAGGTATCGCTTGTATGTAAATGGAGGGCACAGGGGAAAAACAAGGTTTATGCACACTTTCGTGAAATCGAACTATGAACGCCATCTTTCGGATATCACGCCTAGCATAATCCATTTACAGAAAGTAAAACAATATCGATTACTGCAAGAGGTACAGCGGTTTATAAAAAAGCGGTTTGGTTCAGAACAAGAAATGTACTCACAGTTCTTGTTAAAACCGGGAAGTGCTTACTACGGATGAAATTGTTTTTATGGCTCTTCACGTTATAATTTTATTTTTTAACTATCACAGAGAACAAACAAATCCTAAGAGATATCGTTTCTGTGGTAAACTTTATTACTGTTACATTCTGAATGATTTCACTCCAAATTTGATCGAACTGAGAAAAGAATTTGCGCCGGGAGTTAGAAACTAAAGTTTCTTTTGATTGTTAGGTATCTTCGCACATTTGTAGCCTGTGCGGTTATGAGTTATTAAATAGTATTTCGTTCGTGAAGGAAATATATAATTCATTCGAACAGTGCAGTGGGTAGAGTTGTGCTAGCGCCCCATGTAGACATTTTGCTACCTTGCGTAGGTACCGGTGATTTTACATTATATCGACATATCTGCATTTTTATGCGAAAACCTTCAATAGCACGTAGGTTTTACAAGAACACCACACTGTTAAAATTGTATGCATATACAATCAAAAGTATGTGTTGTTTGTGTCAACTCTAATAATATAATGAAATCTAACGATAATTATTAATGTGTCGCTCAATAACGAACGTAGAATTAAACAGCCTAATTACTTTCATTTTGGTAGATCAAATGTATTTTTTTGGTGGAAGAACATTCTTCGCAGATTTTCCAACCACATTAAATAATTCATAAGTACAACGTTCACAGACAACAGTAAATAATAGTATATCGGTAAACCTACACTTATTAGTAATTTCTATTTTTATGGATATTATGTTTTGCACATCTATAATATATTCATGCTATAATAAAACAAGAACATGCTATAATATATAGATACGACATTACAAGCAAACATGGCGGTTCTCAGCCAGTATTAACGAATTGATATTCTTTCGAAAGGGCCAAAAGCCAAAAGGGAGCACTTGTATTCTAAATTTTAGAGTTCTAGTAGGTCTGTTTGTAAATTTAGCGCGAGTTTTTTAATTTGTCTTTATGACGTTAACATTATTTTTGAAAAAGACGAAAAAACAAATTGTCGTTCGTTGTTTGTTTTAGTGAGTCAAGTCAAGCTTCATAATAAAATAATGTTTTACTAGTTTATTTAACACGGGAAACTTTTAAGATAATTTGGTGAGATTGTTGGGAAAATGAAATGAAAACTATATATATATATTTATATATATACCTGTATGATGGTAAATACAAGTTTAAGTCCATGTTTTCCAAAAATAAAAAATATAATTTCAAATACCGGGATAAATTATATTGCGCCATTTTTCTGAAATATAACCTCAAGGATTTGGAATCTACTATGTCCGAAAATATATATTTCAATAAATTTAAAATTTTGCGAGCTTAGATCATGACACTCTTCTAAAAATGAATATGTGTTAAATGCGAGAAATGAGTAGATTTTTTTTAACACTCAGTGTTTGGTATGCTGTTCGGAAACGACTCAATTGAAACAAATTTATGTCAATGGATGAGTGAAGTTGCTTTGTATAAGTATATTGTTATGGTATTAACATGAGTGCTCCGTACATTATGTATAAATACTATAGTAAACTATGTAGGTAACTACAGAGAATCAACTGTTCCTATAACATAAATCTAATATTAAACTTAAATCTCAAATATCCGAGCAACAGGCGTGCGTGTACCCACAGCTGCCAATATGAGAATAGAACAATGATAGCAACTTTATAACAATTGATTTATCCCAGGAAATGAAGCATTTCTTTTGGGATATTTAGTAGGTTCCACCCTCGGAGTATAACATAAATCAAGAGTCTACTAGATTTTTTTTTAAAGAATTTAATTGAATAATCTCAAGGCCATTATCGAACTGTGGTTAGGTCACATGGAAAGGACTTATTTATATGAGTTTTTCTCACTGTTTGATTACTAATTCAGGTAAAAACCAAAATATCTTGAATTTCTTGTTCTGTGAGGTACTTAAGTTTAAAATTCGTTTCCCCCCATTCAGTGATAATTATTAATCGTTTATTAATGTGATTTACCATTAGTTTACCCATCCGTTTATAAAATGAACTGTGCGAATCTATTTGGTACCTTTCTTGATTATTTATTTAATTATTTTACCAAATTATACTGTTTGGCGTTTTATTATTATCAAGTTTTTTTCCTTAACATATTAAAGAGTGGAGATGAGATTACTTTTGTTTGATTATTCATTAATGTTACATTTGGATCATTCATTATTTTATTTATTTCTAATTGCTCAAGTAAATTTAATTTAAACCTTTACTTTCAATATGTAAAGCCGTTGGCTCGTTATTAGCAAACGAGACGTGTTTTTTTCTAAGAGATGGGCTGCAAATTTAGAATCTATATAATTATTTTTAAAGCTACTCCTACGTTTTTTTTAATCTAGTTGAAAAAAATCCCTTCCAGTCTATCTAATGTGTGTAGTTCAATGCATTCAGTGTGGTTGCATTTTAATTCATAAATTCCACTGTTTTGAAACTTACGTATTAATTTTGAGTTTTTGGGGTTAGTTCCAATGTTATTGTTCCTTATTTGTTGGAAAGGCACCAACAGACATTTAGATATATTTACTAAATGGGCCAAAACGATTAATACCAAAATCTATTTCACATCATACAAAACGTTGAAATATGTAGTAATAATAATAATATTGAATTTCTACAAATTAAACCCAAAAACTATAAATACTAGATATACATATTTATATTAGACCTTTTTATCATTCAGATTGGTTGGGTATTTTAGCCGTAAATCCAAAATAAAATTTGCTAAGAAACTGGCCCCGAGTGGGAAAAAAGTATCAATGCAATTTGTTTTTCTTGGATTTTCATGAATTATCACCTCCATAAATTTCGCGATATAAGGTATAAGCGTGAAACAAACGAGATTTCATAAATTATCTTCGCTCTACGTGGCAAATAGGAATATTCTCGGGATACGAATAACCTGACAATATTTGTTTTTTTACTACTATTATAATAAGCAAAAAATGTTTCTTGTGCATTGTGAAAGATAGAAAAAATGTTAAAAGATTGTGATTAAAACAGTTAATATTTTATTATCTAAATCAAATCATTTTTGCATACTAAACTTTTGTTATCCACGTAAGTACGTACTAGAACATAGGTAGGTAAGCGAGTACCCAATTTGTTATGTTATTATTACGAATTTACCGTTTTAAATCGACGGGTGAAAGAAGTTCTTCAGGTCATCGCCAGGGAACGATCGGAATCGGCGAATAGCGAATCAGGAAACAGCAGGAATAATAAGGAAAATAATGCAGGTACCTACCAGTCAAATAACGGCTGTTCGCCTTCATAGAAAAGCCGATTCGTGCGCCATCACCGTTCAAACGTCAAAATTCAAACTAGAAAGACGTTAAAATTTGAATTTGTTCACTTCTCGTTGGTCAATGGTCATAGGCCATATCTCCAAAGTGCTAATGACACTGTGACTTCTGTTTACGATTTTATTTTAGTTTTATTGTACTTATAGTGAATTAAAGACTGCATCTTCTATGTAAATATGGCTTCCAATAAGCCGAATACGTTTAAAACACCGCAAAAAACGGCGGGCAGCATACATCGTTCGCCTCCGGTGAAGTTTAATCTTAGATTTAGAAGTCCTCTAGCCAATATTCAAATGTCTTCCATGACAAGCTCTAGTCAATATACAACGGGCAGTCCGATGCGCTTCGCGCCTCAAAGTCATTGCACTCCTCCACAACCGTTTTTCAAAATAAGGAATCCGTTTGAAAAAACGCTCATAGACCATCTTCATACTCCGATATGCAGGTAAGTTTCGCATGCATAGTAATCATTGTTCTACTTACTGATTTCTTATTAAGTGTACAAATATTTATTTCTTCGGAACGGCTATAATGGAAGCGTGAAACAATATGAATTAAAAACACGACTTGTTATTTTTTGTTTGTATTGCCGACAACCACTATGGAAACGGTTTTCTTTTCTAATTCTAATAATATTCTTCGAATTAAAAATAACTATCTGGAAATACACGAAATTCTACAAATCAATTTAATAAGGTCTATATTTATTATAACATGTGCAGAAATAAATTTTAAATAGTTTAATATTACATTAATTGATGCATTGTTTCAGTCCTGGGATGTTTAAGATCCGAGAGTCTTCAGGATCATTCAAGTGGGATATTGAGCATATGTCCATCATGAAGCCAGCAGACATAGTTCCTTGTAACAGCCAGTTTGATCCCACTCCAGACCCAGTCATGGAGAGAAAAGCGACGGAGGCCATAGATAAGTGAGTGTCCTTGCTTTATTATTCTTTTATTTAAACTTACGGGTCAACTCTTATCACTGGCTCCTTAAATAAAGCAGAAATGTCATGATAAAGAGTTTTATACATTTTTTTAAGAAAGCTATAATAAAAGAATTACACACTATTACTCTTTGCATGCCTCAGGATGTGTGGAATGGTGCTCCGGAGCTAACTGTTTTGGTTTCAATGACCTTCCACAAAAAATACTAATCATTTAAGGATAATGTTTCGTGGATGAATTTAAGTATTTGGATAACAAAAGGTTACTTTTGTTGACTTCTGTGTTTCCTTTGTTATTATCTTTTAAATGATACATCGAAGTAAGCGCTGACCGATTTGCGTTTGTGAGGCTTTTAGTGTAATCTAGGTGGGTAAAGGTGCTATTAGCAGTGCCTTGGTTTTGTTACGTGTTTTCACGTCATCGCTGGGGTAATAAAATTCTGTCTGAGCAAAAGCTATGGCAGTTGTTTTTTCATACCATATTATTGAAGAATCCCGATATATCCATTGCAACATTTGTTAGCTGTTCAGCTAACCATTGTATTTCTTTTTTAGATTCTTCTCTCAAGGGATGATAGTGCCGAGTCCTCTGAATGAGCCTACAAAACAGACTAATGTTCTTCCTATGGATCCACCCGATGACCATGCCACTCCAGAAGGAACTACCAAAACTACATCCAGAGAAGGTATATCAGCATCTTATCACACCAAACTAATCATATGATAATCCTTTTTGACAAAATTTAGTACACTGATTATCTACGAGTATTAGCGATTTCGATCAGAGATGGTTAACTTACAATGGCAGGTGCCAGCATCTCCTACTGGAACCACTGGTATTCCTATTGCAATAGCATCAATATCTGATTATTATTCTGTAAACTATAATAGAACTTATGAGAGATCTGTTGTAAGCCACTGTGTGCACATTGTATGTCGCAGCTAGGTTCAATTAATAATAAATTATGCCTAACAGTGACCATTCATAAACTGAACTCTTTTATTTGACACAGTAAATGTTTACGATTCAGAAGGAATGTACATTCTTCAATTTCTATGGGTATTTGGTTGCAGTGCGGGCGAGAAAGAGGATAGTTATAAAAGAATTTTAGGATCATAAACATTCTTATTTTATTTTTATTTTATTAACGCCTTTAAGGCTTTTACATAAATACATTTATTTAAATAAAGGAGTACAATAGATGGGTAGAATATAACATTAAGAGAAAAGTTAGTATTTAACTGCAAGTATATAAATATAGCGTAGGTTTTATAATTATAACTATAAGTAACAATAACCTTTGAGTTCTATTGAAAACATTCAAGTAAGCTAGATTTTAATTTGGAAACAGTGTTGTAACGGTAAACATCTATTGAACCATATTTATTACCAAGTCTATGCAGCCTTTGAATGGGCGAATTATCAAAATAATTGTTTGTAGACGTAGAAACATAATATAGAGCCGCCTGCCGTGTATCACGGGTAGATACTCGCAAGGTAATAAGGCTCGTTAGATCCGGGGCGCCCAATCTGCCATTCGCTATTTTTAAGAGAAATATTAAATCGCTCACTGTGCGTCTTGATGATAAATCAGTGAGGTTAAGCAAGTTCATTAAAAATTCGTAATCAAGGTCAACGATTCTTTGTCGATTACCTACGACGGCCCTCTACTGGGGTATGCTATAGCTATTTTATGTAATCTATACCTACTGTGCTTTATTTATGAAAGACGAAGTTGTGAAAAAAAAAATTTAAATAAGATATTTTTGTAATAAACACTCTTATCCTTAAGTTACATGATAGATTAACGAAGTATTTGGACACATTAAATATTAAACATTTGTAACTGTATTCAGTTTGGACCCAGACGATGCTCACCCTTCCCATGGAACTGCCCCCGGAAGTTGAGAATGCTTTGAAACCGTTCTACACATTTACAAAGGTTTGCAAAATATTACACTCTTCACCATTCATTTACTGTACATTTTACGATGACATATTTAGAAAGATCAATTATTATTTGGGTTTCCTTTATTTTTCATAGGATCAAAATGGGATTGGTGAGGCGGACATCTCTGCCAACGCTTCTCTGCGACGAAAGCTTTGCTTCGAAGAAGTTTTTTCTGACGGAGAGGAAGAACACCACACCAGTTTCCATAATACATCCTGCCCCATTCTCCACAGCCCTCATGTTGTAAGCTGGCTTTCCTTCTTCTCTCTTTTAAACCTAATTGTCTCCATTAAATTGTATGAATAATAATTCAAAATATTTTTTGCAAAGCTGTTAAATCTGAGTTGGGAAGAAATATTCCTGTTTGTATTTGCCTTTCCACATA
Source organism: Drusus annulatus (assembly GCA_022651775.1). Lineage (NCBI taxonomy): Eukaryota > Metazoa > Arthropoda > Insecta > Trichoptera > Limnephilidae > Drusus > Drusus annulatus. The sequence continues at coordinate 646,529 of JAGWCC010000173.1, read as the reverse complement.
CTGACAAACACTGTTTGACAAACTTTGTGAGATGTTGCCGCTCAATGGTTTTTTTTTTGTAGTTATCAGTAATTATTAGATAAATTATTAAGACATCTAGAATTTATGTAACAAACAATATAAAATCATTTCATATTATTACATCCATAATTTTGTAATGTGGGAAAACATTTTGATGACCCCTTTCTACCCATAAAACCTCTATTATCTCCAAAAGTATGTCAGGTAAAAAAATGAATACTTTAACTTTAAAATGAGGCAGTCATTTATTAATCTACAATGTTCCCTAGTCTGACCTGCCACATACATAAATATACTCATATGTTCATTATAAGGTTGTATGGTTTTTCAAAGGACTCTGAAAACATTTCTCATCTAAGATAACCTTAAATATGTATGTAGTATGTGTATTCTAAATTAACCAATTTCAGTTTTCAAGAGACCAATAAAACAACTTATTACATATGTGGGAATAATATCTGCAGATTTACTGTAATATAACACATATTCCTTATTTATTTCCAGACAGCCTTCTTACGCGGCATGAAGCGCACATTTGGCACCCCCGCATCCACCAAGAGGGGCGAAGACATCATAACTCCCTGCACACCCACTTGCACTCTTTCCACAGAGGAGCTGCACCGCAACTTGGTGAACTTCAGCCCCATCCTGGAGGAGACTTCCAAGAGACAAAACTCCTACGGCGAGGGGGAGATCTGCATGAGGTCTCCTTCCATGTCGCCTATCAGGAAGTCACCTCAGGTTGGTTTATCTGGTTCAATATTTAATTGGTTTATATTAAAACGTATGATAAAAAACACTAGATTACATTTTGGTTTTACTGAAATTGATTTTAATTTATTTATTTTTTTACCAAGTTTTGGTTTTAGCTGCTGAAGAGATAAACAAATAGAAATTTGTTGTGGGCGTGGTGGTGTGCCCTAAAAGGTTAATTTTTCTTTACCTCAGGTGGAATCGATTGAAAGAAACTTTTTCAAATATCGAAAATCTTTCTTGATTTTTATTGGCCTGTCTGGAGCCTATTGATCGATGAAAGGCCTTACGTAACTTAGAAACATCAGTTTCCTTTCAAATCGGTGTAGATTACACTTAGCGATAGGGATTTTCTGTTTGTTTTCTGTTTCTGAGGTATATCAAAGTATCTTTACTATAGACTATTATTATTGTGTCACCATGTAAGAAATAATATGAATAAATAAATATCCATATTATTTCCACAGCAGCAAAACAATATTCGAAGAATCTCCCCGAAAATATCACCGGACAAACTAGAAAACCTTCACCACAGCTGTGTTGTGTCGCCATTCTCCCAATCCACTCCGGAGAAGTCCAGTGTCACTTCCAAGTCTTCCACAAAATCCAGTCCCGATCTGACTGATGGGTCGGACAGTGACACCAAGCGAAGTCATGTCAAGAAGGTGGGCTGTTTCAACTTCACCGAGGAGATCTGCCAAGTGTTGAGGAAAGAAGAAGGAGTGGTGCGCAGGTCAAAGTCAGAAACATCTGTCTCTAGTCTGGGAAGAAGCAGATCAGCAATGAAACTGGATTTCAACATGGATATCAGCAGTGATATTTCCATGAACTTCTCTGGAGACCAGTCTCTAGCCTGCCATTCCATTATGGGTGAGTATCTCATCTTTTTGTGCATTTTTTGCACTTATATTTTCCTTTCAATTATTATTTTGTGCTGATGATATAATATTTCAGGTGATTCAGATTCACCGTCCCCCAAGCAAACGTCCAGCAGCTACTGGGACATGGAGTTGGCCCAACTTGTTTCTAAAACAAACAACCCTAACCAGCCAAGCTGCGCCAAGTGTGAGGCCAATGAAACAGCTGTGGATACTAATTATAAGTTATTTACTAAACCAAATGCATGTGATTGTAAAAGTGCAATTGATGATGAGAACGAAAGACTGAGGGAGGTTTATCAGTATCTAACTCCTACTAAGGATAAGCTGTGCTCTAAGAGAGAGCATTATTTAACAATTTCAAAATCTAGTCCCGCACGAATGTCACTCGATAATAGTTTTAATATTGACTCTGAAAAACACACACTGACAGACCAAACTACTGAATTTTCCGATAACTTATCTCATTTGACCGCCCAGAGGCCTTTCAGTTTTCCTGAAATAGGGCGCAAAGGAACCGTTTTCCACCGAATGGACAGTGGCTTCAATGACCTGTGCCTCAGCAATAACAGTATTTTACCCTCGTGCGATCTGACCGTCTGCAACTCGACTCGCCACGTGGAGATTACTAAGTCCTTCTGCAATACAGAAACATCCAGTGTCAGTTGGAAGCGGTTCGATAGCGGATTTAATGAAGAAGCCTCATCCGATTTTTCTCATCAAATAAGTTGTAATGAAATTTTCAAACCCCCCACCAGAAAGCATAGCCCCATTTTAGAGTATTCTGAAAACAAAGAGAATATCTACTTTGATGATTTCCATAAGGTAATTGACCATGGTCAGCACATCCATGATTCCATGTCTATTTCTGAAATTTTTGCCGAGGACATGGTTTCCTTCAATTGTAACTTTTCCTCCACTCCGTCTAAAAGTTTAAGGCAAAATAATAAATGAATTGTGCTATGCGCTCAATATTTCCTGTTCACAATGATAGTAACTCATCATGTTGCTAGCTAACTAACTAACCAACCAACCAACCAACCGACCATCACGCCGTTTCTCCGCAGGAGTAGGCAGATAAGATGAACCGCCATACAACTCTATTGCCACACACTTCTTGCTTCATTCACATGTAATATTATAAATATATCATCTTGTGTATAATAAAATTCTAAAATATGCTTCATAATATAGGCCAGGAAGTGAGATAATTTTTGTCAAAAATATTGAAGCTCAAATATTTATGGTAATTTAGTGCACATATTACATTTAGTTGGACGCTGAAGGTGCACCATTGAGCCCGGCTCTAAATGGATGAGCTAGAAATTCTGATTTTTCACTTTGTTTTTGACATGGAAGTCTTTATGTGCTATTTGCGAAAGCAAAAAACTCCCATTTTTCAATAACTTCAATGGTGAAATCTCTGTCATTGATAATTTTAACAAACAAATAAAGTTTACCTCTCTGAGTAGGATCTTCATTCTAGATTAACCAAAATGTGTAGTCAGATTCACCCACTGAGCTGTGTCACATTGGGCTCAGTGCAATGATATTGTGCCAAAATTGCTGTGGATTTTAATATGTGTAGTTATTTTCGAATGTGCTAAATGGACTATTGAAGCAATCATCAGTGGCCACCTTTAGCACTAAACAAAAGCATTGGCACAAATTGAAAGAATTTGTTGATGTTGTTATTATTATTATTCATTAGACTTATATTAAAGGATTTTATTAACAAGTGCAAATTTGCTTATGTTAATAAATATTTATTTGGATCTCGTAACCATTTTCTGGCCAATCTGTTTATATGTATTTAGGCACAACGCTTCAATTCAGAGAATATCTATGATATTGTTTACTTTCCCAGACAAAATAGTCTTAAAATCACCATTTTTTGTGTATTTGTAATGAAACTATTTTCGATTGTGAGCTCAACACTTTCTGTCATATTATTTTAGTTGACTAGATTAATTTTCATCTTTGATGATATGTATTATGTTTTTAATGATTACCATTATTTGATGCAATTTTATTTATTTTTAGACTGATTGCAATATTTTTTGGTGTTCGGCATTTTTGCAAAACCTTATTACACTGTATTTTCCTTAACATACTTAATCAATTGATCATTATCACCATCTTTAGCATGTATAGTTTATAATTTTGATTTAAGTTAATAAAAACTTCTTTGATATATTTTTACGACATGAATAAAAGTAACCACCAAGATTTGTAATAAAAAATTATTTGTGCCATTCTTGTAAATACGAGTATATATTTTCAGTGTCTGTAGTATTTTGCAATAATCAACATATTTTATTGTAAATCGAAATATGAATGAGAACAAAATTTTACATTTATTCAGACTTTTTATACGGATATTTTATTTTCATTTGAGTGAAGATTTTATAAAACTTTTTGGATTTATAAATTATATATTATTTGACTTTATCACATATCTATGATAGTGTTGTCAGTGGTATTAGTGTTACTTAATGTTTTGTGATATATTTTTTGTGTGGGGTCATGTTTTGCAATCTAATTCTAGACACCCTGAACAAAAAATTGTTAGAAATAAAATATTAGAAAATTTTTAAATTATTTGGAATTGTCATATTACTCTTATAATAAGTGATATATTTAACGAAATTTACCACATTTCTTATATCTTTGCTCCCACCACCGATAGCTTTGGGGTGGTAAAATCAGAAACTACAAAAAAACTCAATGTGCATTTCTTGATTTTCAAAATATTTTACTAGCAAATAATCTGTATGTTTCTAATATCATCGCCCCCGATCTCTCAGAGACTAGTATATTATAACGAAATTAATGACTTTGTTCGTAGAGGAAAGTTTCATCATATGTATTTTATATTGCATGGTGATTCTATGAATGGATGATCTAGTTGAATGATATGTGTATCAAATTATAAAAAGGTTCTTAGGTTATTTTAATAATTTATTGATAAACTGGATTTTGAATCCAAACCAATACAAAAATTTCCAGGCATGCCATTCTATATTGAAAAGTTTGATTATACTCGAATGAATGTGCAACATACATAGATATACATTAAGTGTATGTTTATTAATGCATTTCAGTTAATTTTTTTTGTTTATATATTTATAAGTAATATTTTATGGATGATTGTGCCACCGATTAATTAGTGATTTTTTTTAAAATTATTTCTGCAGAACTTTGTAAATATAATATTAAGTATTGGTCTGTTGGATTTATTGACAATGAATTTTGACTCATTTATTGTAATTTCTATGATAATGTTTTATAAATAAATTTTAATATTTTCAAGAATGTTGTTCATTATTCACAAAAAAACTTTGTTTATGTCACAAGTATTTTTTTGTGTAAATTGATGGCTCTATTAGACTTTCAACCTCCTGTGTTCTAAAAAATTCCAAACGTCTAACATTTATTTGGAAATATTGTAATGTTTTTTTTAATAAAATTACTAACGGATGTTATTCCCAATATTTTTCTAGTCGATCTTATGTTCGCGCTTACTGAAAATGACAAGCGACATCTATTGGCATATTCTCAACGTTTTATTTATTTAGTGCATTCCGCCCTTATTCCATATCGATACTCCTGCCATCCCCGACAGGCATAGACAACAAAATTACATTCAAATAAAGCTTTTGAATGCACAATTTACAAAAACCTATCAAAAGTCAAATATTATCGCTTTGTTTATTTTACATACTGAAACATATAAAGACACATTGCATATTTTTTAACAAATCTGTAATAAATCATTATGATATCAGTTCTTCACTATGAAATTCAATATACTCATAAATAATGCATTACGACATTTGAAAAAAAGCATTCTGGTGCTGTATTTCTTTATACATACTGATATTATTGTATATTTCATGTGCTCAATCTTCTATTAACAACATATCTAAATCTTACTAACAATATCTAAATATTTGTGATTATTTCAATAAATATCTACAAAATTAAGAATTACGCCAATGTCAGTGAAATGTCATTGGAAGTGTCATTTTTTTCACTATGTTGACAGTTTATCAAACTACTCCCTCGGTTAGCAGACTTCAATTTTGCTATTTTGATTTTCTGTCTTAAGTACCCAGTTCGGTGTAAGTTAAGTAGAGGTTGCATCAGGAAGAGCGTAATTGTGCATTTGAGCATGGCTTAGGCAAATTTCAGCTCAATAGTTGGAGTCATAAGTCATTCGACAAAAAGAATAAGAGAAGAACGAAACCAAAACAGACAATGCATCTACTTATATAATATATAAATATATGTACATATGTATATTTCTTTAGATTTAATAATGTTGCTATCGAGTTCTGTTAGTTTTTATTTTTAATTACTAATTTCAGTAAAAACTTGATTTACATTGAAACTCTTAAAAAAAACTAATGGAAATTTACGTTATAAAACAATTAAGAAAAACCTGCCTTTAGTAAGTATTAGTTAGTAATCATGAAAAGGGGAAAAGAGATTTTAAAGTTTAGTACCTCCCTGATTAAGAGTTTTAATGTCAATCAGTTTTTATAGAAATTAGGAATCAAACATTATAAAAATGGGGTGGTGGTAACTAAAATCATATAAATTAGTATTTTTCATGTGGCCTAACCACATGTTAATAACTGCCTTGATCGCTGAAACAGCTGTCACTAAAAATAAAAGGTGAAAACTAGCAGAACTGAATAACATTATTCAATTTAAATTATTTATTTTTTTTAATTATGAAGTTCTACAAATTTAATGTTAAAACATAGATACTATTTTTTCACCTTCCATTCATACTTCATCTGTCATATTTTTCATTTGAAATTCCTTTGCTTTTTCATTAGCTTCCGTTGTCATGTTTTGCTTTCCTTTGTTTCAATTGAAATTCATTAAACAATTACGCAGTATCATTAACATTATTGTATTGGCTCCTCTGTTCTAGCAGAATACGCTACTTTGAAATTATAAAAAATATATATATAAATATCTTATACCTATCCAACACCAATTTTTGCTTTAAATTTGAAAACGAGAATAATTTCCGTTAGTGTGTAAAAGAACATTTTCACAAAAAAAATATTTCGTGGATATTAATTATTTTCAGCAAAACACTTTGTTTATACAATATTTGGCATCCGGCTTCTTGACCCCTCAACAACAGCGTTGGACTTTGCAGTTCCTATTTGGCTTGAGTACATTGATTAAAGACGCTTCTAACATAAATAAGGGGCATCCACACATCAAGTAAAGGGGGTGTGATAAAACGGTCCAGGTCAAGGGAATTCAAACATAATTTTTTTGTTGACCCTTTATTAAAAATCTATCATAAATAAACAATCCCCAAATAAAATGTTCCACTAGGTTTTTTTTAATACTGTAAAAATGTGATAATTTTTAATACTTTTCAAGACATGAAAATATTTTTATGTTTTATTTTAAATTATTGTTGTAAGTTTTTTTTATTTAAATCATTGTATCTTTGATAATTTTGAGCGGGGGTTCTCAACATGGTGCCTGCGGGCCAGTTAAAAAGTCAAGCAAAATTAAATCCTGTTTCAGTTTCACTTATTTTCAACAATGAAGATAATAAAATCAAAAATAGTTTTGACTCACAGATGCCAATCTTGACAATTATTGCCAAAGTATTGGAATATCATCAGACAGCCCGAACTATGAGAAATTAGTAAAAAAAACAATTATCGAAGATCACTCACATTTGATTTATATAATACTAACTGCAATATTTTATTTATAGAGTGATTTTTATACATTGAAACCTATCTCCCATTTTCCTATACATAAAGTATTTTTTTTTACATGGTAAGCATATTCCCTGCGTAAAAACAAAATTAAGTGTGAAAAGAAAACTCGGTAATTAGGTAATATTTATTTATAAATGTAATAGTGTTTGAGTTTGAATACTTACAAACCTTTTGATGCAATTTGTTTTTTATTTAGGAAGGAAACTAACATCTGGTAATCTCCAGATATTCAATATGCAGTAATTGTATAATTTTTAATTTAAACACATTTCACCGATAGGTAGTAAAAAATAAAATATTTATTTTACTACCTATCATATTATGTAATATAAAAATGTGTTGGAAAATCCATCGGTTCAGTATATTGTCCCCAGGGATTTTTCGCATATACCGGTATGGTCGATGGGTTGACCTTGTGGCTTTAATAATATCCTGTTTTAATTATTAATAAATAAATCAACATCATTTTATAGACAAAAATATTGGTGCTTATCATTTTCTACCTAATTTCGAATGTATTCCAACCACAAAATGGTTGAGAACCCCTGCTCTTGAGGTCAAGTGTATATCATATTACGCTAATCAGCTAATCATAGGTCACGGGTATATGTGAATATTGAAGCTTAAAGGATAAATTTACTACCTAAAAAGTGAACTTAGATATTATTTGAGGTGAAATATCACAAAAATGTGTAATAAAAATGCAATGTTATCATTATTATTTTTGCTGACCAAAAAATATTTAATTTATGAAAATTATTATGGGATATAATTAAGTTTTTAGTAAATATTATTTCAACCTACCTCCCTGTAAACAAAGTCAACAACAAACAAAATTAAAAATGGAAATATCTAATTTGCTTGGATCAATATTGATTTGTTTTCTATTTACTTAAATGTAGATACAATTGCAATATTACATGTGTTCCTTGTCCTTAATATTCTGTTACATGACCCAACAATAATTATTACTGTTTGTCGATGGGGGTCGAAGTTTAATGTATATTTAAGCGTTAAATTATTTATGTTTATAGCGGCTAGCCATTTGCGTCACTGTATTTTTATCTTTCGGTCTTCTAAGAATATTCACTCCCTGACACCGCATATAAACCTCTTAGTTGATTACTAATCTTGCTACTAGAGAGACCGCAGTGAATATAAAGTTATATTGTTGAAAGTATTAAGCGTTATTTCAACATGGCAGTATGCTTACTAGCCTAGACTTAAAAAACGTGTAAAAATACTATTTTTTAACCAAAACTTACTAAGTTATGTTGCTTAAATCACTTCCAAAAAACCTACTTAATACGAAACATATCTATGAAAATAAAATCTTTATTCATTTACATACTTTATTTACCTTCAAATTCTTGTATATGATAATATAATTCTGTAAAAATTGATATTTGTTCAAAAGATCGTTTTCAAAATATACGTAATAATAATTGAAATAGACCAATATTTAAAATTTACCTACGTAAAGGTACTAAATTGTTGTGAAATTCCTCAACTGTGATAATAAAATATTCTGTCAAAAGTGATATTAATAATAAAGGAAAATGGTTAACTTTACGGCAGGACTTTTGTTCAAAACAATTTTATTTGTGATTCAGAATGAAACCGATGTCCAGGCTCCTGTAGGTTGGTACCTTAAATTAATATGCATTTAATTTTATAATATTTATTTCCATTTGATAATAACAAATATTAATGTAACCAATAATGTAACATTTCGTTTCAACATAAATTTAAGATTGTCAAAATTTGATGAAGTTGTGTTGGACCATAGAATACAATGTAATTATTAAAGCGTACTTAAGGTGAAGATTCATATAAAACATCTCCATTATTAAAACCATTACTTTTTAAATCATAATTATTGCATGTTGTGTCACATAGATACAAATATGTAATAATAATAATAAATGGATAACTTTTATAGCGCCGTTTTTGTGGGAAAATCACCTCAAGGGCGCTTTACAAATTAATTTATCTAACCTATAATTTATCACTTAAGCTTATAACTAATAACTTACAGTTAAGATTTATTACTAATGGCTTACACCTAATAATTTCAACCAGTGACTTACAATAAGAACTTATAGCTTGTAACTAACAGTGAAATAGATGATAACATCAAAAACATTAATATTTACAGACATTTAAAAATGTCAGACGAACTAAATTGGCTAACAGTGAAATAGACGCTAACATTAAAAACATTAATATTTACACATACAATAAAAGTAAAAATAAAACTTATAACCAACTTATTACCAAATTATTTACAATGTGGATATTCACAGACAAAGTACAAGGAAATGCAAAGAAATCAGACTACCAGAAAGAATAAATCCAATAAACAAAACAGTTTACTCTATAAAGAGATGAATTTTTACAATGCGCTGCCGGAAACCATGAAAATTATACTAAGTAACAAATTAAAAATAGCCTGCAAGAACTATATAAAATACATGAGTATGTTATATCAAGTAGTATGTATATAACATTAGTTGTGACATTGTCTCTAGAAATGGCGTGAAACTCTTAGGTGTTTATCTAAATGCAGATCTTTCACTCAGATCCCAGATAACGAAAAAAGCGCATGTCTCTTTAACCTGCGTCAAATTAAATCCAGATGTTGGTAAGCTCATACGTTGCGTCACAACTCGATCACACTGACAGACTTCAGTCAGTCTTGAACGTCGCAGCAAGGCCGACAACCGGCGTTTCCAAGTTCTCCCATATATCGCAACATCTTAAGAACCTTCACAGGTCTAAATGTCCTAAACGGATTCAATTCAAATCATGCTGGATGATTTTTAAAGCAAGCAACTCCTCGATCAGCATCTTCAACGCCAGTGACTTACAACCAAAACCTATAACTGGAGTGACTTAAAATTAATGACCTAAGTAATTTTAAAAGAAGCATTTGTCAGTATAAGCAGAATGGAAAATTTATGGAAATGACTGCCTGAAAAAGTGAGTCTTTAGTTTGGATCTAAATTCTGTCGGGCTGGTTATGCATCTCAATTCCATAGGAAGTTTATTCCAAGCCTTAGGGCCGGATACTCCAAATGCACGGTCACCAAACTTAGTGTTCGGATTGCGTTTAGGTTCCTTCAACCTTCCGATAGCAGATGATGTCGCCGATCGAAAAGTTGCCTGTCTCAGGCCAGTATTTTCTGGAACGCACAGCTCAGAGATATAGGGTGGGGCCATTTCGTTCATAGCTTTAAACACCAACCAACATAACTTGTACTGAATCCTCTCAGGACACTTCAGCCCGTGAAGATTTCGGAGGTGTTCAGAAATGTGCGAAAACTTGGGTACCCCAGTGATCAGCCTTGCTGCGGCGTTGAAAACCGACTGCAATTTATCAGTTTGGCACTTAGGAAAACTTGCGTAGATGCCATTACAGTAATCAAGACGTGACACTATATATGAGTTAACAAGCAGTTTAGTTGTCTCTGTAGAAAGATTCCTTCGAACTGACTTAAGTTGCCTAAGATAGAAGAACCCAGCGCTAACAGTACACCTACATTTACCCAACCTATAAATATGTCTGGATTATGATTATTTATTTTTTCAGCAGTTCGGGACACAGAGCGATGCTACGGGGTTTATGGATGCTTCTCAGTGACAGCACCATGGATATCGGCAGATAACCGGCCAATTGCCGTCTTTCCCCTATCTCCAGATGTCATGAATGTCAGGTATGTCAAACGTAATTAGCTAAATATACGTAGAAGAGAAAACCTATTTCTTTTCTTAGTACCATCATAACATAACTATTCATGTTCATCTTTGAATAGAACCACTCAGGTGCAAAACATTAATTCAAAGGTAATAATCAATAATATTAATCAAAGAATTAACATGGTTGACTAGATCTTCATATGTAGTCTGTTTCCTATTTTTCTGGTAATGTAATATTATACAACAAATGGGCCAAGAGAAATCAAATAATGCTGGTTATTACAAACAAATAATTTGAAAGTATCTATTGATTTCGTAAACTTCTGTCATACACACTCGCTATGGAAGCATCCACAAACTAGCTGCAACCGTAAATGTTGCCATCTTTAATATTGAGAGCTAAACCTGGAAAATAAAATATCAAATTTTATTACTTTTTATTTTTCATCATCGATTTGGTTCAAAATCAGTACAGGGGGGTTAGGGAGAAGCTGAACTTTGAATGCTGAAGGTTTTTTTTTACCTGCTAGTAATTATTATGGACAGATTATATTGCACACTGACATAATATCAATGAATAATATAATTCAACAGCCTGCGTGGTTGAGTGGTAAGACGCTCTACTACGAATCCAAAGGTCGCGGGTTCAAACCTGACGTGCGCAAATAAATTTTATTTAATTAATATGTGTCGAACACATTTAATGCATATAAAATAAAACATAGTATGATAGATTTGCGACATATTCCAGAGTGGTAGATACCCATATCGCTCTGGTGAAAGACCACCATTCGGAATCGAAACATTGCTTGAAATGGTTGTAGCCATGTTTGATGGCCAGATCTGAATAGCCAGGTACTTCCCAACCTTCCTCTTCCCCATCTCCTTCCCCTGCCCACCACCTTCAGCCTTACAACATACCCCAATTGGGGATGGCATAATCACACTGGCTCTAGACGGTTGGGAGGAGTTGGGACTCTTGTGCGGTATTCACTAGAAAAAAATAAAGTTTTATTTTGCTTTGTTATGGTGTTAGGAAACCATTTTTTTTATTATTTCTAATTTGAAACTGTTGGTTCGTGGTAGAATTCCATTTTGATGATTTGATAATACCAATTTTATCACATTATTCTACTGTTTTCTTTATTAAGACTGGACCGGTTTCACCTTATAACGGGCATTGTAACTGGTTCAGTCTTAATAAGAAACAGTAGAATAAAGTTTTTAAAAATGATGATATTAAATCATTGAAATCTTTTTTGTTTTTGTTTTGTTTTACGTCATAGATTATAATTTAAATTGCGTCAAATTTAATTATTGTGAATAAAATAACAAAAAACATGTTATCAAATTCCTTTACACAGAGTCAAAGTTACATGCATGACTCCTTATCAGCACTTTGTTTCCTGTTTTCAATTGATTGATGTATTAGAATATGTGAATCTGACGTGTGTCAAGTCATTCACTGCAGTGGATTTTGATAAAGAAAATATATTCACCTAATAACATATTCATTAATCAAATAATATAGTAGAGGGATGAATTTCATTGAATGTAAGCATTTCATTTGCACATTGTTTTTTGTAATTCGGTAAAATTTAATTGAATCTACTTCCAAGGTTTTATATTGAATTACTTGTTCTTTTGGATTATTTTTACTATCAATTTTACTCTATTAAATTTAATACGTTCTTTGATAATGAAAGAATCAACAACTCTAGAAATTACCTCATCATGGAATCCCGTCAGATCCCGAATTCTAGCATAGAAGCTCATTGGAGTATGTTATTGGCCCCATCAATCTTAAGGCTGCCAGGATGGACTCCTTCTTGATGGACTTTTGTAGACATGAGATCTAATATTCTCCATTAATAATTTTTACATTTATTATTTTCATTTTTTCTTATGAATTTATGTTTTTTTCTTTATTATTGTGTGTATTACAACTTTTATTTTATTTTATGTATTATTATCAATTATGGAATGTATTGCATTGCACTACTCCTGCATACCTTCTAGAATAAAACTTTTATTATTATTTGAAACACAGTGTTTCTTGAAGACACTCATTAATTCAATAAGCTCCTACAATGGCAGCAATCTCCCATCAAGCCTTCCATCGACATGCTTGGTGTAACCGTAAGCAACCAGCTCGGGCAAGGGGACTCCATCAAAGTCAGAGTTAAGTTAACCTCTCAGAAGCTGGGTGTAGTGTAGAGGGCTCGCAAATACTACAATAGTGCAGATCTGCGGACCCTTTAAAATGTGTATCTCACTATTGAATTTGGCAGCTATCCCTGGTTTAGAACCCAAAATACCTGTATAAAAATACTTGAATCTGTGCAGAAACAGGCGGTCCGTTTGATAGATTTCCCTATCTTAACAATCAGTTTGCAATCAGCGGTGCACAGCCGGCAAACATGTCAAACGCGCGCCCAATATATGTACACCGTTGACATTTGTCACATGAGAGAGGGGTTGTTTCTACGACTCGTTCTTCTATTCAACAGTTTCTTCCTCCCACAACATAGTACTCTTCAAGACCAAGGTTCATTTCTTCTTTTCCTCAAAAAGACCCTCCACACAAAATCCCCAAAGATAGCATAGGCCCCGAGGGATGTTATCTCCCCCAGGGCCTCCTGTGTGGGGTTAATATATGAATAAATGTTAGCTCCACAGCTTATAAACTTATATGCGATAGCAAGAGTAATTATTCTGCTGTTTTTAATTTCATTTTTCTCTTCTTATTATAGATTTCCCACATTCACAAGGAAAAACCTGAATATTCCAAATTTCTTAGATAACAATGACATGGATAAGATTTCCAAAGCGCAGCTGAATCCTCGCGGCCCATTTTACTTTATCGCTCATGGATATTTAGAGGGAGGAAACAAGCTTTGGGTAAGTTGTACCCAAAATGATAGTTAGCTTTTATGTTTTCGGCTGACATCATTTTATGTACATATTTAACATTGATATTTTAAATGTAGTGTGTTATGGAAACTTGGGATCTCAACCTCTTGAATTCAATGGACCACAACTTCATTTTTTTATTCATGTTTTATCAACATTTTTAGGTTCAACAAATGATGGAGGCCATACTTACCTTGGAAGAAAATGCAGACGCTACTGTCATCGGTATTGACTGGAGGGGAGGGTCGAGTCCTCCCTACACGCAGGCCGTGGCCAACATCAGACTAGTTGGTGTCATTGCTGCACACCTCATGCATGATATATACGTAAGTACACTTACATAATATATATCACTTATTGCTTACTACTAATCACTTACCAACAAATTATTTACTTCATCTTCGCAGTTTTCTTTTGTCATTGTGACCTTTTAAAAAAAAAAGAAGCAGTTGACTGCTTCTACGGTGATAATAAAGCAATAATCACAGTGTTCTGTCAAAAAATAAATAAATACTCAACAGGAATAATAATTTGAATAGATTTTTTTAATTGCGTGATAAAACTTTATTTGATTCAGGTTTTTAATTAATCTTGTAAATGCTCTTATTCTTTCTAATTTTTATAGCAACGTGACAATCAATATAGAGCAAGCAGGCAAGATAAAAGAATTTTAGGATTTCTGTTTTTGAAACTGTTAATTTGTGGTGGAATTTTATTGTATTGATTTTAATGATGATTTTGACGGCCTCCGTGGTCAAGTGGTGAAACACTCGATTACAAATCCAGAGGTAGCGGGTTAAAACCTGGCATGCGTAAATAAATTTTATTTAATTGATATGTATTATAACACATTTAATTTATATAAAATAGTATATTTGCGACACGTTCCAGAGTAGTAGATACTTCAGACCACCATTCAGAATCGATACGTTGATTGAAATGGCTTTAGCCGTGTTTGATGACCAGATCTGAATAAACAGGTACTTCCCAACCTTCCTCTTTCCCATCTCCTTCCCTTCCCCACTACCTTCGGCCTCACAACATACCCCAATTGGGGATGCCATAGACTCACTGGCTTTAGACGGTTGGGAGCAGTTGGAACTCTTGTGCGGTGATTAACTATAAAAAAATAAATTAAACATATTTTTACTTTGTTCAACTTTTATTGGTAGATCGTACCAGTTTCAACCTGTCACGGCCATCTTTATTCCATCAAATTTTATGGTGTTGTTTTTAATTATATTTATATTTTTTCCTCTCGGTTTCAGCTCCATTTGAATCTCAAGAACTTGGACAATTTTCATTTCATTGGACATTCTCTTGGTGCCCATATTGGGGGTTACGTAGGATACACTCTTCGGAAGGTTGGTCGATAATTTTTTTTACCCTCTAAGTTTATAAGATGGAGTCCAAAAATATTACTGGCAGTTAGTAAGTTAGTAGAACTTAGGTAGCAAAGGTGTGCTCTGACTTTTTATCATTTTTTTGTTAAACATAGTATTTTTTTGCATGATATCTGTATTTCTATCGCCCTGACCTGGCGAGCGACCTCATTAAAAATCTCCACTTCCCAATTTCCTTCCACCTCACAACATTCCCCAACTGGGGGTGTCGCAATACCACTGAGTCTGGGCAGTGAGACTCTCGTGTGGTATTGTGTAAGTTAGGTTGTTGTAAGTTCCTAAAATGTTAAACAAAATTTTATGAGGTGTTTAACCCTTTGCTCCCTGACGGTATAAATTTGTAGTCGTCTATAAAACTTCATGTATCTTCTATACCAAAAATAATTTTTGACATGTTATTCTTGTAAATACATTATTGGACATTCTTTTGTACGTAGACCAGTTTTTAACGCTTATTTACAAAAACTGATACCAGGGGAACCAGTTTTACATTGGGCTGTCACAGTTGAGTTATTTTAGTGCTTGTTTGAGAACATAATTCATTTATGTGCGTACGATTCAGGTATGTGTGTTTTTGTAGATTATTATTTCAATGAGAATCATAATGTCATCCAATAATGTAATTATCTGTCGAAATTGTAAGGTATCAAAAAATAAACAATTATAAAGTATAAATAAAGGAAAAAATAATTTATGAAAGTCCGCTTATTCTATGTTCAGGGATCAAAGGGTTAAGACATAATGAAAGAAAAGAATTGAAAAACATGGGAACAAATTAAATGTTTGGCAAAAACACCAATAAAACATGAATTGTTTTTTTTTCAGCAATTTGGTTTGACTATGGGAAGAATCACAGGATTAGACCCAGCAGAGCCACATTTTGGAAAATGTGAAAACATTGTGAAACTGGATAGATCTGATGCAAAATTTGTTGACATCGTTCACTCAGATGCGTCACAATTTATAAGTGGAGGTATAAACCCTCAATTTGATGTAATATTTTGTATCTAATATCAGTTTTGTGTTGATAGTAATATTAACGTATATCTTTTGCGTAGCTACTTTATTTTCCTTGCTATAATTTTGCATCTGCAAACAGTTTACTTCTAATTAAGATTTATTTTTATTTATGTATTGCCTTCCCTGAATGTTTTGTTTGTGTAAACATATCGTAAGAATTTTGGGTCAATCTTTAGATAACTTTTTGCTTTAGTTGAACTTTATTCTCTAGATAAGCTGTCTATTTACAAATTACATATCATGAATTATTGTGTCTAGTGTCTACAGCTTACTAACACACATACTGTTCATGTTATATTCTCCTCTATACGTAAATCAATTTAATACAATGCTGCCAACTGTGATAATTATGGATATGTATTCGTTTTCAGGCCTTGGAATCTCAGAGTTAATAGGGCACGTAGATTTTTTCCCTAATGGAGGGGCTGTTCAGCCTGGGTGTAACCAGGGTATGATGCAGTACATCGCTTCTAAGCCGGGAGCCATATTCCAAGGCTTCAGGAAATTCCTAAACTGTAATCACGTGCGAGCCCATGAGTTTTTCCAAGACAGTATTTTGTCCCCCTGTCCATTCATGGCTGCGGAGTGTACAAGCTATCAGGTTGGTTTACGAAAAAATACTTTTTAGAAGATAAAACTACCCGTAGGCATGGGGGTTATTCATTGTTACCAGGAAAAGAAATCATTTTTTGCTGCGTGAAACAAAAATGACTATCATCATCACCTTCGTACGAAAATTACATCATTTTAACCTCTCAAGTTGTTGTGACAACATTCTATTGTGCATGGAGTAATACTAGGACTGAACATTTCATTTGTAAATATCTGCAAACTAGTTTTTTTTGCAGTTTCAGTTATGAACATAATAAAATCATTGTAATTAATGTAGTTTTTAAGTGATTTAATTATTTTATTTTACTACAGGATTTCCTGAAGGGAGCGTGTATGAACTGTGGGGCTCCCGGCAACCAATGCCTTCCATTTGGTTTCCACACTTACAGTGAGTACAAGAAGTTACTGAAGAGTGGAGCAGCCTCCACAAACAAATCTATCCGGGCCTACCTTATGACAAGCGACGCTCTCCCATATTGCAGTGAGTGTTATCTTTAAACACTTGTTGCATCAGCTTTTATATATTTTATAAATAAAACCTTTACAACATCAAGATCTGGCTAAGTTCATAGTTTAAACAAATCTTCACACTGTGACTAGTGTCCACTGCTGAAGATCATCAATTTAAATTATGAATAAATTCATGTTAGGACAGCTGGTTGCTTTTGTTCAATAATCCCATGTATAACTTGAGGCTTGTAGAAACAAACACGGCAAAGTCCACCGATAATGGAAAATGAGTTAAATATGAGGTTCGAAAGAGTAAAAAAAATGCTTCATGATGCAATGTTGCTTTCTTAACAAACACGGCTCTAAACCATTTATTTTTACGGATTAAAATTGAGTTCCATAACAAACTCGGCAAAGTCCACTTCTTTCCAAATCAAAGATGGCAGTTTTCAAACGGACCAATAGGAGCGTTGTAAATAGCTGTTTTCAAGATGGCGGTTTGTTGTTGTAAAAAAATTGTTTTTGTAAAGTTGAGATATTGACAATTTCGCAAATTACCGAAAATGTCCGCTGACGTGCATGTTGAACTTTTGTTTCTTGTTATTTTTATGGACATAATTTTTTAGTTACTAAACAGCATAGTGGTAAAATAAATGAGTTTTTACTTACGATTTAGAGTTTTATTGAATAATATGATTACTTTATTAGTAGTTATTGTAATGTCATTAATATTGTAGAAATCATTGCTGTATGAAAAACAAAAATGAATCAATGATAATTCCAAGCAACATAGAACCCGGAAAAGTTGTTTTGAAATCGTTAAAAGTAAGAGATGTCAACTATCTTTTGACCAAGCATTTCGGTGATAACTGGAGAAATCTTCCTGCTCTTGAATATTATTCCGCATTCATATCTTATTAAATCTTTAAAACAAATTTATATTAAAAAATATCAGAATAATAGTTATTATTCTTTTCTAATTTTTCTTTCGATTTTTTAGTTTTTTTTTTTAATTATTAATTAGGTCACCATAACTTACAAACTTTTTCAAAATATTTTGTGAGATATTATTGTTTTGTATTTCTATCAAAATAAATAATTTTTTAAATGTAAAACTATTTTGTTACTGACTTTGACTGCAACCTTGTGAAAAAACGTGTCCATTTCAAAACTGGCAAAGTCCAGTTGTGTTGATAACAAAAGCGGCAGTTGTCAAATGTGAACAACAAACACGGCAAAGTCCACTAGTAATTTGAATATATTTTTTGTTTCGCACCAGTTAAACTAATGTATCAAGAAGAAAATTAATGTTTTTAGTAGGTACTATTTGTCGAATTTATTTTAGTGACAGTATCACAAGTAATTTTTAAATTAAACGTTTTTTGTTCTTCCTCGAAAACTGTAGTCAATGGACTTAGCCGTTTTTGTTTCTACAGGCCTCACTTGTAAGTGACATTTAAATGGTCTGTTTTCTAACACATCCATAGTGGCAATGGCTTTGCCACCTGCTACTCTTGATTGTCTTTTTGAAAGCTTTTTTTTTTTTTTTGATCAGACCATCCTATTGACGGTGATATGAATAAATATTTTATTTTTATTTTTAGGAATGAATTATCGAGTAACTGTCAACATATCTGCTTCGATGGAAAGTTCATCTCATGGAGGCGATGTGGGAAGACTTTGGATGGTTCTTGTCAGCAAAAATGGAGCGCACTCCGATAGAATACCACTTGAAGAGCATGCAGGGTAGGTTTACATTTCTCACTTTTTTACATTTTCTCTGTTCATGAAAAACCTGTTAAAAATTTTGTGAGTAATTTACATACTTTTTTAGAAAAGGCTACCTACAATAACCAATGTAAAACGCCCCTGAGTTGATTGAATCACCATTTATTATGAATTATACATTAAACCAGAGACAGTCGATATACTCCATTTTCCCAAACTGTTTTAAGAACCAAATGGGTCCCTCTATCAGTTTTCACGTCTGAACTTTGCTCTTGTTTTTTAAACAAAGTTACTCTTTAAAGATTTCAAATGCTGGATTGATCCTGTACAGCACAGCATATATATACATATATATATACCAGAAAATAGGAGTATTTTCACCCAGAGCTCTGTTTGTTCTTGAGAAACAAAATAGCATTCCATATAGACTGTAAAGCAGTGATGTACAACCTGTATCTAAATCTCTTAATGTATGATAAATATAATAGAAAATAACTAGAATAATCACATTCTTACCAAAAAATAAATAATTTAAGATTTTTTTCTAAAAGTTGTTATTTTTGTAATTATTTAGGCACCACAAGCCTGGAACCCAGAGGACCTTGGTGGTGTCAGTGAAGGATATTGGAATTCCCGAGTACGCAATCATTGAGTGGGAATTCGAAACCAATCTCTTAAACCCCCTGACTTGGAGAATACTCATGTCTCCGCGGATCTATGTAGCTTGGATCCACATAGAGTCTATGGAGTATAATACGAAGTAAGTTCATTTCGGTATTTGTTTCAACTACTTTTTATTTATTTTAAGACAAACATTCCCGGGTTACGAATAACCTGACAATATTTGAAAAACTCCTACTACCTTAATAATAAGCGGAAGATGTTGTTTGTGCAATGATGGGGGACTTTTTTTATTTAAAAAATAATGACAAACATTCCCGGGTTATGAATAATCTGACAATATTTGAAAAACTCCAACTACCATCATAATAAACGGAAGATGTCGTTTGTGCAATGATGGAGGATTTAGCTAGCAGAGGAATTGAATTATAATTTTTATTACCCAGCTTTGCCCAGAAATTAATATATTTACCATACTATCTTTCAACGCTCATTTTAGATTTTTTTTTTTTTAATTATTGAAAAATATGAAACCAACAATGTGTTGTTTTCTCTTATTTTTGAACAAATAAATAGATACATATTTCAAATGTCTGTAGCTCATGGTAGATACAATGTTTTGAGCTGAAATAGTTGCATTGGCCTTGAAATTTCAGATGAAAAAACTGCACAAATTTCATGATGCCAGAACTCACCATTTTAATCTTTTGCTATATAGACAAACTCCATTTGATATTTTTGATTTATGTCACTTGTAATAGAATTTTCTTTTGTTATTATTAATTATTTCCGGTGACATCTAATCTTTTTCTGTGTGTTTTTCTGATTAATATTATTTGAACAGTATTAATATTGTTTCAACAAAGAGACGTTAAGCTCTAAAAAAGTTTTTTTTTTTAAATTGTATATTATTTATTTTTATAAAGTCATTGCAATAAAATTTCTAATAATGTTCTTTAATGTTTCAGAATCACAGTTTGTCCACAGCACGAAGAACCTCTAGTGGCTAACACTCCAAGTCAGTTCCAGAAGGGGCACTGTTCTGACCACATGTCCCCCATCCGTATCACTATATCGTCTAAATATCAACACTGATTATAAAGCACCGGTGAATTATCGAGGCTTTTAAATTAATTTATTTTCTGAAAAATAGGTTCAGTTTAGTTGGTTTGATGCATTAAAATTATAATATGTATCTTGACATTTTTACTGTCAATATTGCAATTCGTTTACATATTAGAATAATCTAAAAATATCCATATTAAAGTAAATTTAAAGTACAGAATTCTTCAAAACCTATAAATAATATAGGAGTATACAGGTCAATTTTTTGTCATGAAGGCGATAGTTTTGCTAAAAATTTAATTCATCTGTACAGATTTCTTTAGTCATTTTTTTAACATAATAATTCTAAAGCATTACAGAAAATCTCTTGGTTTACTTTCCAAGAGTTGCTAAGCAACCAACTGTTGTTTACATATGAAACTCATGCACACAATGGCATGTATATGTATACAATACATTGATAATGTGCCGACAGTAAAACATTGACCTGTACACAGTGCTTCAGTATTTGTAGAAACTTTTTCTTAAATAATATCTTTAATATAGTATGTAATACTCGTCTAAAAGAAATTTATTTAAATTATTAGTTAAATAAAATCGTTTTACTTATTAGGTTTGTTTTATGAGTATTTTAAGTACGGTAATAATTTTTTTATGCAAAACAGTTAGCATAGTCGGAATGTAAGTTAGTAATATTATGTTTTTGTAAAATGAATATGCTGTTATTTAGGGTTAAATTTCTAGTCTTATTTAAAGTAGGTCAGACATAAGTAAGGGTGTAAATGACTTATATTAAGAAATACTCAATATGTCCTACTTTTCTGAAATATCATTTATAGAACTGTGTATTTTCAAAATGTTTTATTTCATTGATATTCAATGTGTGTATTAGTTAAATGCAATGCAAATTAATGTTTATTGAAAAAAAAAAAAGAATAAGAATGAATAAAACTGTAAAAAAATAATTTTATTTGATATGAATTACGGAAGAAATTACATACAAATAATACAACATCATCCCTTTCCTTGCATACTCCCCCAATTTTTTTTTTTTTTTTTTTTACGTAAATACCGCAGCACAAGAGTCTCAACTGCTCCCCAACCCGTCTAGAGCCAGTGAGACTATGGCATCCCCAAATAGGGTATGTTGTGAGGCTGAAGGTAGTGGGGAGGGGAAGGAGATTGGGAAGAGGAAGGTTGGGAAGTACCTGGCTATTCAGATCTGGTCATCAAACACGGCTAAAGCCATTTCAAGCAACGTTTCGATTCTGAATGGTGGTCTTTCACCAGGGCGATACTATGAGTATCTACCACTCGTGAACGTACCGCAAATATACATATTTTATTATTTTTAAATGAATTAAATATGTTATGACACATATTAATTAAATAAAAGTTATTGACGCACGCCGGGTTTGAACCCCGTCGACATTCCCTTTCAAACTATGGCTTAGTTACATACAATCAACTAATTTTTATGCATTTCATTATTATTACCCCCCCAATAATAATAATATTTGGATAATTATGTGTATAATATTCCAACTTAGTTAGTATTGGGTTTTCTCTGAAATTAGTTTTGAAGTTATGATTGATTTAGTTAGCCTGGTTCAACTCATTTTTAATAAAATTATTTTTCTCAGAGGTAAGTGCTGTCATGCACAAAATAGTAATCTGGCGGAACTAATTACATAACAAAAAATATATATTTGGAAGACTTTTTCCTCAACGGGTAACATAGTAATTATAATATATATTAAATAAATCATTTGAATAGTATTGAGCTACGAAATCTAGTCACAATAAAATATATGATTACTAACCAAGTTACCATAATTTAGGTTGCTCAAAGATAAAATAAAATAAATTATCTCTAACATAATATTATTGAGTACAGCATCATAAACTTTTACAACATACTTCTTACGATATTGAAAAAATATTTCTGTTAATATCATTTGTCAAAAAATGTTTTCACCTAATTAGTACAAAATATTCAGCAGCATCCACTTTATTAGTTAATGTTTTTGATTAGTTATTTAAAGATTACCACAATATTTAACATAGTTAAATACTCGGTTTTAAATAAGTTTGAAGACAAATTTAATTTATTGACATTTATATTTTATTTGTAATTATCATACACACTCGTACATTATTATAAATCATTATATAGAATATAAAACTATATATGGATAAAAACATTTGATAAAAAAATTGACAGGGTGCATTTTTCAGATGATTAGGGTAATAAATCTTAATCAATGGAGTTAGAATAATAATCCTAGGGATTAAATAGGTTCAATTGAAACTTGATACTGTAAAGAGAATAAAAGACAGAAAACTAAATTGATTAAGTACCTACATAAATACTTATCGGTAGATTAAAATTGGCTATCAAAGAAAAGTTTTCACACAAGTCTAATAAAAGTATACATATTTCAATAATTCATAGCTTAAAATAAAATCTCATACAGTACTTACTGACTTTGAGAAATTGGTATTTGAATCAAGACTCTTCAATAATAATACACGAACTATTTAAAGATGGAGAATTGTTGCAAGTTGATAGTTTAGTTGCATTTTCTAAACCCACCCAGGGGTCCTGCATCATAGAAGGGTGGTAATAGGCTGATATATCTTGGGGTTTGTCAAATCGTGGAGCATTGTTGAAACTCTGAAAATAACAAGTTACCACTAGTAAAGAACTCAAATCAAAAATTTAAAAAACGAGCACCAGAATGTAATTTATTAAATAAAATCAGGATATTCTATTAATATTCTTTTAAGTGAACATTAAAATTAAATTATTTGTAACAAAATGCTTGTATTGTGTCTCGTAATTTTTATTTTATTTAATTAACAAAAACTGTATAGAATAATGTTCTTGATTTCGTGCTCAAATTCTGCGGAATATCTGGTGGAAAATTTACTATAGATACGAAGACAGCAACACTGCCGGTGACACGGCAGTCACTGGAACTGTCAATATTATTTCTGGAACGGGTTTCTATTTTTGGCAAATAAAAATGTTGAAAAGATACAATAGATCGATGTTGAAAATGGGAATAACGGGGCGTAACTGGTGCCTTTTCGGTGGAACGGTGAACTTGGTTCCGGTTTTTTTGATGAGAAATTCCCTGACAACCCCCCTCCCATTCAAAAAGTATGTATATTTGGAGAGAAACCGGAGCTTTTTAGACAAGGAACCAGTTCCAGTGCTTTTTCGTTTCCAGAATTTTGCTAGCAACCCCCCCTCCCCTTCATGAAATAAAAATAATTGGAGGAACTGCTTCCTTATAATATAAACATCTTAACAATCTTCTTGACAGCCAATTTCAGATATCTATCATCCCTAGTACCAATAACTAATACACCGGTGCTCATATTTAGCTTCTACAGTAATGAACTCTAGTGACAATATATTGATATTGAATGATCGGGATGATTAAGCTAATACACAGATAACCAAAACATTTTTTTGTGGCGAAAGATAAGCACTGAGCATTAAATCATATTACTTTGGTGCTCATTTAAATTCGACCCTAAAACAAATAGTAAGCGACATAACTTACTTTACGTCCCTGATTTCCGCGATTGTAAGGGCTGTAGTTATTTCTAGGTCCACCAAATCTTTGTTGTTGATGATTTGGGTTAAAACCTCTTGACGGCGTGTTGTTTCGTCCACCTCTAAAATTCCCCCTTGGACTAGGACTATTTGACAATGGAATAAAACCGTTATTCGACATTATAACTAGATGAAATGTCCGTTTTAATATTAGTCCAAATACTGAAACTGAAAACTGAATACTGACCTCCACTGTCAACACCGAACTGTCAATGTTTCGATAATAAATGCATTTGCATTAATTACCATAGACAAAGTTATTTCAATGCTGCCATCCTTCAAAAAATATTAAGGAATTGATTTTATTCCTAGATCAAGTACTAAAATTGGTACACGGGTAATAACTTTGCAGTCGGTGATGTCCAAGATTTTTACTACACTACAGGTGGCATCGCTACCAGAGACAGTCACTTGCGTATTTGTCCCTTTTTAATATGTGTATTGAAATTACTTCGTGCGCAATAGACAAATTTTATGGTATGATATTAATTTTCTTAAATTCTTGATGTTTATATGATAATACATTACGTTACAAAGCACCCTTGAGGTGATTTTACGACGAAAACGGCGCTATGGAAGTAATTAATTTATTATTATTATTATTATTTATGTTACGTTTTCCAGGTTGCTCACATATGTTCTATGGGCCACACTCTTCAAACATTGCTTGTTAATAATAATAATAATATTTGGATAATTTGTATAGCGCCGTTTTTGTGAAAAATCACCTCAAGGGCGTTATATGGTATTTTAATTTCTCGTGTTTAAATCATTGTATTTTGTACCCAGCACCGTCTTGCTAAGCAATTGCAATAATCTGGTTTCACATACCTACCTAACTATTGATAAACTTAGTCATAATAATTTAATATTAAAAATATTCCTTTTCCTTTTTTAAATTGCAATGCCAATTAATGTTATATTTTCATTATTCATTGACTCGACTGAGTGATTAATTCGAAACATCATTCGATCACTTTGATGTTTCGGAATTGGATATTCCGACTATCAAAATGTCTCGATTATGCCCATCACTAGTCGCTAGTTTTGTGGATACAACCAAAATCTATGGCTTTAATAAATAGTTCGTCCGGTCGTTAGTTCCTTCTTTGACCGTCTGCAAAATTAGCCGAAACGATAATTTTTCAAAACGTCCGCGTAGTGTCATCACTTCATTCTCATTACTTTTATTGCCAAATTAGAAATGAAAATACACATAAAGCATAATTTCAATTTATTCTATTACTACCTATTTAAAATGAAGATGAAAGGTGATTTTTGTTAAAAGGTTGTTTTTGTTTTGTTTTTGGTGTTGTAAAAAAAGACGTCTTTTCCCTAGAGATTTTATTGTGTCTTGCACAATACATTTTACTTACAGATGTCAATAAATAGGTAAGTGGTACAATACGACCTTGTTTTTCATTTTATTTTTCACAAGCTGTTTTCTTAATGGCATCGTCAACGCTGATTTTGAAAATTCTAACGTTATCTTCATTCTTATCGTGCGACCCATAGAGATATTTAGGCAGACGATTTGAAATCACCCACACATTACGATCTGCATCCATCTGTAAAGAAGAAGAAAATTAAAATGAAATCTTAAAATAAAATTATGAAGAAAACATTGACATGAACATATGAAGCAGCTAATAGATGTAGGCATCTAGGGATGGTTGATATCTGAAATTGGGTGTCACTGCGGTTCCAGTTACAGTCCGACTTGGGAGGAAACACATATTTATCGAGTTATTTTTGGAACCGGTTCTTGGTACCAGGAAGGTTTTATCGATACAATTTGAGAAAATTTAGTCTTAAAAATTCAATATAAAACATAAAAAATGTAGTAGGTACAGATATCAAATTATAGTATAGTACAATATAGGTACAGGTAGTTAAGAAATTTTAAATATATATATATATATATATATATATATATATATTACTCTCAAATCGGCGGGAAATTCTAATGACGTTTCGTTTTCAATCACAAGGTCGGTTGACACATTCAGAGGATAGTTTGTATTCCAGCAGCTTACTCCGCGTTTATTTGACTGGAAAAACATAAAATAATAATTATTACATGATTTTGAAAAAAAAGTTTACTTAAATTACCTAACGATTCATTATTTGTTAATGTGGGTTCTGCATAGTACTTTATAGGTTTTATGTAAATACCGCACAATAGTCCCAACTGTCCGAAGTCAGTGGGACTATGGTATCCCCGATCGGGGTATGTTGTGAGGCTGAAGGGAAGGAGATGGGGTAAGATAAGGTTATGAAGTACCTGGCTGTTCAGATCTGGTCACCAAACATGGCTAAAGATATTTAAAGCAAATTTTGAATGGTTGTCGTTTACCAGGGCGATACTGAGAGTATCTTCAACTCTGAAAGCGATCCTTAACAACTCTAAGAACATCAAAGCTCACCCGGCTCTAGTTAGACTATATGTACAATGTTTCACGATGTCGAGAAGATCAAACTGACCGACTGGATAACCGCGCTGTAAATATGTTTTAGCTGCTTGTCGTCGTATTTACCTGTGTATAAAATATGACGCCAGTTTTATCATCAAATATGCTGTTTGTGGATTGAGATCCTGGTCCTCGATCCCCAACCACCTGGAAAAAATAGGTATTTACCTTTGTATAAATTGTTTTATTTAACTACATAGGTATTCTGAATTTAATAACGTTGGTAATTATTACTTACTTTGTAATCGTCGAAACTAGCGTCACTTTGTGCCCAAGTTCGATTTTGAATAACTTCAGTGGACACCTGGAACTGGGTTGTGCTTGTCAGAGGACTGAAATATAATGTCCTATACCTGGAAATTAATTAAAACAAACATGTCATCGATATTCAAACTTGGTACCTAATTATTTAATAATGGTTTGTACCTACTGGACTAGGTACCTACCCATTCGATTTTACGTTGCTCAATGTCAATCCCTGGACCCCGTACATCCAGTGCACCGTTTTCGCCCCCACCGTGAAGGCACTTGCCAGGGGGTCAGGCCGCATGTAAAGGTGTCTGATCCTCCAGGAAGTATCGCCACTAAAGCTGTACACCACCAGTCCATGGCCACCGAAGTCAGCCACGTAGGCGAATGCTTCATTACACGTGTCCGTTGTAGTATCAATCACCTGCCAAATAAAGCCCATTAGTAAATTATCTAAAATTCCAATTCTAAAATATCGTTAAATGAACACTTTTAACTTACTATATTCCCAAAAACAGAATTATCCAGAACATCTGACATTTTGAAATAATGTCTCTTCAACAGTGTATCACTGTTAAGGTCGAAAATAACAATTGATTTGTCAATAACAGTTTTGTGACCCCCTGTAAAAAATAAAATTGGCTCATTGGACACGAGAAACAATAACGCGCCATGTACATCAAATATGATTGCCTATTTATTATATAAGAGAGAGAGTACTGACCAAAAATGCTATCCACCCCATCGTCCAAGAGCCAAAGCCTCTCGCACACGTCCACTGCGGCTCTATAGGCGGACACTAATGGCTTCTTTAGTGGATCGCTACTGATTTCGGATCCATTCCAAATGAGGTTCGATTCCCAGGAAGGATATGGAATAAGCAGGGGAGATTTGTCTTCCCCAATGTCCACGTAGTTGAGCGTAGAAGCCACCCCCAATTTCAACCGATTCACTGTTATAAAAAGTTTGTTCTTCCACCTCACTATACCCAGAGGGATGTTGTTTTCCGGAATATAAGTGCCTGTGGATATGGCTTTGATTTTCTGCTCTTCGTTTGTCCATTTGAAGTGTACTTGTTTCCAGGAAAAAACTTCATCCATTTCAGTCGTACGATTCTTTTTATCACTGTCTCGGCCTCTTTCGGAAAGTATTTTGCTTTGTGTTTCCTTTAATTACACAATTAACACGATAATAATAATTATTAGTAAGTGGTTGCTTTTTAAATATAACAAACTTGTCGATAAAGGTAAGGAATTCTTGTTGGAATGAACATCTTAGGCTTGAACAACATAATATTTCATAAAGTCGAACTTTGTTATCTTATTTACATAGCATCGCTCGTGGGAAAACTGCAAATATTGAAAAAAAGCAAAACGTAGGTAATCGCCAATTCTTTAATTCACTAAACCATACATTTATTTTGGGATTTGCCAGCATTATTGAAACACTAACTTTTTACTCATTAGTAATTTCAAAGCAAAATGACCATTAATGGTAATCAAACCCTTTCTTAGAAATTAAAATTTAAGGCGAACCAATTCGTAAAAGTCCTTGAAACTTCAACAAAATCATGCACTCCTTGCGGTGGTGGCGATAATGTTGAAATTGCCACTTGACGCCGGCTGCCTGTTTCGATTTATGAAGAAAAAAAAATCACCAAACACCATGTTTAATATTATTATGTGAAGCTCAATCATAAATATCAAAATGTTTAGTCTAAAAAATTGTCACCCTACCTATGCAATAAAATCAAATCCGTAAAAAGGTTCGCAAGTAGACGGTTTTACACATCAAAGCATTTTTACAGGCCTGAAACATAATTTTTTTCTTGGCTTGTAAAAAAACTCGCTAAAAAAATCACGGTTGAATTAATGTTTTTACTTGCAGTGTTTAATTAAAGCATTTATAATTTATCTACACGATCAATTTTTCAAACTAAAACATGACTTAAAAACAAATGTAGGTACTTACCTAAGTCTAACTCACCACGGATATATAATCGACTAATTTCATATGGTCCTATCTTGCTCGTTATAACAAAGCTCGACTTTAATTAAAAGCATGTGTTTATGATGTAGAATGACCCTTACGCGATAAAAACAGTTAATTATTACATTTGCAGTCTGCATTCAATTGGAGCTATGAATATTATGAAAGTTTAACATTTGACAGGCGTTGAAGATGGGAAACTTGACAGCCCACTTACATGAAGAAGCTGGTTCTTAGTGTTCTTGGCACAAGCGGTATCTTTTATTGCATTATCAACTCCTATCTTAAAGATTCGAATGTTGTCCTCATCCTCGTTATGTGAACCGTATAAATACTTGGGTAAGCGGTTTGATATCACCCATATATTCCGATCCGAATCCATCTGGAAAAGATGAGCATAATATTGCAATAACATTTATATGAGGCACATTTATTGATTGACAGATATTTTGATTTTCACTTTTTCCTTACTTTTAAGTCGGCAGGAAATTCCAGCGTAGTTTCATTTTCTTCAACAAGGCTGGTGGAAGAAATTGGATTATTGGTATTCCAGCAGCTTATTGCATTTCTGTTTGGCTGAAGTATAATAATAAAGATATTTTACTGACAGGGCAGGAGAGCTTTATTAGTATTCTCGAATTATTTTATACAACTATATCTAGTATGTTTTCTAGCAATTGTAGTTGGTAGTAAGTAATGTAGTAGTAAGTAATTATAGTTGGTAGTAGGTAGGTAGTGATGCTTAAATATGTTCTATACTTTAGCTAGTATAGAAAAAGTTACATTTTCTCGGTTTTCGAACAGATGTATTATAGTTTGATAAAATACAATAGTTACGAGTATTTAAGTATCACTAACCTCTTTCTAGAATAACAGTAGTTAATCGTATCTACCTGTGTATAAAAAAGAACACCGGTTGTCTCGTCATATCCATTGGTCGTGGCTTGAGAATTCGGCCCTCGATCTCCTGAAATCTAGGTAGAATCGGCTTAACATATATGTGCATATTGAATGCATTATTTTCAGGAGGGTTATTAATAATTTATTACGTACTTTGTAATCATCGAAAGCAGCAGGATTGTTCGCCCAAGTTTGATTTTGTAGAACTTCAGTGGACACATGGAACTGTTTGGTACTTGTCAGTGAGTGAAAATACAGTGTTCTATACCTGAAAAAAATCCACAATCATTTCTCCCGAAAATTAATAAAACAACAGACTTTATAATATAAACAATAAACTTATTGAAGGCTGTAAAGAACAACGATAGAAACCCGCGAGTGAAAGGAAGAAGAGAGGCTGAGTGTACCTATCTATTTCGTCCGAGCTAATTATGACTTCCTTCCTTTTATCTTTGCTCTCAATAATCCAACCGTCAATATGTTCAATGCAGCCTGTGATTTGAGCCACTCTCTAGTTTAGCTACTCTATACAAAATCGTGTTCATTTCAAATCATCCAATATTTATTTAATTGTTTCTTGCACTACTTATGTAATGTTATTAGTACTACATAGTTAGCATTTTTTTTTAAATCAAGAGATGTCACTTAACTTTTCAAGATGAAAACTGAGAAATTTTGTTTCTACAGAATCAAAAAAATCTTAAATCCACTTATTTTCTAGATGGCCGTTAGCAGTGACAAATCACGGGAGAGTCAAAATATTCCAGTCTCTTGGTGATTCTAGAATTTTTGTTGAAAGGAGTTACAGAGTGCAATTTTTTTACTAGAGTGCGACCAAAATCTAATCTGACAATTTAATGACATTCAATTATTTTTTTATGGGTACGTACTTAATTGATGAGAAATCAATGCTAGGTAGGTGGCTTTTTGGTTAGTAACGATTTAAAGAATATTTTTTAGTGATTAATACCGACAGGGAGAAACGGAATAAGCTATACGTACGATACACGCATATTAAACACTATAATTTCCTTGCTATCTAACAATATAACTGGATTTGAAAAAAAAAAATTACTCCGCGCATACAATAGTTACACTTTTTAAAAATGGCCCGTTAAAGTGATCCATGTGGACGCACATTTCAAATATAGAATAAAAATAATCGTTTGGTAAAATATGTAATTATATCATAGGTCGCTTGTCAGGATTTAAAGACATTCTTATCATAATTTGATAAGTTTCTTAACGCGTACATTCGTTCCAATTTTTAAAATATCACACTCGTACATACGCACAAGGGAAAAATATTGTTTAATTATTACCCATCAGATTTAAGTTCAGTCAGTGCTAATCCCAGGACCCCATCAATCCAGTGCGCCGTGATCCCTCCCACCTCAAAGGTGCCTGCCAGGGGGTCGGGGGACATGTAGGCGTGTCTCACCCTCCAGGAAGTATTGGCACTGAAGCTGTAGACCACCAGCCCGGACCCACTGAAGTCAGCCACGTAGGCGAAAGCATTTTCACACTTGTCGGAGGTTGTGTCAACCACCTAGAATTACACATATTAAAATTTGATAACTCAGTATTATGATTGAAATTGTAGAATATATCGTGTTCGTCTTACTATATTTCCAAAAACAGAATTCTTTAGAACATCAGACTTCTTAAAGTAATATCGCCTCAGTAATTCGTCGGTGTTTAGGTCGAATACCAAAACAGATCTGTCAATTATAGTTCTCGGCGCACCTGCAATGAAATAATAACAGTGGTAAAGTCGAAGGGAGCTCACCATCTGACAGCGGATGATCGAGATGTTTAAAGATGCTCACGCGAAGAGGGTTTGGCATATTTCTAGTTATATCTATAGTATGGTATATATAATATGGTATATATTAGAATACGTTATCTCTGTCGCCTATTCATTATTTTGTAATATATTAAAATAAAAAAATAAAATTAATTAATTAAAGTGGATCAATAGTTCTGTGATGTTAGGTAAACATAATATGGTAAATGTAAAAATTACATTTCCCAAGATAACAGTTTATAATTTCAACTAAATTTTCCCTGTAAATGTAAATGGAAAAACATAGCATTTATTGTTTTGTTTGGTTCAGTGTACCGTTTGTTTATAAGGTAGAGTTTGAGATGTCATACTTACCAAATAAATTGTCCACTCCATCGTCCAAAACCCACAGCCTTTCACAAGCGTCCACCCAAACTCTGAAGACTGAAACGATCGGCTTCCTGAGAGGATTGTCACTTATTTCTGATGCGT
Organism: Drusus annulatus; assembly: GCA_022651775.1. Taxonomy (NCBI): domain Eukaryota; kingdom Metazoa; phylum Arthropoda; class Insecta; order Trichoptera; family Limnephilidae; genus Drusus; species Drusus annulatus. The sequence goes on along the minus strand of JAGWCC010000173.1, from coordinate 614,086 downwards.
TCAGGATCAAGTTAGATTCCCAGGAAGGGTATGGAGTAAGTTTAGGAGATTTATCTTCGCCGATCTCCACATAATTCAACGTAGAAGCCACTCCACTCTTCCAACGATTCAGGGAGATAAACAGTTTGTTTTTCCATCTAGTCACGCCCAAAGGAACGTTGTTCCCAGCAATATAAGCGCCTGTTGACACGGCCTTGTGTTTCAAGTCATCACTTGGCCAGTTATATTCGACCTGCTTCCAGGAAATAACTTCCACCGTTTGAGCAGCATTGCTCAAGTAGAAGTTAATAGCAAAGATGCACAATAAATACCACAATACTGTCTGAAATAAATAAAACAAAACAAGTTTCGTTTGAGATATGTGCCAACTGCAAAACAATTTATTAATTGCACGAAATGAAATTGCAAAATGTGACACTTACCATTATTATCTTATTTTTATAGAGATATTTTTAATACACACGTATCACTCCTATGTTGTAAGTTGTATGACTGCCTGAAACATCTCATAGATTCTACTTATATACTGAGCTTTTAAAAACGTTATCAAGAATGTCTAGTTTTGTATTTAAGTAACATGTTTTATGTAACATAAATAGAAAAAATAATAATAGTACATATCGTATTAATTAATGTCTTGGTGTATCGTAACGATTATAACATATCAATTAGTATCGTGTCTCAATGCTCTGTCAAGCAATTATGCGTTAGGTATTTGGTATTCTATTCTTTAACATTGTGATGGTGAATGAGAACGACGATTATTATTACAATGTTATTTATTAGACCAGTTAGGTCAACATTGAGTTTACAAGTGAAATAAATTTGATTAAGAAGTGAAAGATTTTTTACGCTCATAGCGTGAAAATAATACAAACTTATGCAGAAAATATCAGTGCAAAATGAGACAATAATAAACGGGAAGTAATTTTAATAAATTAATGAAACAACACTTACGACCGCTTGGAGTACAAAGGTTCCATCTAACACTGACCCTATTCTGAGATAACAGGGTTTAAAGATTCAAATTACTCTATTTCAATACGTATTCAACTTTATATTGAAATAAAAGAAAAGTGATCAGTTGGAACCTTTTTACGCATCCAAGTGATTTCAAATAGCTTAATTAGGTTTTTGTTCTACTTCTCTCTGATAAAATTGTGTTAATATCCACTCTTAGAAAATTTAGGAATTTAATTACCCAATAAACAAAAGAGATCAATAATTCTATATTCTGAGAGGTGTGGTGATTAATGATAAAAAAAAAACAAAATAATAACACAAGACACTTAATAAAATTAACTGTGAAGAACTATGTTCAATAATAATCAGTCAAAATATTTAGAGAGGTGTGGTGATTAATAAAAATAAAATTATTAAAAAAAAAAACAAAGTAATAACAACTAGAAAAAAACAAAGTAATAACAACTGAAGAACTATGTTCAATAATAATCAACCAACATGATAAGCACAATATCCCTAATATAGGTAATAATTATTATATAATAATAGAAAATTTGTTTGATAGTAAAAAGTAAAATTTATAAAATATACCTTAATAATTATGGTAATTAAAATAAACAACCAATAATTTTATTCGAGGTACAGAGGAAAAAGTGAATTAACAGTATTATTACATGTACATAGGTACCCACGTATTGAAAAAAAAACAATTTTTAAAACTTTAGTTAACTTTGATAATAATAACTGCAGTTTAACACATATATTTTTTTGTTTAGATAAGTACATCTACTTTCTTTTTTTTTACGTTTTTCGGTTTAATCAATGTAGAGATGGGAATTGCAATTGAACGTAACCACTCTTTTTTTCTTTTCGGTTTATCGCTAGTGCTTAAGTTTTTAGCTTTCAAAACATTACAGCTGAAGATATTTTAATACCCCACTTCATGAAAGATTTGTGTTACCCGAAGTACAGACAGTTTAAAAAACGGTATTGATTTAAAAAAATAAGACACTTAGAGGCACTGCCATAATCTTTAAAATCATCAGCGTACATTTGCAAAACTGTTGGTGGCTTTCTTATATTCACTGACTTCAATACTCTCATGAGACTGAGTGGAGAAAAGAACTCGGTCTTGGACATGACCTTCTCAATGGCACTGTGAGCACTGTCAACTTCTTGGATGCAGGCATGGCCAGGTAACGGTTCTTCATAATAATCGAAGTTATTTGTGGGTTTTCGTTTAGGAAATTTAGCACAGCTGTGCTTATAAATTTTTTTTTTTCGCGTGAAAACTCAAATTAAATTTGGCCATAAAAATATTCTGTCTATGGCCTTTTTCACCGCCGCGCCATTGTATTTTTCTCTTTGCAACATTTGATGTACATTTTCACCGCGTCCAGATTTTACTCTAAATACTGCCGTGATGTTTTAGCTCGGCAGTAATGTAACTCCACCATGTGAAATGAAGCAATATCGTCGCCGAAAAGGCAAAAGGGCTGAAGAGCCATTTTGGGAAGTTTACACCAGAGCACTTTATTGAATTTAAAAAAAGTTAACTCGGTAACTCAATGCTCTCAATGAGTTACATGAAGCGACAAAAAGCTATAAAAAAGCCCAAACTTGTATCGCTTGAGTCAAGTCTTTTCCTAAATGGTAAATATATTTTAGATGGCTAAAGGGCCACAAACGCATCAGAATCGAACGAGAGTCAGAGCATTCAATGCAGAAAAGAAACTAATCAAAACTGCATATTTAACTCATTTTTGACCAAACTGTTCCTTGCCCTTTTGCCTTTCCAGCGACGATTTCCATCACTTCTTCTATTTGATCTGCAGGAATTGAATAAATACTTTTCGGGTCTCTATAATCACCTTTGGGAGTATTATTATGATCCTTATTATTGTAAGTATTATAATATATTGGCTTTTGCGAGATGCTCAATGTACCAAGATAAAACTTTCTACAAACCTGTACATTGTCATTGCAAATTTTGAACATATATTTAAAAGTTTTTTTTTACGGGTGAACTGTAATAGATTTTTCTGTTGTATTCATAGCAAAAACAGATGATAGATGTGTCAGAATCACTGTAATCTGCGTGTTCAAACATTTTAATAAGGAATTAAGTTTAAATCCCTCTAACTAATACTTTAAAATGCAACGCGCGGAAATTTGACAGTTTGTCAGATGGAACCTTCTATATAGATTAGTGTGAAGCGAGTTACAAAATAAATTTATAAGTTGGAGTAACAAGGTTCCATGTGTAGTTGGAACCTTGTTCTACAAATTACAGAAAATAACTGATGCAGTTGGAACCTTTGACACATTTTAATTCCGTTAATAGTCAGTATATGATGTTGGTGTCTATAGAAGAAATCAAGAGTAGTGGATTAGGAACCTTTGTCTATCAATAACTCAATTCAGCCCAAATTGTCAGTTGGAACCTTCTTACTCCGAGAGGTCGACTATATAAACGTATAGCGCTGCCGCATTCTTCCCAGCGACGCTAGTTATTTTGACAACGTTTTTTCGCAATGCGAACACACACGAATTTGAAACGTATTTAAAATAAACGCGTATTTTTAAATAATAAATGTGTATTTTTGTAGACTTACTGTTATTAATGAAAAGCAAGGATAAAGAAACAATGTAGTAGAAACATCTAGCTACTTGCAAATCATTGTGGCATTAGTGACGTGCATTGCAGTTTATTTGCTTTGCTTCGTTATTTGTTTTTTTTTTAACAATACACAAAATCATTGCTCTGCAAATTTAACAGAACAAAACCTTTACACTTCAAAGATAAATATGTTTAGATCTGTTAGTATGTATTTAGTTATTTTCCGGGAGAAAAACTGCCAAAAACGAGTGGTCAACAGCGATGACATCTCATCGGTCCACGTGGAAAATAGCAAAAATACATATTATTACAATGAGTTATGTTTTACACGTAAAACGGAAAACTGGAAAGAAATCCTCATATTGCCCTTATTGGTACGTCATTGTCTTTTTTTTAATATTGAGAAGTTTTGAAAAATGTAGGGGTTTAAATTTAGGTTTTGACAAGTAGCGGCCGTTTGGCTCAGGACCGGGCTGTGCGGCCCTAGTGAGAGACCACCATTCAGAATTAAAAAGTTGCTTAAAATCGCTTAAGTGTTTTGGCTCTCTGAATAGGTCCGGTAGTAGTCTCAAATCACAGAGAATCGTTGTACAGTTCTTTACTCTGGGCATGGCTGTTCAGGGCTCAAAACCGGCGAAGTGTAGATAAACATTTTTTTAATAAATTTTTAAAAGATTTATATTATACGTGGGAGTGAACTGAGGCAATGTTTATGGACACAACCCTTCCCAAAGAGCATCAGATATTTGTAAGGACATAATCCTGTAATTAATCTCGGAGGCATTCATTGAACCACGTTGAAACTTCTGCAGGCGGTCAGATAGGATCCACAGCCTGCCATTATCGGAAATCTGAAAAGAAAAGACGATATCTTTACCCACTTGATGACTTGATTCTAACCTAGTGTCTATTATTACGGATATTCTCAGCACCGCAAACACATGTCCATACATGGAAGTGTCCAACAGAGCGTTCTTGCTTGTGTCCAGCCAGCCAGGTTCAAACCAGCTTGTGTTTTAACAGCGTTTTCAATATAAGCCTGAAATATGGAATATATAGAATATAGTCAAAGGTTGACACTGACATTTTTGTAAATTCATAGAGTTTGACTTCATTTCACTTTAATCTTTCATATAACGTAGAAAATTCCCAAAATGTTTGTCTTTATTTTACAATTTCACTCTGACCTTCCTTACGCAATAAATCAAATTTTATTGTAAGTACATGTCGATAATATCTAGTGAAGCCATGGTGGCAGTTTCAATGGTGACTGTTTCCTTCGAACGCTGAGGCCAGGCAGCGAACGCTCAAATTCATCTAAGCAATGGACGCACACTCCGCCCCGCTGAACGCTCTACCACTCAGGCCATACCCTAAAAAAATTGCTGTAAATAGAGTATCGGTAGTGTTAGAAGTAGAATAGTATAAGACCGGTTAGTAGGTGAGTGGACAAATACGTCGGATTCCCACTCGGGCGTCGTAGGTTCAATTACTCTGCTGGCTAAGTCCTCCGCCATTACACAAGCAACATCTTGCGCCTATTATGATGGCAGTAGGAGTTATTCAAATTTTTTCAGGTTATTCGTAACCCGAGGATGTTTGTCTTTCTTAAAAAAAAAGTATCTGTAGGTTCACGACGTAACAATTTCTACTTACATCTAGCGAAAAATGATACTCTAAAATGTAGGGATGTATGATGTTTCTGTACCTTGATATCGTTGGGAAATTCCAATGTGGTAGAGTTACTGACGAGAAGTGAATGTGTCGAGGGGCTCAAGGCTTGATGGGTGTTCCAACATGAAATTCCATTTCTATTAACCTGGGAATCAAGGAAAAACTTTAATTGCAATTGGTGATGCCAGTAGGGCACCCGAATAGTACTGTCTACTCGTCCACTATGCATAGCTTGTGTCTAGCAATTACCTGCGTAAAGAAAACGACGTTGCTTTTATCGTGGTGGATGCTCACCGAGGCTTGGCTCTTTGGGCCCCGGTTCCCGACAAGCTTTGAACAAAAAATATTAAATGAACAACATATCCAAGCATAAAATAAATAAGTTGTGTGAGTAAAATTATAGAATTTGATACTTAGTTCTTGCTTACACAGAAAGAGTTGAAGTTTGCGGATGAATTCGTCGCAATTTTTTTATTTTGAAGAACAGTGTTGGAGACCTCGAATTCACTTGTACTCGAGAACGGATGGAAGTAAACTTTACGAGATCTGAAATTGAATGAACATTCATTAAAATTTCACCGAGAGATTTATATCAAGTATCTACCTATTTTTAATCCGTGAGAAATACGGTCAAGAAACATAAATAAAATCCGTTTTCGAAGCGTGATACATCCCGATGTAAGTATAGTTTTCCTAGTAGCAACGAACTACCTCAGAAAACGTTATGAAATGTGCACAGCCTTTCTTGGATTTCCTGCTAAACCTTATTTTTATCCAGAAACATGGAGTATTATATTAATTCAAATACAAGTCATATTGTTTGCAAGATGTTTTTCAAATCAAAATTCGGGCAATTCGTGTAGTAAAATATACCCCCAAACTAAATATATACCTGAATCTTACTCCCGATTTGCCATTTGGTTTGTCCAACAATAGTGATTTTGTCACAATGCAGATTATGCATATCTAATAAAAATTCCAAGCAACTATGTTAACGACATATTACAAGCCTTAAAATCGGATTTTATTTTTCTTTCTGGCGTATTTTCAGAATTGCATTAGGCATAATTATTATTATATGTTGAACTTTCCCATCATCTTGTTTGTTGGCCAAGGCGAGGCCGAAGATGCCATCGGTCCACTGGAAGCTGGTGCCCCCTACCGAGTACTCCCCGGCCAGGGGGTCGAAGTGGAAGTACAGGTGGCTGACCCTCCAGGTGTCATCGTCTTTCAGACTGTAGACCACCAAGCCATTGGTGACGATGTCGGGGAGGTATGCAAAAGCCTCCGCGCAGGTTTCTCCGACATCCACCACCTACAATTTAATAATCTTTTTGTTAATAATCTAAAATATCCGAAAATCTGTTTTCATAGATACAGTTTTATACAAATGCAATGGTACCTGATGCAAGTTAAATACTAGCGTATTCGTAGACCTCAATGTTGGGTTGAATCTTGAATGTTCACTTTTTAATTTATTTTTTATTATTATCAACGAAAAAACTTTATGTTATAACGATTAATAGTTATAATTTGTATACATCCCTTGTAACTAGCAACCATAGAAACATTACAATTTGTGATAAATGGTACCCGATGAGATTGAGCATAATTCGTAACAAAAACGGCTTGCCATGGAAAACTATTTATTTTCAAAGGGATTTGACGGAAAACATAGTTTTTTTTGTTATTGGAAACCCGTTGTTATGAAAATTGGCCTCTTTACACCACTGGGTTAATTGCGCAAACTGGACAAGTTATGAATATCGTATACATATGTAGGTTATATCGGCTCATGATTATTTGAACTACCTATTAGAATAGTCCAGTCGAATACCGTCATAAATTATTTAGTTTGACCTCCATTAGCACTGTCGGAGTAGTAGTAATAGAGTGTATTCGAATTCCGTCAACACACACGAATGGTCAGTTCACACGGAGACAAGACAATACCGTCTTGTCCCAGCTCCGGACCTAGTGTCCTAGTGTGAATTGAATTCCGGATTGTCCGCGTGTGAACGCACACGGACGGGGGATTATCCTAACGAGTGGAGTGAGAAAAACAGGACGAGATTTCAAAATTAATAAGCGTATAATATATAGCGAACACGGCTGCTTAGGGCGCATCGGCTGCTCAACTCATAGAGACAAACAGTGCAGAGAAAACGCGGCGGAGGCGATTAAATCTGCTATGGAAATGCCAAGATTCACTACAAAAGAATTGAAACTAAAAATTAAAAGCCTGCTATCAACAACTTACCTGACTGAATTTTAAAAGATCAAAGACTCTATGAGGTCGGGAGTCAGTTCAGATGACGTGTATGAGCCAAATATACCATGGTTTAATCAAATGGATTCTTTGAAAAATTATTGCACCAAATAAAATAAAATAAAATATGTCACTGAGCTGGGACAGGACAGTATTGCCCTGTTTTCTGTATTGTCCTCGTGTGAACTCTGCATTAGCGCCAGCTTGTTTAATATTGGGTGTGATGTCAGATTTCAGTATGGCATTATTACAACAATTTAGAATACAAAGTTGCGTTAACGGTACTACCTACGCGAGTACGTATGTACCAATAAATATCAAAAAAATATGTACGTTTATATAACTCGTCAATATTTCTGTGTGCGAAAAGAAAAACGGCACGAGTCAAAAAAAAACAAGTTTTGAGTTAAGTTTGCAGAATTGTTCCTTATATACATATCTAGTAAAGAAAAATTAGATAAGTCAGAAAAAAAAATTAAGAGGACATAATATTATTATTATATGACATATGACATGATAACATACAAAAAAAAAAATCCTAAATTTTGTTTTTGCTCTCCTAAAACCCTGCGTTTTATTACTCATTCCATTATTTCTTTCGCACACAGATGAATAGTATAAATATTTATGAATACTTTTGATATATTCATAATAATATAACTCGTATTATCATCATAAATGATGAAAAACTGTTTTCTGAAAATGACTACAAAATTTCTTACAATATTAGGGAAAATCGAGTCATCGCCCATGTCCGAATCCTTAAGAGGGTATCTTTTCAGGAGTGCATCTGTTTTCAGATCGAAAATTAGTATTGACGGGCCCAGGATCTCAGTTGTGTTTCCTGAAAATAATTTAATTCCAATAATAAATCACTAACAAAAGAACCAACTAATCGTCACATCATTTCATATATCGTCTCATACACATTCTTCTGTTATTATTTTAAACGATTATCTGAATGTTATACCAACTCTTGTGATTGCCTGACTCAAATATTTAATTCACGTGATTGTGACATTTTTTTCGTATTGCATCCCCGAATTATTATTCATCCATCCACTTGCCCGCCATATATATTTTTTCAGTTCAACAGTTCTTTCTTAATTCATCCTTTCTAGGTGTTCAAACCATCTAGGCGTCCGATTATTAATGTTGATCCTAAGGTTCAGCACTCGAGAATGACGCTAAACGTTACTTAGTAGCATTCTAATACAAGCAATACTACAAATGATTAATCTGCAAATTTTCTATGGTGTAGTTTGAAAAATATCTGAGGTTTACAGTGAATACAATCTTTTAACTACAATCCTTTGAATCCTATGAAAAATAAGCCAACATGTCAGTAAAAGGTGTAGTTTGAAAACCGGCAAAGGCATTTTGGAACGTTTTACCTAAAATTCTAGAGTACATTTAAAATATTATTTTATAAGAATCGTATTTACTGGAAACCTTAGACATTTTTCTAACTACCCGAATATAATTAACAAATAAACAATTTGTAGTTTTGGTTGTACTAGAAAGTCAAAACGTGTGTATTTTTGGGTGCTGACCCTTAAGACCCACACCCGCATTGCATTATTTTCGGATCTAATTATTCGTAATACAGTGGTACACGGTTTTACTAAACAGGAGCCTAGCGTATTTCACTTCTATTGCACTCAGTCCACTATCATCCTTCCTCTGCCGGTTTTGAGCCCCGCTGTGTTCTATGATTCGTATCGGAACTGAAATTACCCAGAAACTCGGTGATGCCGGTGTCCATTACCCAAAGCCTGTCACACCTGTCGACCCACACCCTGAAAGGAGACACAATGGTGGCATTATTCTTAGGTTGGCGAGTCGCTGAAACCTGTGCAGAAGGGTTGAAGTTAGCGTCCCAGGAAGGGTAGGGCTTCAGGGGGGAGGACTTGTTGGACCCTATCTCCACGTAGTTCAGAGCAGAAGCCACTCCTGCCTTCCACCTCGGGATAGTAATGAAAAGCTTGTCCATCCAGATCGCCATGCCGAGGATTAGGTTGTTCTCGGGAATGTATGCCCCGCTGGAGATAGCCTTCTTCTCGAACTCAACATCAGGCCATTCGAAGGTCAGCTGGTCCCACGAAAACTCTTCTATCAATTGAACTCCCAACGATAACTGGGCCGTAGCCAAAATGACGATCAAAACTTGTAGTGTCCTAGAAAAAGTGTTATTTTTAAATTATTTATTTATTTATTTATTTATTTATTTATTCATTTATTTACTTATTTATTTATATACGCCCTCATGGGCTTTTACATAACATAGGTATAAAATATAATAACAGTGACATAAAAAATAACAATGACATAAAAAATAACAATGCGCCCAAAAACATTTGATGCGACGATTTGATTACGCCCAAGAAAATTAACACTAGTATTTTAGAAAGAGGTATGTTATTATAGTTTTCTTGTAACTAGATTCAGTGCAGTTGAATATATCTACTATTTCAGCGATAGAATTACTCACTGCATGCAATCTAGGTACAAGCGAGTATTTAAATGACTCAGTCCTGATATTGTTGTTACATTTAAAAAGAATTTTGGATCGAGTGGATCTGTTAGGTACATAGAAGGTAATTAAGCTAAGTAAATCAGGGCTGTCTATAATACCATTAACAATTTTAAAAATAAAAGTCAAGTCGGAAACAAGCCTCCTGTCTGAAAGTTTTAGTAATTTTAATTCTTTCATTAAATAATTATAATTTATGGTTTCAATAGGTAGACCGAGTTTATAGTTGATGTATCTTAGAAATTTATGTTGCAATTTTTCAATGGAATCAGAGTGGATTTTAAAGTGAGGGGACCAGACAGAAGAATTATATTCGACTTGACTTCGAACTAGTGAAGAGTACAGGATTTTCAATGTAGAAATATTTTTAAATTCATTGGCATTTCGAAGAATAAAGCCTAGCAATTTTAAACCTTTACTTGTTATTATATTGATATGTGAGAGAAAATTTAATTTAGAATCGAAAGTAATGCCGAGATCATTAATTTCATTGACAGATGTAAGGGAAATATTATCAATTTTATAATCATAGTCGAGAGGGTGAGTAATTTAAAAAAAATCTGATTGACTGACATTTACTAATATTTAAAAAGTTGGTTAAGTTTACACCAATCATGTAACTTATTTAAGTTAACTTGAATGTGAGAACAATCATCTGTGGTTTTTATGAGTTTGAAGAGTTTCAGATCATCTGCGAAAAAGCAGCACATGCACATCGTTATCAAATACATTAATTATGTCATTTACAAAGAGCAGAAAAAGTAATGGGCCTAAATGTGAACCTTGGGGTACACCCTACACTTGTTGCTATAAATTTATAAGATAGTTTAGAGTTATTTCTTACTTGAAGAATTCTATTGGTTAGGTAGCTTTTTATCCATTCTAACAAATTACCTTCTATACCGAGTTTGCAAAGTTTGTTAAGTAGGATTTTATGGTTAACCTTTGTCAAATGCTTTAACAAAGTCCGTATATATTGAATCTACTTGGGTTTTATCATTAAGTGCACTTGATATGAATTCTTCGTATAGTGAAAGATTTGTTAAACTGGATCTGCCCGGCATAAAGCCATGTTGATTAGGTGAAATGATTTTATTGAGGTGTATAGAGATTCTATCTAATATTAGTTTTTCAAATAATTTGGGGATTATTGAGAGCATACAAATAGGTCGATAATTAGTGACATCGTGAATATTGCCCTTTTTAAATATTGGTGTTAAATAACTTATTTTCCATAGATCTGGGAAACAGCCGATCATCAGTGATTGATTAAATAATTGACAAAGTGGTTTGGCTAGTACTGACACACAGTTAACAAGAAAAAATTGGATTCACTTTGTCGGGACCAGCATTTTTTTAATGTCAAGCGACTTAATTTTACGCGAAACATCGGAAACGTTAAAATGTATAGCAGGAATGTGGACTGATTCGTTTGGATGAAAGGGTGGAATACGATCGTATGGGATGTCCTTTTCGTAAACACTTTTAAAAAAGTCGGCAAACAAATTAGCAGTTTCAGTAGTATCACTGCTTCTTATTCCCTCGAATTGCATGGATGTTGGTATGGATGGTTTGTTTTTTCTTAGCGACTTAATGTGTTTGAAAAAAGTGTTTGATATCTGAAGGAATAGACTGTTCTGTATTATGTATGTGAGTTTGATATAATTTTTTGGAGAGAGTTTTGCATTCAGTTCTGTAATTGTGAAATATTTTGTAGTCTGAGATTGATTTGCTGTTCTTGTAAATTTTGGAAATTTCAATAGTATGAGTTGAGTTGAGGGTACAAATTTATCGATAGCCGTGTTAATGATGGAGTAAAAGGAATCTAAATTATGGTTAACATTATTGTTAGAGTCTATAAATGACCAATCTGCACTTTCTAAATGTTTTAATATCAGTGGATAGTCTGCTTTGGCAAAATTATATGAATAGGATGGAACAATTTCGGGTTGAGTGTCAATTAATCCAATCCAATTAATCCGGTTTGTAATATTGTTAGAATTAGTTTTAGTACTATTGGCTGTAGTCTGTGATGATAACCAAGCTCCAATGAGGATAGAGTACATGAACAAAAATAATAATATATTAGGTTATGAAAGCTAGGGTAAAGAAACGCGTTTTTACATTTGTTCACAAATGAATTCACTCCGACGTAAATTTTAAACTAACTCTGTATAAAAAGGTGAGTCGATCTTTTATAGACATTTTTGGGTTTGTTAATAAATATAATAACCTTCTGTTAACAAAGTTTGAAATTAATCCGAAAAACCACAAATTTTATCAGTAACGCGAATCAAATCCATAATTTCGTTTCCTAATAATAGTGACAGATAGGTACCTACCCAATAATTTTCATTGTACGGGAGTAGAATCATAATTGCGGTCGAAAAAGGTATAAAAAAACGGAAATGGGGTAATGCCTATTATGTTAGAGGCTCGGGCTTATTTGTTGAAAAATATTGTGCATTCGACGGAGCTGTAATTTGCTTATGCCCACGTTTTAGAACAGTTGTTTGTAATGTTTACGTGTCCAGTCATTATTAACATGAAGCTAATTTGATTAAAACACCGTTATCTATTGATAGAAATGTGCCTGACCCATACCTTATTATATCATACTTAGTATTATTGTTTTATAAATAATTTGGTGTCATTATTCACTTTTTTATCTCATAAAAATATAAATAAGTTGATGTTTTTTAGTTTCATCACTCATTTATGACATATTCGCGGTGTCTATATACAAATTAAAATAAATACCTCACACAACATTTTAATGTCTTGCATATTATAAACTAAATTATAAGCAAATAATATTTTTGGCAAATTAACGACGGAAAATTATTTTTATATGCAATCCTAAAGTATGTAAGTCACTTCAGTTCTGTGAAAGTTTAAAACATTCATATTTGTTTGAACCAATGTTCTGTAAAATTCAGTAAATTAGTATGATACAATATTTAGCTATGCTTAAAATGGTATCATACTGAATTGAAAAGAACCATAAGCTCGCGAATCTAATTAATTATGAAACTATGGTAACATTCTGTAGGTCCCATTGACGGAAAGAATCCCAGATGACATTCTCCAAAACCAGGGGCACCAAAAATTATGAGTGTGTGGGTGCCTCAGTGGAAGCGACCCAGAGGCAGATGCCCGAGGAAGAGAAGAACTGATTGAAGTAAAATGGATGGCGTCAAGGCTGAGGCGAGTGGCTCGAGGAGGCCAATATCCTGCCCTAGGATGACGCCCAAGTATGTTTCTTACAAGAATCGTTTATTAAATCAGAATAATTACTTAAGCCTGGTTACCTCGTATCAGATTACATCATAGTATATGAGAGTATCATACGTTGTACAGTATTTATTTTTTTTTATTTTAAAATTTCGTCGATTATATTCGATCACATTCAGGAAATCTCGATTAGCCGCTGTATTGAAACACCTGGTGGCAGACGGTGAAATAATTAAATGGTGTACCTACCTACGAACCTACATTCTACGAATTGGTGCTTTGCTATTGTTTTATAACATTACAACTATTACACCACGGTTGCGGAAAATACTAGTAGGTACTTACCACTCGGCTTTGACCGAGTGTTATCACATTTCTTTTGAAAATTTTACTATCATCATTAATAATGGAACAAATGGCAGTGGGCTGAGACCTATTTTTTTCTGTTAAATCAATATTCGAAGCTCCGCAGCTTATGATGGAACCGACTTTTCGAACTAAAAACTTGTTGCGTTAGCGAATGAACTTCAGATAAGAAAGCTGTGCAAATTTTATGACCTCAGAGCTCAAAGTTCGCGGGTTTTTAGTGAGGCAAAAAAACCGTTTTTCTACTTACTAATGATTTTTACACGGGTAATGTGTTTTACACGGTGCCTGAAAACTCGTGGTACAGCAAAAATTGTGACCTTCTGCAACATATCCCAAATAAAGATCAGTTTATCCTATTTGAGCATTTTTACTATTAAAAAAAACTTTTTGCCGTTGTAAATTTGGGATTAATAAACTTTTGGAG